>OY728134.1:157615794-158215794 GCA_963277665.1 Viscum album
AGACATATGCATTATTCACTACTCATTTCAATTATATTGATTATTTATTGCACCAAATGTATTATATGGTACTTATACTTAAATTTATGATTATTTAACAATACATTTTATGATCTCCATTTCTTTTGGTTTTTGGTTCAAAAGTTACCAAATTAATAAGGTAATTTTGTCTCAATATGCCTTATTTTTTACATAAGTTATGTTATGAACTTATATTATTTTATGAGGTGAATATAATACAATTTGACATGTTATATAATGAATATATCTAATTTTTTGATATTTTACAATTAATTTAATGTTATTATTTCATGTGTACATTGATGTAATTTTAAAAAAGTGGAAATAGTCTATTTAAACAGTCTCTATGTTTATTGAGATTTTTTATGATTATGTTCCCATTCATGAAATATTATGATAATCATGTCAACAATTAAATAAATATTCCAATAATATTTTCCAACATAAAGAATACATTTACTGGTATCATTTTTCACTCTTTTGTACATACGATAATTAAGAAAGTGTTTTTATAAGAATTCAACCTTATTTATATCTTTGTTCTAAAATTTATTTCATTCAAAAAAAATATTTTGAAACAAAATTATTGAAAATTCTTATTAAATGAACATTTATGATCATTCTCAAGGAAAATTTTCTCAATGATGTTTTATGTTTTAAAAATTGATTAAAATGGGTTTCAAATCTTCCTATATATTTTTTGAAGGTTATTTTCAAAGGAAAAATGTTTTCAAAATGAATAATGATTTAGAATTAAATTTTCCAAGTGAAAAGGATATTTTTCTCAAGATATGATTTAAATTATTTTTAATTTTTAATTTTTATGTTTTCAAATTAGTTTTCAAAGAAAATGATTTTGAAATTTTCTACTTTTTTGAAAATTGATTTTAAAAGAAAGGTTATTTTCTATAAGGAATACTCCAAGTGATCTTTGAAAATCCTTCTTTATATAAGATAAAATAATTTGATGTAGTTTATTATTTTCTAGATATGTTATCCTAGGACACCATTCTTATTCTTTGTTTGAATGTCTTAGGTTTAAGATGAATAATTGTTTATGAAGCTCGTTTCTCTTCTTCGAGTTATAGCATGATAAAACACATGTGGAACCTGTTTCCTTTTGTGGGTTATTATGTGATGAAATGATTATGAAACATGTATGGTTTCTATATATTATGATATGATGAAATTTTTAGGATAACCATTTCATTTCATTGGTTAATAAATGATGTTTATAAAACCCATCTATTTTTAGGGGCCATGAGATAAAGAATGTTTTGTTACCTTTTGAAACATGTATGTATTATTTTATTATGTAATAGTTGGGACCTATACCTCCATCCAATGAATCGGGTAATGATAAATGGTATATGAGATCAAGGGTTATTTTGGATGTATCACAATTATGAAAATAAGATGTTATATAGGTTTTAGACTAAGCCTAGATATAAGAGGGTATATTGGTTATAGACAAATCCTAAAAATAAGAGGGTGCACAGATTACAACCCAATCCTATAAATAATATGGTACATGGGTTATATCGTTATATCAAAAGCAAGAGGGTACCCTTGTCGTATCCCACCCCCCTAAACAAGATGATACATGAGTTATAGCCCAATCCCGAAATATTAGAGGGAACACGAGTTCTTAGATCAATCTCGAAGTTGGTACATGGGTGATATTCCAAAGCCAAATCTGTTATGAAGTTCTTGGTAGGTATTTTTGGAATAAGAGATTATATTCTTGTGTTTACTAAACAATTCTATGATTTATTCTAATGTTAGGATTTCATGTCTTATTATCTTGATTCCCTTTTGATTATTTCCTAACAAACTGACAATCTTTAGGCCAGGACTATTGATTTTCATATTTGATGTGAAGGGTATGACCATCTAATGTTATGATGATTTTATCATACCATTATTCTCATTATTATGCTTATATATCTCCCATGTTTACCATTACATATAATTTTAGATCACTATTTATTATGTTTTCCTTCCATGTGAAATTATAAAAGGTTTTAAGTAGGAGGATTAAAAGGGGAAGATCTTTATAGGATATGTTGAAGATATTTCACCAAATTATAAGAATGTGTTCCGAGTTTCCAATGACACTAAATTATTATGGACCTCAGGAATTTAATTTTGTAATATTTGAAATATTCATCTAAAATGATGTAATATCCATGTATGTTAATCATGGGTCACTACATTCCATCCATTAGAACATTAAAATAACACTCATGTCATGGTCATATTATCACCTCTATGAATAATGTAATATATTTCTCATCTCCAAATTACATGAATGGATATAAAAATAAATATGATATTTTTAATGTGATTAATCTTCCAGAAATATATAATATGAATTCAACTAATAATAATAATATATGTTCATTACAACATTGACATCCTAAAATAATAATACCCAGATATCTTTCATAATTTAAATCTGTTTTATATAATCTATTATAAGGTATTAATTTAGTCTTAATGATATGATATGATATTAATAATTAATTTTTTTTGGGTTTTTAAATGGTAATATTATGATTTAACATATTATTAAGATACCAACTCTTTATTAATTAAAAATTACTAAAATAGGCACATTACAGATTTCATCTTGAAGAATCATACCTGAATCTCCAATAATGTGAACCTCTATGGATCTAATCTTCTTGAGTCATCAATTACACTACCTTAAAATTTTTGGATATTGTGAAACTAGTTTATAACCATTTTGACTATAATTAAGGCACCACAGAATTTTATTGCGGAATTGAGTGAAAAACTGAAGTGACCAATGAGGGAAAATCACATAGTAAATAAATGAAATATGATAATAGATGAAAAATAAAGAACTAAAATTTACTCAAATGGTTTTTGAATCAATTATTTATTAAACATAATTTGGATATTTTGTGACTTAGATGCACACACTATGTGATTTGGGACTTGAGATAAGGTTTCTAACATCAAATTCTCTCCTTTGAGATATGTTTCTTATTATGATAATATTTTCATTTATATGGTGAATATACTACCTCTTTTAAACATAAAATTATAACTCTATATTTATTCATGCTATTTAAGGTTTCATTTTATGTACTATCTTTCAATTAGTTTTGATTCAGTTATTATAAAATTCATATGGTGTTTTTCAACTCAATTTTCTTTTTAATTTGGCCATACACTGTCTTCCTTATCAATTATATTATATGTTTTCATTGTCTATATATTAATTTTTTCCTCTATATTATTTATATTTTTTTAACGATATTGTCTTACTTAATTAATTTCATTCTATATAAAAATATGACGTCATTGATAAAAAAGTTTCATCTTTATCCTCCATGTCTATGTTCTTTCTTAATGAAAACTAATTATTTCTATTATTATAAAATATAAATATATAGTAAATTTTTTATTCCATATATATATATATATCTTATAACTTTTTAAGAAGAAAATTTTCATCACTTTCTTCTATGATGATCATTCTTAAAATGTTCCAAAAACCGAAAAATGGTTTTCTTTTAACATTCATTTAGTTTTAAACTCAAATTTTATTTAAATAAACATTATTTATTTCAAATATAAATTACTAAGAATATTAAAAGGTAATTTTTTAAAAACTTTACATTTCCATTACATGAAAATTAATTTGAAATTGAATCGTAATTGTGACTTTTATGTAAATAATTAAAATGATTTTTGCAAACTCTTTTTCATCACATCGATTCCATTTTACACTCTATCTATAAAATTATTATCTATTATGAAATAATTCTTATTTTTTCCAAAAAATAATTTATAATCCATTTTTTAGATTTAATTTTAGATATATGATGATCCACTCTTGATGTCTTGTTATGAGATACCATTTATAAATAATATGAAACTAATTTTCTCTCTATGGGTTTTTTCAGGATGTGAGGAGTGATCGATTTCATGTGGAACACATATTTATGATATATAATTATGTGATGATTGTGTCCTGTATAGCCTTATTGAGTGTTTGAGCCCAATAATTTTTTTGTTTCACAATTCCCCAAAGAAAATAGTTATAGGAATAGGTGTAGAATGAATTTTTAGGTAGAGACGTTTGTGGGAGTATTTAAATCAAGAATGTTTAATATTATCCTTATGTAGCTAATATCCAAAGAAAATAAAACTTTGGGTTATATGATTGTGAGACTATTTATGATATTTAATGATTAAATATTAATAATTATGTAAAATATATTCATTTCATGCTAGGTTTTTATAATTTACGTTTATATTTAGATTATGGAAAAAGGCATTCATTCTTTCTACATAGTAAATATAGAGTAAAAAAATTGAAATTGTAATTTTTATTAATTTTTAATTTAGTAAAGGTGAATGATTCATGTTATAATAATATTTATTATCTTATCAATGTGTCTAGAATAACATCATAGTAGATTAAAAGTAAAATTAATAATATTCTAAATTAATAGTTAACCCCAAATGCAATTCATCATTACCTACCTATCTATGTTGTTGAGTAGATTATTTATGTTACTAATTTTTTTAAAATATATGTTTATAAAATAATTTAATGAGTAATTTTTAAATGTAATTGGATAATATTTTTATTACACTATTTCACTTGGGAAAACTATGTTTTTTTATTTCCATGGTTTACTTGACCGTACATAGAACTTGTGTAGTCAGTACTGCCGGTTTATTACAATTCTGGTGGATATATCCAATAAACGTATTCTTGAATACATTGAAATAGAATAGGAATAATATATCCAGTTTATAATAATCATTTTTGAAGGCTTTATTGATATTTCAAAAACTATTTTGTTCCACCACTAAACTAATAACACGATCTAGGTTGTGTATAGGACTAAAGGGCATTTTTTAATTGCTATAAAATGGAAACCAATTATCAAGAATCAAAGTATACTCTATCTGAATAATTTCACCCAATTATTATTATTAACTTGTATCAAAACACTATTAATGTTATAAAACCCTTTATCCTTACATTAGAAGACTTTTCAATAAAAAATAATAATATTTCTATATATATAATAAACAAACAAGGTACAAGAAATATATAATTAAACATTAAGAAGTGGAAATAAAAGTAAATTGAAACTATAATACATGGAAATATGTATTAGAAGAAACTATTATAATGTAAAATAAATCCAAAAAAGTATAAAATGATATCTATATGACCTCAAGGTCACCATCCATCATCCAAACTATCCCACTCCATGGGTGATCCCAAAATTGAACCTAGAACTGTAGGAAAAACTATGTCTACAAATACTTAGTAATGTAAGTATTGTTTGATCATAAAACACTAGTAGGATACCAAAAAAGAGCCTATGTGTTTCATTTTAAAAAATATTTTAAATACTAGTTTGAAATACCATAATCAAAAATATTTTTTATCCTTTAATGAGATCTAACAAATGAAAATTATCTAAGACAAAAATTTTAAAAACAAAAACATTTATTATAGAAAAATTGAAAACTTGTATTTACACAATTATTTCTACGAAACACCATTTTAAACATCTTATAAGACAACATTAAAAACCAAATTGAATAGAAATATATAAATAGATAATTAGAAAGACAAAGTTTGTGAATAAATATAAACCAAATGATATAATATTTAAAAAAGAAGAAATTTGATAAGAAAATGTATAAGTAAAAGATAAGAAATAAGGAATAAACTAAAGTTGATAGATAAATGAGAAAAATAGAATAAAATATATACAAATATATTATATTATTATTTAATAATATTAATAAAAAAATAAACAAATATTGGGAGAAATAAACATTAAATAGAAAACATTAAAGTATTTATAAGCACGGTAAATTCATAAAAATATTGTGATGTGACCCATGAATCGTGTGGGACCATATTAAATTATATTGATGCATCCCCAATCTTTAACCTCCAATAAAAACCCAAATCTATCATCACTGATAATGTAACTTCCCAAGCTTCCACGTTATGTTTCTATTTGAATAATACAATAGCTTGAACTGTATGCAGCACCGAGTTCTAACAAACCACGACAAATCAAACTAGCCATTATGAATTGTAATACCCCACTTTTAAAATTTTATATATTTTAATTTTCAAAATTGAATTCATTTTTGGATTTGTAATATCAAAATTCGGTAATGTTGAATTTTTTTTTATTTTCTGAAAACATTCAATTTTTTTATGAATAGTGAAAAACACTACGTTATTGTTTAAAACTGAATTTTTATTTATATAATTAGAAATTTTATTTAAATATATACTAGGTAAAAATATATGCATAATATCTATATATGTTAAATGTAATTAATTGGATTCATTTTATAATAATAATAGATATATAAATTTGTATTGAACTTTTTACCATCTTTTACCCACTTTCTAGGTCCATTTATAAATTTGCATAAAAATTAATTTTGCCACTTCTGTGAATTGAATTTCAAAAATCCAAGAGAAATGGTTTATATTAGTAAGTAAAATGTTGTTCAATAAGATGAAAATATTTTTTTTAATAGTAACTTTTGACTTTTATTTACCACGGTTAAAAGTAAATATGGTAATTAAATGTAAAAATGATATTATAATTACCTTAAAACATGTTCTAATTCGATATAATAAGTTTACTTATACCAAAATCAACATTAGAGAAAAATATGATCATTTTGGTCAAATTGGATTAGATTAGGACATTTAGTATTATTTTATTTAAAGATTAGTTAAACGTGTTAATTCATAGTTTAATAACTAAACAATTTTTAATTTAGGGATATAAATAAGTTATATTAGACTATAAATGTTCATTAAAAATATAATAATATTTCCTACATATTTTTATTTTATTTATAATTTTTAGAAAATAAATAATTAAATTTATTTATGACACAATGATGTTGCAACAATTACCTTTTTAATGAATGATTAAAATAATTGATTTTATAAATATCTATATAAATGTAAATTGAGACTTGGGATGAATTAAACTAAATTTATAGGTTAATATGAAATTTTAGGGTTTATTAAATAATTTTTTTCTAAGTGATAAAGTTTTTATGACTTTCACAAAAACAAAAAACCAAATAGTATCAAAATTGACATAAATGAGTTTTTAAAACAAATAATATATTATCAATTGATATAATATTTCTAAAAAACTAATGCTCATTCAGAGGACTTAAATAAGGTTAGATATATCAATAATTAACCACTTGGTTTCACTTGGATTTTTATAGTATGTTTATTAACCATTTATTATAATAATACAAGAATACATGGTAAAAGATACACTATTTAACTAAGAGTTAAATCTAAAATATAAGGTTAATATGGTGACCTAAACCTATTTATAAACAATTGGTTGATAGTTTTTTTACCCCACCCCACCTTATCCTCGAAATAAATCTTTTTGGAGCCATTATAAATCGAATATGATTGTATAATAAAATAACATTTCAAGCTTTTCCTAATGTGAACCTCACCTCTATTATAAAAGGGAACTTCGCCTTCTTTCAAAATCACACCACTAAATCCATTTGACTCGGAAAAACCCTACTCAAATATCCTCCCAAATACCCTCACATTTACCTAGAGGCCATACTTTGATCAAAAAGTCAACCTATGGATTCCTTTTGATCAAATCAAAAGGAAACACTCAAAGAAGAGGTAATAATTTCACCGACTCTTTCAAAGTTATTTTCTTCTTCCACTTCCTTTTTCTTTGTTGTTTCCATACCAAAATAATATCGACAGTATCTTATACAAACTGTGATGTTATTATAAATATGGTACAACTATATTCATTATTCTATCCATCTTATGAATGAAAATTCATCATACATGCATACATATGGCTTACCGTCTCCACGTCATGGTGTAGTTCAGTATTAAAACACTTCATTATTTGTATGGGTATAATAATGAGTATAACTGATGTAAATAATAAATATTACATGTTAAGGATTATTTATATATGATATAACATCCAATTACATATGATTTCACGATCAATAGAATGATATTTTTGCTTGTGCATAAGTACGGATTACGGTCTCCACGAACGCAATGAAATTAATTCCCCATCATAACCATTCAAGAATAATTTTCATTTTATGATTAAAAATAATGTTTAAGAACATAATACCATTCTGGATATGAATCAAATACATCCTATCTATAATAAACATGGCTTACTTAACCATTAATATAATGTAAAATGAATCATTTTACACCCAAAATGATAATACTACTGAAATATTATTATCAAATAAATATTAGACAATCATATGTGATATCATATTTATATATTTGGTTCTTGTATAATTTTAAAAAATGATTTAACTATTATACATGATTTTAACCCTCATTCAAGGGAAACTACAAGGTAATTGTAAATTCTATAATCTCTTCACTATCTAAGGTTGTATATCCATGAGTATCTTCTAGGACCACTTTATCATCCACGTCCATGCTTCTTCAAAATTTATTTCAAAATATTTTTACTATTTCCAAGACTATGTGTTAAATTCATTTAAACCCTTGTTTGACTTTTTATAAAGATTTTACAAAGGAATCATTCTGTCATTTTCCAAACAAGGTCCTTTATGAATCTTTTTGATAAAATTAAGGAAATAATGTTTTTTTATCTTATACAACAGGTGCAGAAATTTTCTACCGTTATAACACCATAGAAGCTTCCCAATCAAGCTTATAAGAATTATTTCAAAATAAATTTTTTTTTCTTTTATAATTACATGACATTTAAATGATTTCAAAATAGGAAAAGTTATTTCTCTCAAATAGTATTCATTTCATCTATGTCAACATCCTTGGGTGGATTGTTCACATATTTGATGTTGATTTATTATGATAAAATCTTCTATATTGTTTTTATGGTTTTGGGATTTGTTTTAATGTGGATATTTTATTTTTATACCATTCATGGTTTATGGAGAAAGTGTTAGAATTTCATATGATTGTTTTAAAATGAATGTTTATGTTATCTTTCAACCTTTTCGTACGAGGAATGCATTGGACTTGGTAAGTGACATGTGGAGCCCCAATATAACTCCTCGATGCATCGGTAGGTCTCATGAGACAAACTAGTGTCTTTTCACAAGGCCTTGATGAAATATTATTTGTAGTCTTGGCAGGGGACCTTGACTATGTAGTTATGATATCCGACATTATGCATTCCATCATCATGAAATTGGTTATTGATATTACATGTGATTATTCAACTAGTAGAATATCCATGTGAATAAGTAAATGACATTATTTGATTTATCATTTCCATATTATGGTGAAGTTTAAGTTTAAAAGTCATGTTTTCAGTCTTATACATTTCCTTAAATGCTTATACTTATTTATGATAGTTTCTACTATATTGTAATCCTTACTGAGCATCTAAGATCACCCATTTCTTATGTTTTATTTTTTCCATGATGCGAAGAAGTATTTTACGATTAACCTGCAGGAATATGATAAGGGATATAATATTTTTCAAAGGGGACGTAATTGTTGGACTCACCTATTTTGATAATCCCAAAGAATGATTCATTTATGTGATAATCAGGTTTCTAATATTGAATAATCATGTTTCATTAATATTTATAGTTTCAATCTAGTTATACCAATGTATCTTTAATCGTAATGTTATTTTGTTTAATCTTATAGTGAAAAATTTATCTATGTAAAGGTCACCGATAGAAAGTTCACTGATAGAAAGCTCATTAATAGAAAGGTCATAGATAGAAAGGTGACTGATAGAAAGGTCACCGATAGAAAGGCTACCACTGAAGGCTACCGTTGAGAAGGTTACTGATGCAAGGTCACCGATGAATGGTCACCTATGAAAGGTCACTGATGAAGGTCATTGATGTAAGGCCACTGATGTAAGGCCACCCATGAAGGATTCCAATGAAGGTTGCCAATGCATAGCTACTGTTGAAGCCTAACATTTTGAAGGATATTGTTACTAGTCTACCGATGCATACCCTTCCATACATTGTCAAATTCTTTATATTATTCTAAAGTTCATATTTGGTAAAATAAATTCTTTTGAAATTAATTAATGCTGATTATAGACAAATCATGAGACCATATCTTGGGACAGAATGAGGTACGAGGAGGACCACACATGGTTTACTTATTCTTATTCTCGGACCTCAAATATAAAATAAATGACCAAGGTAGAAACAATATAAACCAAAGAAGTGTGAAACAACAGATGAATTGATGAGAAAGAACATACTCGCTGGATCAAGGAGAATAATGAAGAATCATTCGAGAACATACACTATAAATACAAGAGACTCTAGAAGATAATTTTGGGAGAAAAATTTCAAGGGTGCCTTTTGTGCTTCATCAACTCTCAATCAACACAAGAAGCAAAACAATCCTTTCCTGAAAGCTAGAACCTAGACTTGTGACACTCTGTTTTGAGAACAACTTCCATATAAAGACACTAATCACAAATTCTTCACACCATGGAGTCAAGAGTTGAATTGAAAAGACATAGAGATTTATAAACTCAATCTTATAATCTAAGATCTACTGTGTTCTTTTATTTTACATTTCTGAGAAGTTTGTGTGTCTATTTGTTACACACACTATCTTATGTGCTTGAACTAGAGGACACTAAAAATCCTCACATAAAACTTCTCTTACACTTTTTTCCCCACATACAACTATAGAAGTGACTGTGTCTAGTCTGTATTGTTTTTTTATCCCACAAAGAATTGTGGTATAGTGTGTGAACCCTAGATAGCTTGTGAAAAAACTGTTGTAAAGCCTGATACTGGCTTCGTATCAAGTTTATCATTTATATAAATTTCATAGTGGCAGGTTATCACCAATTAGATAGGATTAAGACTCATCTGGAGACTGAACCTCTTGTTTAACTCCACTATGTACTATATTTTGTAATACTCTATTTTATCTATTTTCTGCTACTTATAATTTCAAAAATAGAAAATTTTTTAGCATTGACATAGATAGTTAGTTCTAGTTAGTGTCTGTATATATTTAATTAAGTAAACTTGTTTCAAAAGCAGAATAATTTTTTTATACTGATTCAACTAAGGTCTAATAACCCTTTGAGAAACATACTTACCAACTAAATATTTATATCTCTACAGCCTTAATTAACTGGGACATTTCAAAATTAGGTGTTCTTAAGCATAATGTTTTAAAAAACAAATTATGTATCCACACAATTCAACCCCCACTTTAGATTCCACTACAACAAAAAAAATTTATCATAGGATATTTTTATTGTTACTATATAAACTATTGTGTATGTTGTCAAATTCTTTTCAACTGATATTTTAGTTGTATCTTAAAGATCTTAAATTTTATGTCATATCTAAATTTTCAGTTCTTTTAAATTCTAATTAACAATGTATAATAGATTGGAGGGTGATTCTACTAACGTGACACCTTTCTTTAATTGTAATAACTACTTTTAGTGTAAATTAAAAACGAAAATGTATCTAGAAATCATGGTTCTAGAAATTTGTGACATAATTGCAGAAAAACATGCTTTGCCTCTTCCTGCTAGGGACACATGGTCTCAATTTACTAAAGAAACATATAATAATAAATGTAAATAAATCAATGAATTTTACTATTTTCTAGTAGATTATGAATTTAATAGATTATATACTTGTAAAAATGCATATGAAATTTTGGATACTTTTGCTATTTCTCATGAGGGAACACCCAATTTTAATGGAATGAGATTAAATACTTATACTATTAAATATGATAATTTTTAAATGAAGCCTGATGATCATATATCTGAAATGTATCTCAGGTTCAATGAAATAGTAAACACCATGAGTCTTCTTGGGAAACCAGTAGACAGCAAAGATCAGGTTATGAGGTTGCTTCAATGCCTACCTGACAGATGGAGAGGAACTTCTATTTCTATCTGAGAAAAAAATGACATAGGCAAGATACCAGTGAAGGAACTAATTGGAAAACATATGATGTAAGAATAATATCTTAAGTTAAATCAAGAAGCAGATGAATAACTTCGAAGGAAATCTATATAATTCAAGACTGCGACCTTAAAGAGAAAATATAATGAAAATTATCATGCTCTTGTAGACACTTCCACCAGTGAAGACTCAGACTTTGATAGTGATGATGAGATGGTTCATCTTGATATGATATTCAAGAAGTTTTACTGTAAGAATAATTTCTTTATAAAATCAAACTATAAAGAAAGGTATGATAGTAAAGGTCAGTGAAAAAATGATATAAAATAGAATTACAACACAAATGAAATAGTCTGCTATGAGTGTAAACGAAAAGTCCATGTGATGGTTGATTGCCCCAAGCTAATGTTTTGAAAGAAATATGACGACAAGGGAAAGTGATATACAAAGGATATGAAAGCTACTTGGAGTTCTTTATATTATATATCCAGTGGATCTAAATCTTCCTATATTGAGAAGAACAAACATGAAAATCTATGTTTCATAACAGAAAAGTTTGAGGTAACACCCAATTCATCTATATATAATGCCTAATATTCTAGGAATGTAGGTCAATCAAATAATGATGAGAATATGACTAGGGATGATCTATTTGAATATTTCAGAATACTGGAGGAAAACTTTAATGAACTCAAGGATAAATATATATTATTAAAACAACAACATTCTTTAAATTCTAATTATAAGTATCATCTAGATATTGAGAAAGAAAAATATACTCGGCTATTAAAAGATAATAATGAACTTAAAATATAAAATCAGCAATCAAAAAAGGGATCTTGGGAAGTTTCTTGCTGGTAAAGATACCTTGACTTACATTCTAGGGAAAAATTTTCTCGAAAATATACAACTGGTCTAGGATATCAACCATTACAGAGAAGTATTATTAAAAATTAATTTGTTCCAAACTATTGACAGTTCACTGCTAGTTCATGTTTTGGAAAATCTTTTGAAAAAATATTATAAAGGACCTAATAAATTTTTCATGTCTCAATACATATATTTTGATTATAGGAAACCAATGAGACAAGTATGGGTTCCCACAGTTTTACATGTTAACCTCTCTGGACCCAAAAAAATCTGGGTACCAAAGTTAATCTACACATAATCTATTTTGTAGAAATATTTTTTGAAGAGATCCTATAAAACTATATGTTACTTGTATAGTGTATGTTTAAGACATATGATAAGAGACTATACATTCATCAAGAGCCTAATTAATATGGGTGGTGTACATGTCACATTCAGTGATAATGGTAAAGTGATGATCATTGGCTTAGGCCAAATTGGTAACCCTAATGCTATATTAATTTCAAAAGTACTTCTCTTATGGGTTAGAATACAATATACTTAGTATCTCTCAGCTGTGTGATGATGGTTTCAATGTTAAGTTTGAAAATGATGCATGCAATAGTTTTAATTCTAAAAATTATTTAATATTTACTTCTCTCAGAAATGAAAATGTATATGTTGTAGATTTAAATTCTTTACTAAGAAAAATGATTCTTTTTAAAATGTCTTTCAAATGGAATCCTGGTTATGGGATAAAGGATTTGGACATAGTAATGTTCCCTCACTAAGGTAAATAACTAGGAATGGTTTAATTAGATACATTCATTAATTATAATTCTCACATAACAATGTTTGTATTCCTTCTCAAAAAGGAAAACAACACCAAGTATCTTTCAAACCAAAGAAATAATTTCTGATTTTCAACCACTTGATTTGGATCACATCGATTTCTTTGGACCATCTATAGTTTCATGTTTAAATTGGAAGCACTATGTTTATGTTCTTATAGATGACTTTTCTTGATATACATGGGTATAATTTATAGCTCAAAAAAGTGAAGCATGTTCTTACTTCATTAAATACTCAATGTCTGTAGAAAATCATAGTTGACTTAGAATTAAGTCCTGGAGACATGATTAGGGATATGAGTTTAAAAATCATGAAATTGAATCTTTTTTTCTCACAAAATTTCTATAATAGCAGTTTCTCTGATCCTAGAACACCTCAACAAAATGGAGTTATGTCATTAATAAATAGTACACTTCAATAGATTGACCAGACTATGAAAAATGAGTATAATATACCTATCTATTTTTGAGATGAAGCTGTTAATACATCTTGTTACATTATCAATAGAGTCTTAATTAGACTTGTTCTTATGAATACCCCTTGTGAGCTCTGTAATAATAGGAATCCTAATGTTAAATACATTGGAGTTTTTGGTTCCAAGGTCTTTATCAAAAACACTAGGGATAATCTTAAAATTTTTTCCTCTAAGAGTGATGAAGGAATTTTCTTAGGTTACTCAATCTCTTGTAATGATTATAGAATATTTCATAAAAGAACAACAAATGCGGAAGAATCAGTTCATGTAAATTTGATGAGACTAATTCACATGAACTTGAAACCTCCGTTGAACATCTTAAAGATGATATGTAAATTCTGGACCTTAATTATATAGATAGTGAACCCTTAGTAAAGACAACTTGTTCTGGAAATTTTATAGAATCTGATCTTGGTGAATCTGAACCTATAGACAACCATGATGAGTCTAGATCAACTCTTCCTAGAAGTATTTGAAATCTTAAGAATCATTCTTTAGATGTTGTAGTATGTGAACAAAATAGAGGAACATAAACTATAGATTTTCTGATGAAACAGGTTGAACATCAAGCCTTTATTTCATAGCTTGAACCTAAAAATATCAATGATGAAATCAATGATGAATTTTGGGTGATAGCTATTCAAGAAGAATTAAATCAGTTTGAAAGAAACAAGGTTTGGGAATTAGTAGAAAGACCTAAAGAAACTTTGACCATAGGCCCTAAATGGGTGTTTAGAAATAAGTTTGATGAATCTGGAAACATAGTTAGAAACTAGGCCAGACTAGTTTCACAAAGATACAGTCATGAAGATGGAATAGACTATGATGAAACCTTTGTACCTATAGCAAGACTAGAATCCATTAGGATGATACTTTCTTATGCAGCTCATCTGAATTTCAAAATTTATCAAATGGATATCAGAAGTTCATTTCTAAATTTGTACATAGTTGAGGATGTATTTGTTGAACAACCAACTAGTTTTACAAATCCCCATTTTTCAAATCATTTCTTTAAACTTTCTAAAGACCTATATTTTATAAAACAAGATCCAAGAGCAGTGTATGGTAGACATAGTTCTTTTCTTATTTCAAAAATTGTTTACTAAAGGAATAGTGGATCCTAACCTTTTTATTGAAAGGATTTCCAAAGATGTTTTAATAGTACAGATTTATGTAGTTGATATTATTTTTAGATCCTTTAAAAATTCTTTATGTACTGGTTTCTCAAAAATGATGCAAGAGGAATTTGAATGTAGTATAAGGGGGGAACTAAACTTTTTTCTTGGATTTAAAATTTTTCAAATTAAAAATTGTATTATTTTAAATCAGAGTAAATATAATAAGGATCTTTTTAAATGTTTTGTCTTGGATAGAAATAAAGGTGGTGATACACCTACGAGTACCCCCTATAAGCTGGATGCTAATGAAACTGGTAAAATAGTGGATCAAAACAATTATAGAGGTATGATTGGGACTCTTCTCTATCTTACTACTAGCAGACCTGATATTATGCTCAGTGTATTCAAGTGTGCTCGATTCCTATCCAATCCCAAAGAGTCTCATTTAATTGGGGTAAAGAGGATTTTTATATATCTCAATTATATTACAAACATAGGACTATTTTATCCAAGAGGACAATCATTTGATTTAACAGGTTATTCAGATGTGGAAATTGCTGGTTGCAAGTTAGATTTAAATAACACCTCTAGAACATATCACATTTTGGTCAAGACACTAGTATCATGGTGTAGTATGAAATATAATTCTGTTCCATTATCTATTGTTGAAGATGTATATATTGATGCTTGTAGTTATTGTGCTCAAATTATGTGGATGAAACACACTTTACTAGACTATGTATATCAATTAAGAAAATTATCTATAAACTTTGATAATATAAGTGCAATTAACATCTCTAAAAATCTAGTATCTCATGCTAGGACAATTCACATTGATTTTTGATATCACTTCTTGAGAGACCATTACAAAAGAGGTGATATAACTCCTGAATTCATTGGCACTGAACATCAATTTTCTGATTTATTCACAAAGCCTTTTGGATTTTGAGAGGTTAAATTACATCAAACCTGATTTAGGAATGATAAACTGTTAAGTTAGGAACCTCACTGTTGGTCCTCACCATTAAGAACCTCACTATTGGACATCACTATTAGGAACCTCACTGTTGGACCTCACTATTAGGAACCTCACCATTAGACCTCACAGTTAGGAACCTTACCCTTGGACCTCATAGTTAGGATCCTCACTGTTGGACCTCACTTTTGGGAACCTCACGGTTGGACCTCACAGTTAAAAACTTGACTGTTGGACCTCACAGTTAGGAACCTCACATTTGGACCGCATCGTTAGGAACCACACTATTGGGCATCACCGTTAGGAACCTCACTATTAGACCTCACCATTAGGAACCTCATAGTTGGACCTCACCGTTAGGAACCTCACTGTTGGACCTCACTATTGGAAACTCACCGTTGGCACCTTACCAAAAGTCATATTTTCCAAGACATTGTGTTTTTCTACCGGGATTTGAAACATTTTTACTTTTACTTATTTATTTAACTTGAATTGTTTTTCGATCCCTAAATGATAAAATTAAAGTAAAAAAAAAATTTGATCCACTTCTACTCTCTCCCAAATGGCTTTCTCCTTGATCATATAACATCACCTTCTTTTAAAACCCTCAAACTTATCCAGACTGAAATGGAAAGACTGAAGAGACCATTGGTCAGGGATGAGGGAGATGTGTCGAATCCTATGAGACCTCAAGCTTGCTTGAGTAGTGGAAGCCATGTAGTGGAAAATCTAATCAACTCACATTTTTCTACAAGGGAAATCATGGTTGAGAATGAACTAAGCTCGAAATGGCTGATGTCGAGCAGGTCCTTAGTGCTAAAGGCACTTGAAGCTCAAGGTTGTGTTGAATGCTTTACAAATAACAATGGACCTTATTAGATGAAGTTAGTAAAGGAATTTTATGAATTTCATAAATTCGAGCAGTATGAGGATGAGAACCGAATTTCATATAAGGTAAATGGGGTAGGTATGTACTTATCCACTATTGAATGCGATGAGTGTTTTAGAGTACCTCATGAAGGGATTTTTGATTACTACTCAAAAGTGGTACCTCTCACTAGTGAGTTCTTCTATTATGAATAATCTTTAGATGAACTGACATGGAATGGGATCCCAAGGAAAGTGATTACTTTTGAAATAGAAGAAGAAAATAGGTTTTTGTTTATGTATTTTCAGCATGTTTGGAGTCCTAGGATAGGGGAATTTGCTAGCTTGAAATATCAAGATGTATTTATTTTGTATCTGTTGAAGCATGGATAGAAGAAAATTTTTTATAGATTACAGATGATTCAATTAGAGGATATGAAAAGGCCTAGTTCCAAATCCAATTATTTGTTTCATGCCAGATTGATATCCTTAATGTTTAAATTGAAAGGAGTTGCTGGAAATAAAGTGGAAAAAATTGTTTTAAGGGACATTTTATTCCTCACCAATATAATTTTCTAGTTTATGAAGATCAGATGGAACCCTTCGAAAAGAAGATAGGTAAATGATGACGCTAAGCTATATGAGTAATTCAACCTAGTTACTTGTCCTACTAGGCCTAAGGATAACATATAACCTATTCTGATACCTAATGATGTGGTTCCTGCATACTCAGATGAAGAAGAGGTTTCTATTATACAGGTCAGAGAGGATTCTTCTATAGACAACATAAGTTACCCTGACCTTCGTCATGACAATTTTGTATCTTTTAGAGATCCTTGCCCACCAAAAATATTGCCTAGAATAGAGACAATCCTAATGGACAGAGATTATGCGAAATTCGGTGAGGAAGAAGGAGATCAAAATGTTTTAAGAGACATTAGAGAGACCTCAGAGGTGGAATATGACAGTGAATCTAGTCCTTATGACTTTAAGACAGCTGATGGTGAAAGTGAAGAAGAATTTTTATGTCTCAGACCACTAATAGGACATATAGAAATGGTAGAAAGTGTAGATGAATAGGTTTTTGATTTGGTTGAAGCTGTAATTGCATTGGCAGAAGTTGAAGATTCTATAGACCATGTGACAGTGGACCCTCCTGTTGATGTAGTTGATCAAGGAGGTATCGAAGAGTTGAATGTGGTTGATCAAGAGAGTGCTCCAAGTGATGAGAATGAACCTATTGCTATAAGTTCAGTTACTGTTTCTCATGGGATAGAATATTGGTCAAAGGACCCTAGATGTGTGGAATTGGGCTTGGATTATGGAGACTCTGCTGATGACTATCCTATCAGAAGTCTGATAATTCCTTCTATTAGAGAGAGTACTATTATATAGCCAGTAGTGATTTTTCCTTGAGACTATATGAAGAAGGATGGCTAAGAAACTTTGAATTCAGACTTGAAGAGACTTTTTGATGATAAATCTACTAAGATATAGAGAAGAGTGGCCCTAAATCAATAAGTTGTAGAATCTCCCTTATAGAGAGATTTATTTCCACCTCTCACTCAAATCTGCTACATGAAGTGAAGGATTGTCAGAATCAGATCAGAACCTTTGCAGAATCAATGTATTTTTTGAAGTAGTCAATTGCCAGATTAGAATCTTATATGGATTCAAGGGTGCATATGTACAGTGAACTTAGATATGTTAAAAGTGTGGTTCAACATATGGTCACTGTGTTTGAGTACATTATTATGTCTATGGATACACATGTGAGTGGTCAGGATGATGATGTGAATAGGCTAATCAGTGGGCTGACCAAATCTTTTCTGGAGACAGTGGATTTTAATATGGGACCTTTGTGTGCATATGCTTCATCTTCTACCTCTCCTCATATTGATATAGATTCTTTCAGATCGGTTGTTAGAAAAGATGTGGAGAAATTATTAGGTGCTAGTACCTTATACCCTCAGTCTGTGACTCTGGTCATTTCCACTACTAGGGAAATTCATATGCATGTGGGTGATTATCATGGGGAATCTACTCAGATAATAAGGCCATCATAGGTAAACATGATTTCTACTACAAAATGGTGTACACTAAGCATCAGATGGATGGCCACTTCAAGTTGTCGTTGGAGAACATTAAGATCACATCAGTCACACAGGCATTTATGGATCAAGTTAGAAGACTCGGAGAGTTTACTCATACATTAGAGATGTTTATGGAGAATAAGGATGATTTTATATCAACTATGGAAAGAGGAGGAAGCATTATTATGGATTTTAGACATCTTTTTTATCATTCCCCCATGTGGATTGCACTCCCATCATTGTTCCTCCAGTCCTGCCTTCTTCTCCGACTGCTTCAGGATCTACCAGTATAACACCAATGATGACTCTTTCATAGGCCATCAGAAGCTTGACCCCTATAATTCCCCAGAGATCTATTCACTATAGTTCTACTAATGCTGTTGTAGTGGCTCCTCCTACACTGTTAACTGTCATCCCTAGGCCTATTCCTCCATCTTCTGGACTTGACTCCTCAGCTTTAAATGACAAAGCTCCCTTGGACATATATGATATGGATTGAATGTGTGATGTCTTAGTTGATATAGATATTTGTACACTTTCTGTATCTTTTATTCTTTCCTCATTAATAATAAAATCCTCTTTTGTGACTTTTTGTCTTCCTGTATTTTTGTTAATCATAAAGCGGGAGAAGTTTTATATTTTATGTTTTACGATTTATGTTTCCTAAAGGGAGGTGAGGTTTTTACATTAACTGGGATCTTTGCATATATATACTATCTACAATAAATATGGTTTATTATTACTTATACACACCTCTAATGATATTAGCAAATGTACTTAACCATGATTCAAAAAATACTGACATAATTTTTTATTATCAATATGGGGGAGATTGGTGGACTCACCTATTTTGATAATCCCAAATCATGTTTCATTTATGTGAAAATAATGTTTCTACTATAGAATAATCATGTTTCACTAATTTTTATAGTCTCCATCTAGTGATACATATGTATCTTTAACATCATTGTTTTATTTTTTATGCTTAAAGTGCAAAATTTATCTTAGTAAAGGTCACCGATAGAAAGGTCACGGATAGACTGGTCACCGAAAGAAAGGTCACTGATAAGAAGTTCATTGATAAAAAGGACACTGATAGAAAGTTCAATGATATAAATTTCACCAATAGAAAGGATACTGCTGAAGGCTGCCGTTGAGAAGGTTACCAATGCAGGTTCACTGATGAAAGGTCCCTGATGTAAGGTCACTGATGAAGGTCACTGATGCAAGGCCACCAATGCAAGACTACCGATGAAGGATACCGATAAAGGCTACTGATGCACACCTACTGTTGAATCTTACCATTGTAAAGGATACCCTTACCAGTCTACTAATTCTCACCCGTCCATACTTTTTCAAATTCATAAGATTATTCTAAAAATCATATTTGGTAAATTTAATGCTTGTGACATTAATTAATGCTGATTGTAGACATATCAAGAGACCGTATCTGGTGATAGTATGAGGTAGGAGGAGGACTGCACGTGGTTTACTTATTCCTATTGTTGGACCTAAAATATAAAAGAGAAGACTGAGGATAAAACCATATTCACCAAATAAGTGTGAAACAATATAGGAATTCATAAGAAAGAACTTACTCACTAGATCAAAGATAACAAGGAAAAATCCTTCGAGCGCTTACACTGTGAACCCAAGAGTCTCTATAAGATCATTTTAGGAGAATAATTTCAAGGCTACCTTCTATGCTTCATCAACTCTCGATCAATACAAGAAGCAGAACACTTAGCTTCTGAAAGACAAAACCTGGATTTGCGACACTCTATTTTGAGGAAAACATCTAGAGAATAACTTTAACCAAAAATTCTTCACACCAAGGAGTAAAGATTGGAACTGCAAACACATAGAGATTTCTAAACTACATCGTACAATCTATGCTCTACTGTGTTCTTTTATTTTACATTTCTAAGAAGTGTGGGGGATTGTCTGTTACACACACTATCTTATGTGCTTGAACTGAAGGATTTTGAAAATCCTCACATCAAACGTCACTTTCACATTGTTTCCCATGTACAAATTTGGAAGACACTATGTGTGGTATGTATTGTGTTTTTTTCCCATGAAGAACTATGTTAGATTATGTGAACCCTGTACAGTTTATGAAAAAAATTTATAAATCCCGATACAGGTTGTGTATCATGTTTATCATTTATACGAACTACTTGGTGGAAGGTGATCACCAAGTAGATAATATTAAGTCACAGCTTGAGATTGAACCTCTTATTTAACTCCAATGTGTACTATATTTTATAATACTCTGTTTTGTCTATTTTCCACTGCTTATAATTTCAAAAATAGAAAACTGTTTAGAATTGATGTTGATAGTTAGGTCTGGTTAGTGTGTATATTTCATTAATTCAGTAAACTTGTTCCAAAAGTTGAAGAAGTGTTTTACTCTGATTCTAATGAGGTATAATCACCCTTTAGGAAAACTGTTGACTATCTAAACATTTATATCTCTACTGTCTTAATTAACTGGGCCATTTCCAAATTGGGGGTTCTTAATCATAATTTTTTTAACAGAAATTTTAAGTTAGAACTCAATTCACCCCCCTCTTGAGATTCCACTCCAGCCAACAACAATGTTGTTTTTTATTCCATGATGTAATGTAAAAATAATGTATGTATCTATTACTTCCATGAATACTAAACTGATCATTATTTTGGTACATGATTCCTTATATCATGCCAATTTATGTAATAATGCTCCGACTTTGGGTAATTAGGGTCAGGGCATTACAGTTGGTAGCAGATGAAGTAGTAAATTCTTGGAAACTAGATTTAGAAAAACTCACATTAGAGACCATTACCCTAAGATAGTATTTGAGGATTAGTATAGAAGAACATCCAAAATATTTGGTAATGTAGAGATTTTGTGTATTTTACAAGAAATACATCCATGTCTAGATATGAGCAGGTAGAGGCATCATTGGCATAGAAGTTCCTAGGAGTGAAAACTATGACACAAATTTTCTGGCTTGACCCGAGGTGTCCTGGTAAAGGACAATGGGCCATGCTGTACTCTTGGTTATGACAATCTTGGTGAATATATATAGGATTATTCGAATTTTATTTATAAACCATTATGAATGATTTATAAGTATATACCTACTCAAAGAAAACATTTCTATGATTATGGATTATATCAACAAACTTTTCAATTTTGGCTAATTGTTTTACAAGTTTGGAATTATGTATTGAGATTCATAAACTAATATAGTGTATGCCATTGTTTAGAAATGGCACCTAGTTAAAAGAATGGACACCATATCAACTCACATAATCCATGTATGGATTTCCCTCCAATTAAAGATAATTATAGTAGAGCTCAGGATTCAACTGGTGCGGTTCAACTTGTCACCATTCTGGGAAAACTCACTTGGGTTTTGATTAATAACCTTACCCATATGGAGCAACCTGATCCACAGCATGGAGGATCAATGTTAGAACAATTCATGAGGAAAAAACCACCAGCATTCAATGGGACTACAAATCCATTTGTATCTGAGCAATGTATAAGTTTCTCGGAGTAAATATTTCATGCATTAAGGAGTAGCGAAAGGGGAAAGGTTGTCATGGCAGTTTATCTCCTCACAGGAGATGCAGATCAATAGTGGTCATTAATTCAAAACACAATGGAAGAATAAGATGTATCAAATTTTCAATGTATGGAGTTTAAAGATATTTTATTTTAAATATACTTTCATCGTGACCATCGAGCAGATATGGAAAGGCAATTTTTTAGTCTGAGGAGAAAGAAGGATGAGAATGTTGCAAAGTATGAGGCTAACAGTACAATGTTACCAAGGCATGAAAGATATTATATATGTAACCCAAGGATTAAGATTGATCAATTATTTTATGGGTCAAACCATTTCTCTTTCATGTATTAGTCCCACAATCCTTCTCATCATACGAAGATATTATCTCATGTGCCATCGAGATAGAAAAATAAATTCTGTAAATCTTACAACTTTAAAGAAAATTAAGAGAATAAGAGGTCTGGTGAACACTATGGAAATAGAAATAAAGGGAAGAAGGGAAAAGTTGAATTTCCATCCAACAGTTAATGTAGGATGAAACACCCCAGCACTTGACTAAAGGGAATAGAATTTTGTTACATGTGTGGTGAAAAAGGACACCAAACTCATGATTGCAAGGGAATGAAAGAGGTTGTCAATGTTAAATGCTAAAATTCTAGAGAAATTGGGAATTATGAAAATTAATGTCCTAAAAAGCAAGTAAACATACCATAGAAAAGGCAAAGTGTGCAAGGACAAGTATAAGAGATCGCTACTATTGAGGTTGATGCTCCAAATGACATGATGATAGGTAATTTAATGGTTTCCTCAAATTTAGCCAATGATTTATTTGATTTCGGATAATTTTATTGTTAAAAATATTCCTTGTTTTCTTTGAAAATTAGATATTTCAATTTTTATTTGACAAGGTATTTGTCAGAAAAATATTCTAAGGGATATATCATTGCAATAATGTTTTGTGACTCTGTTCCCAATAGGGAATATAAATGTTCTTTATCAGCTGATCTCATTGTAATTCCCATGATTGAATTTGACATAATCTTTGGTATGGATTTAATTTCAGTCAATGATGTGAAAATTTATTGTAAGAAGAAGGAGGTTACAATTTTTTATGACGATAATGAGTACCTTTTCTTTAGAGAAGAAACATCAACATATGATTCTTATCTAGATCCACCACCAGTAGCTCTAATAAATACAATTATTGGGGAAGAAGAGAATGAAATAACTATGGGTGAGGAAAAGAATTTTTAAATAGAGGGTGTACCTATTGTGAAAGAATATGTTGATTCGTTTCTAGATGATTTACCTATAAATCCTCCAGAATGAGGAATTGAGTTTTCCATTGATTTAATTTTTGGTTCAAGGCCCATATCAAAGACCATTATAGAATGACCACTGTGGAATTAGTGGAACTAAAGAAATAATTATAAGAATCAATTAATAAAGGATTTATTCTCCCTAGTGTTTCTCTATGGGGATCCCTTGTTATTTTTGTTAAGAAGAAATAGGGATCTAAGAGGTTGTACATTGACTATAGGAATATCAATGCTATAACAATAAAGAACAAGTATCTCCTACCTCACAAAGATGACTTATTTTACCAAATTCATGGAGCTAAATATTTTTCAAATCTTGACCTTCAATCAACAAATCATTAGTTTTGTGTGAAGAAGGAAGACATTCTGAAGAATTTATTTCGTATCGGGTATGCGCATTATGAGTTTATAGTATTGCCTTTTGGATTGACTAATGCACCCAATGTCTTCATGGATATAATGAATAGAGTTTTTGAGGAATATCTTGATGAATTTTTTGTGGTATTTATTGATGATATCATTGTATACTCAAATAGTTATAAAGATCGTGAAAATAACATGCGCACTATTCTGAAAACCCTCAGATGAAATGAATTGTATGGGAAGTTTTGATAGTGTGAATTCTGGCTTTAGGATATTTCTTTTTTGTCAATATTGTCTCTAATGATGAAATCTCTATCGATCCTTCAATGACCAAGGAAATACAATAATGGCCAGAACCAATGAGTATAACTGAGGTACGCAGTTTTATTGGTTTATTAAGTTATTATCGACGTTTCATGTAGAATTTTTCCTAATCATTGAACCCATTAACCTAGCTCACATGTAAAGGGGTAAAATTAGTTTGGAAAAAATAGTTTGAAGAATGTTTTGACGAGTTTAAGAGAAGATTACTCAATGATCATATCATGACTCTACTATTAGGAAATGATGGTATATTTATTTATAGTGATTCTTCAATGAAAGTACTTGGTTGTGTACATATGTAGAATGATATAGTTATTTCCTATGCATCACAACAGCTAAAAACTTGAGAAAAAAACTATCTTACTCATGATATTGAGTTAGAAGCTACAATCATTTCATTGAATATATGGAGACATTATATTTATGGTGAAAACTGTGAGATATATAACAATTACAAGAGTTAGAAGTATATTTTAACACAAAATAACTCAACATGAGGAAAAGTTGATGGCTTTAACTACTCAAATATCATGATTTCACTATACACTACCACCTGGGGAAGGAAAATAAGGTGGAAAATGATTTGATCCGATAGGATCATGTAGTTTTGAATAAGATAAAAGTTAAAAGGGATCTTATGTTCATGGATCTAGTGAAGATGGATATGAGAATAATCCTGGAAGGTGAAACATCAATAAATTTTAAAATGGATTCCAATCCAACTTTACTAGAAAGGATAAAAAATCTTAGACTGATGAGGAGGAGCATCAAAATAAAATTAAAGCTGTTAATGGTGAGAGATTTACTGACTTCATATAAAAATATGGGATTTTGAAATTTGGGAAGAGACATTGTGTTTCTAATATACTTGATCCAAAAAGGGGGTTGTTGGATGATTCTCATAGCTCTAATTTCTCTATACAACCTGGTAGCACTAATATGTATAGAGATTTGAAGGAATATTTTTTGTGGGTCAACATGAAGAGGGAGATTGCTGATTATGTATCAAGATGTATGGTTTTTCAACAGGTTAAGGATATGAGAAAACATCCTAGAGGAGTCATGCAACCTCATCCCATACCTAATTGGAAATGGGATGATATTTTGATGGATTTTTTCATGTGGCTATTAAAGGATCCTAGAAGGAATGATGCAATATGGGTCATTTTTTATCATCATACCAAGTTAACATATTTTCTTGGTATAAGAGAAGATTTACCACTTAAACATTTAGAAAAACATTATATTAATGAAGTTTTAAGACTTCATGGAGTACCCATATTGATTGTTTCTGATCATGATCCCCATTTTACACCAATATTATGGAAAAGTCTTTAGAAGGATCTAGATAATGATCTTCTCTTGAGCACTTCCTACCACCCGCAAACTGATGGACAATAATAATGGACTATTCAAACCATAGAAGACATATTGAGATCTTTCTCACTTGACTTTTAAGGAATGTGGGATCAATACTTACCTCTCATATAATTTTCCTATACCAATAGCTTTAATTCAAGTATTCATAAGGCACCATATAAAAAGTTATATGGAAATAGATGTCTCACACCAACGTGATGGGATGATGTTAGTGAATGAAGACTCATAGGCCCAGAACATGTTGAAGAAACAATGGAATAGGTGAAGGATATCCTAACCCACATCAAATAAACTCAATGTAGGCGAAAGAGATTTGTTGTTAATCAAAGGAATGGTTTGGAATTTCAAGTAGGAGATAATGTTTTCTTAACGGTGTCTCTATAGAAGGGTGTTATATGATTCAGTAAGAAGGGAATAGTAATTCCTAGGTATATCGGCTCTTTCAAAATTCTAGAATGAATTTGAGTTGTAGATTATCGTTTGGAAATGCAACCATGTCCCACCAAAGTTCATGATGTGTTCCACATATCACATTTAAGAAAATACATCTCTAACCCAACACATGTACTCAACTATGAAGAAATAGAACTAGAACCCAATATGTCTTATTTTGAAGTGATTTTCAAGATTCTTGATACAACAAAACAAGTGTTGAGAGACCGGATGACTTGTCTAGTGAATGTTCTGTGGGGAAACCATAAGATGCAGGAGGCAATGTGGGAACCCGAGGAACATTGGATGAAGAACAACCCAAATATTTTTATGTCGTAATATTCTAGAAATTTGGAGAATGAAAGTATTTTTAATGGGAGAAGAATTTTACACCCCAAGCTTCCACGGTACACTTCTCTTTGAATAATACAATGGGTTGCGATGTACGCAACATTGAGTGTTAACACACCACAACCAATCAAACTAGACATTATGAATAGTAATACCCACTTTTTTTAAATTTTGTAATTTGTTTTTCAAAATGGACTTCATTTTTGGATTTGGAATATCAAAAATATCTTCGGGTGAATTTTCGGTATTTCTCTGAAAACTTATAATTTTTGAGGAAAAGTGAAAAACACTGCATTATTGTTTAAAAAAACTTTTTATTTTAATAATTATATATTTTATTTAAATTTATATTAGATAAAAATAGATTCATAATACCTATATATTTTCAATTTTATTCATTGCAGTCATTTTATAATAATATTAGATATTTAAATTTTTATAGAATTTTTTACCGTCTTTTACCCACCTTCTAGGCGCATTTGTAAATTTGCATAAAACGTTATTTTACCACTTCTGGTAATTGAATTAAAAAAAATTAAAGAAGCATGGCTGACATCATTATGTTTAATATGGTTCAATAAGATGAAAATATTTTTTGTTGAATAATAATTTTTGACATTTATTTACCACGGTTAAAAGTAAATGGGGTAATTAAAGGTAAAAATGATATTATAATTACCCTAACACTTGTAATAATTATATTGGATAAGTTTATTTCGGTCAAAACAAACCGTACGAATAAAATATGGTTCTTTTGGTCAATGGGGATTAGATTAGAACATTTATTATTATTTTATTTAAAGAAGAGTTAAAATTGTTAAATTCAATGTTTAATAACTAAACCATTTTTAATATACGGTAATACATAAGATTAATTCTACGATAAATTTTCTACAAAGAGATACAAATATTTTATACATAATGATATTTTATTTATAAATGTTTTAAATTAAATAATTAAATTTATTTATGACACAATGATGATGGAATAATTACCTTATTAATGAAAGATTAAAATAATTGATAATATAAATATCCAAATATATGTAAATTTAGACTTCTGATGAATTCCACTAATTTAATAGGTTAATATGACATTATAGGGTTTATTAAATAAATTTTTTTCGAATTGGTAAAGTTTTTATGACTTTCACTAAAACAAAATACCAAATACTGTCAAAATTGACATTAATGAGTTTTTAAAACAATTAATATCTTATTAAATGATATAATATTCTTAAAATATAAGGATAGGCCAAAATACTTAGATAAGGTTATATATATCAATAATGAACTAATTTTGATACTCTTGTATTCTTATAGTATTTTTATTGACCATTTATTTTAATAATACACGAATACATGGTAAAACTTATAATATTTAACTAAGAGTTAAATCTAAAAGATAAGGTTAATATGGTGACCTAAAAATGCCTAAAACATATTATTTGAGAGATTTTAGACCCATCCCTACCTTATCCTCAAAATCAATCTTTTTTATAAATTATAAATTGAATATTGTTTTATAATAAAATAATATATCAAGCTTTTCCTGAAATGACCCTCACCTCTCTTATAAAATGATACTTCCCCTTCTCACAAAATCACATCTCCATGGACATTTGGATCAGCCAAAACTAGTTCAAATATCCTCCCAAATACCCTCACTTATACCTAGAGGCCTTACTTTGATCCGAAAGCCAACCTAATGAGCCTTTTTGATCAACTCTAAAGGAAGCAACCGAAGAAGAGGTAATAATTTGACAACCTATTTGAAAGTTCTTTTCTTCTTCCACTTCTTATTTATTTGTTTTTCCCATAAAAAATAATAAATCCAGCACCTTATATATACTTTTATGTTATTAAAAATATGCTACAAATATATTCAATATTATATCCATCCTATGAATTACAAGTCACCAAACGTGTGTACGTATGACTAACCGTCTCCACGTTGTGTTATAGTTTTCTATTCAAAAACATCAATATTTGGATGGGTATAATAATGAGTATAACTGATGTAAATAAAAAATATAACATGTTATGAACTCGTTATATATGATATACCATTTAATTACATATGATTTAACCATCAATAGAATTATATTATCGCTCGTGCGTACGTATGGATTACCATCTCCACGAACGCGATGAAATTCATTACCCATCATAACCATTCAAGAATAATTTTCATTTTATGATTAAAAATAATTTCTTAGATCAAAATATCATTTTGAATATTAATCAAATACATACTATCTAAAATAAACATGGCTTACATAACCATGCATATAAAGAAAAATGAATCAGTTAACACCCGGAAGGATGATACTACTGAAATATTATTAACATAGCAATATAAGAGTATCATATTTGATATCATATTTATGTATTCGGTTATTGTATAATTTAATAAATATGATTTAACTATTATACAGGAGGTTAATGTACCATCGATCAGGGAAAAGTAAAATTTAATGGTTAATTCTACAATCTCCTCATTATCTGAGGTTGTTTATACGTGAGTATCTACTGGGACCTCTTTATCATCCACATGTGTGTTTCATAAAAAAGTATTTAAAAACATTTTTACTATTTCCTAGACTATGGGGTAAATTCATTTATACCCTTGATTTAATTTTTATAAAAATTTTATTGAGTAATCTTTACATTTTTTCCCAAACAAGGTCCTTTAAGACGTTTTAGTCAAAATTAAAGAAAGAATGTTTTTTAACTTATACGGTGAGTGTGGCTATTTTTAGCCATTATACATCTTCAAAACATCCCATAAAATCATATAATAATATTTTCAAAATAAATATTTTCTTTTATAATTAAATGAAATTTATATTATTTCAAAATAGAAATAGATATTTCTGTCAAACAGTTTTGATTTCATCTATGTAAGCATCCTTTGATGAATTTTACACTTATTTGAAGTTGATAAAATCTTCCATATTGTATTGAAGGTTTTGTGATATGATTGACTATGGATGTGTTATTTTTATACCAATCATGGTTTTTGGTTAAAATATTAACCTTTTTTATGCTAGTTTTAATATGAATGTTTATGTTATGTTTCAACCTTTTCATATGAGGAATCCATTGGACTTAGTAAGTGACGGGTGGATCCCGCTATAGCTCCTCGATGCATTGGTAGGTCTAATGAGACCAAATTGTGTCTTGGCATAAGGCCCTGAAAAAATCTTATTTATAGTCTTGGGATAGGGCCTGGACTATGTGGTTATGATGTCTGGTATTATGCATTCCATCATTATGAAATTGTCTAATGATTTTACATATGATAATTCGACTAGTAGAATATCCATGTGGATAAGTAAATGGAATTATTGGATTTATATTTTCCATATTATGCTGATATTTAAGTTTAAAAGGATTGTGTTTTAGTCTTATATGTTGCCTTAAATTTTTATTCTTATTTATGATATTTTATTCTATATTGTTATCCTTACTGAAAATATGAGCTCACCCATTTCTTATGTTTTATTTTTCCCAGGATGTGAAGAAGTATATTACAATTTACCAACAGGAATAGGATAATAGATATAATATTATTCTAATGGGTACACATTGTTTTTTTATTTCATGATGTAATGTAAAACTTATCAATGTATCTAGAACTTCCTTGGCTACTAAAATGATCATTCTTTCAAGAAATGATTCCTTATATCATTCCAATATTATGTAATAATGTACCATCTCTGGGTAACAAGGGTTAGGGCATTACAATTGGTATCAGAGAATGTTTAGTACAAACCTTGGAAACAAGATATTGAAAAACTCTGATTAGAGAACATGACACTAATATGGACATTAAGGATTAGTATAGAAGAACTTCCTAGAATTTTGGTAATGTAAATACTTTTTGTATTTTATAGCAAATAAATCCATGTCTGGATATGAGATGTTATAGGCGGCTCTAGAATAGATGTACCTAGGAGTGAAAACTCCAACAAGGAGTTTTAGGCTTGACTCGAGGTATCTTGGTACACGACAATGGTTCTTGCTGCACTCTTGGTTACAACACTCCTAGGGAATATGTTTAAGATAATTCACATTTTCATTACAAACCATTATGAAGGGTTTATGTGTATATACCTCCTCAATGAAAATAGTTTTATGATTATGGATTATATCCATAAATTGTTTAATTTATTTTATGTGTTTTACACATTTGTAATTATGTATTATTCTTCATAAACATGTCTAGTGTCTACCATTGATTAGATATGGATCCTAGTGGAAGGAATGGAAACCATATCAACGCACATAATCTATGTAGGGATTTCCCTCATACTCAAGATAATAATAGTGGAGCTAGTGATGCAACTGGTGTTGGTCAGTTTATCACCATACTGTCACAACTCACTTAGGTTATGAATAATAACCTTACCCATATAGAGAACCCTGATCCACAAAATAGATGATAAATTTTAGACCGATTCATGATGAAACAACCAAAATCATTCAATGGGACTATAAATCCATTTATATCTAAGCAATGGATAAGTTCCCTAGAGAAAATATTTCATGCATTGGGGAGTACGAAAAGGGAAAAGGTTATAATGGAAGTTTATTGGCCCACAGGAGATACAGATCAATGGTGGTTATTATTTTTAAACACAAAATAAGAGGAAGAATTATAAAATATGGAATGGAAGGTGTTTGAAGATATTTTCTAAGAAAAATAATTTCATTGTGACCATCGAGCAGATATGGAATGGCAATTTCTGAGTTTGAGGCAAAAGGAGGATGAGAATACCGCAATTTATGAGGCTAACTTTAAAAAGTTATCAAGTCATGCAGCAGATTATATACGTAACACAAGGAGTAATATTGAATAATTAATTGATAGGTTAAAACCATTTCTTTGTCAGGTATTAGTCTCACAATCCTCTCATCATACGAATATGTTGTCTCATGTTCTTTCAAGAGTCAAAATAATTTATCTAAGTCTTACAAATTTAAATCAATGTAAGAGAATAAGTGATCTGTTGAAAACTTTGGACTTTGAAATAACGGGAATAAGGGAAAATTTGAATTTCCATCCTATGGTAAATGTGGGAAGAAACACCCTAGTACTTTCCTGAAGAGAATGGGAGTCTCTTACATCTATGGTGAAAAAGGCCACCAAGCTCAGAATTGTATAGGAAAGAAAGACACTGTCAATGTTTAATGATACAATTGTAGATAAATAGTTAATTATTCAAATGAATTTCCTAATCACCAAGCAGACATACCTTAAAAAAGGCCAAGGGAGTAAGGCCAAGCATATGTGATCACTGCTACTGAGGTTGATGCTTCGAATGAAATTGTGGAAGGTAATTCAATGGTTTCCTCAAATTTAACTGATTCTTTATTTGGTTATAAATCATCACATTATTTCATATCTTCCCAGTTTACTAAGAAAATTATATATTTACAATTTTATTTAACAAGGTAGTTGTCAGTAAAAACTCTTAAGTGAAGTATCATTGCAATAATGTTTTATGAATTAGTCCCCATTAAGGCATGTAAATGTTCTTTATCTACGGATATCATTGTCATACCCAAGGTTGAATTTGATATAATACTCAATAAAGATTATATTTCAGAACAAGATGTGAAAATTTCTTATAAGAATAAGGAGGATACAATTTTCAAGGATGATAATGAGTATCATATCTTTAGAGCAGAAACGTCAACATCTGGTTCTTATCTACATCAACCCCCAGTATCTCTACTAAATTAAAGTATTGGGGAGAAAGAGAATGAAATAATGATGGTTGATGAAAACAATGTTAAAATATATTATGTACCAATTGTTCAAGAATATTTTAATTTGTTTCCAGAATATTTACCTGGACATCCTCTAGAATGGGAAATGGAGTTTTACATTGATTTAATTACTGGATCAAGGCCTATATCGAAGACCCCTATTAGAATGACCCCTATGGAATTAGTGGAACTAATGAAACAACTATAGGAATAAAGTAATAAAGGATTTATTTTCCATAGTGTTTCTTCATGGGGATCCCCTATTCTTTTTGTTAACAAGAATGATGGATCTATGAGGTTGTTTGTTAACTATAGGGAGATCAATGCTATGAAAATAAATAACAAGTTTCCACTACCTTGCATTGATGATTTATTTTTCCATCATCATGGAGCTCAATATTTTTGAAAGATTAACCTTTGATCTGTACATCATCAATTCTGTGTGAAGAAGTAAGACATTCTGAAGACAGCATTTCGTACCAAGTATGGGCATTACGAGTTTATAGTAATGCCATTTGGATTGACTAATGCACCATCTATCTTCATGGATATAATGAATAGATTTTTCATGGAATATCATGAGGAATATTTACTGGTATTTATTGATAATATCATGGTATACTCAAAAAGGTACGAAGATCATGAAAATATCTTGTGCAATATAATGAAAACCCTCAGATGAAATGAATTATATGGGATGTTTAGAAAGTGTGAATTCTAGCTTCAAGAGATTTATTTTCTTGGCCATATTGTCTCTAAGGATCGAATCTCTATTGATCCTTTAAAGACCAAGGCAATCCAAAAATGGCTAGCACCGATGAGTATAATTGAGGTATGAAATTTTATTGGTTTAGGAGGTTATTATCATCATATTATCAAGAAATTTTCCCTATTGGATAACCATTTAACCAAGCTAACATGTAAAGGGGTAAAAAAAATTTGGACAAAAAAGAGTGAAGGATTTTTTGAAGAACTGAAGAAAATATTATTAAATGTTCCTATCTATACTCTACCATCGAGGAATGATGGGTTTGTTATTTATAGTGAAGCTTCAGTGAAAGGAATTGGTTGTGTCCTTATGTTGAATGGTAGAGTTATTGACCATCCATCATGAAAACGAAAAATTCATGAACAAAACTATCCTACTCATGATCTTGAGTTAGCAGATGCAACCTTTTCTTTGAAGATATATAGAAACTATCTTTATGGTTAACATGTGATATATATACCGATCACAAGAGTTTGAAGTATATTTTCTCACATAAATAACTTAACATGAGGCAATAAAGATAGTTTGAACTACTCAATGATGATGATTTCACTTTACACCACCACCTGAGGAAGGAAAATAATGTGGAAGATGCTTTGAGAAGAAATGATCGAGGAGTTTTGAAGAGGATGAGAGTTGAAAGGGAACTTATTTTCAAGGATCTATTAAAGATGGATATTGGAATAATCCAGAATGGTGAAACATCAATATTTTTTAAAATGGTTTCCTATCCAAATTTACCAGAAAGGACAAAAAGATCTCAGACTGATGATGTGGATTTACAAAAAAATTAAAGTTGTGAATGATGGGATATTGATTGAATTCATATATGAAGATAGAATTTTGATATTTTGGAAGATACATTGTGTTTCTGATTTACCTAATCCAAAAAGGAAGTTGTTATATGATGCTCATATCTTCAATATCTCTATACACCCTAGTATCTCTAAGATGTATAGATATTTGAAGGAACATTTTTTGCGGGACAACATGAAGAGGGAAAATTGCTGATTATGTGTCAAGATGTATGGTTTTTCAATAGGTTAAGGCTGGAAGACAACATCAAAGAGGAGTCATGCAACTTCTTACCATACCATAGAGGAGATGGGATGATATTACGATGGAATTTGTCATGGGGCTACTAATGACACTTTGAAGGAATGATACAATATGGGTCATTGTTGATCATCCTAGAAATTCAATAAATTTTATTCTATAAGAGAAGATTAACCACTTGAATGTTTAGAAAGACTATACATTATTGAATTTGTAAGACTTTATGGAGTACCCCTATCGATTGTTTTTTATTGTGATTCCCATTTTACACCATTATTATGGAAAAGTATTCAGAAGGGCCTGGATAATGAACTTCTCTTGAGCATTTCCTACCACCCTTAAACTTATGGACAATCATAACAGACTTTTCAAATAGTAGAAGTCTTGTTGAGATCATTCTCACTTGACTTTCTAGGTATGTGGGATCCATATCTACCTATGGTAGAATTTTCCTATAATAATAGCTTTCATTCAAGTATTTAGATAACACCATATGAAGTGTTATATGGAAAGAGATGTCACACACAAACTATTTGGGATGATGTTGGTGAATAACAACTCATAGGCCCAGAACATGTTGAGGAAACAATGGAAAAGGAGAAGTTTTTACAAACCGAAATCAAAGCAGCTCAAAGTAGGAAAAAGAACTATGCCGATAGCTAAAGGAAATATTTGTAATTTCAAGTAGGAGGTCATGTTTTATTAAATGTGTCTCTGTGGAAAGGTGTTATACGATTCGGTAAGAAGAGAAAATTATGTCCCAGGCACATCAGAAAATTCAAAATTCTATAATGAATTTGAGTTGTAGATAATCATTTGGAAATGCCGCCAAGTCTCTCCAAAGTTTATCATGTGTTCTATGTATCACTGTTAAGAAAATACATGCATGACCAAACGCATGTACTCAGTGATTAATAAATAGAACTCAAACCTGATATGTGTTATTGTGAATAGTCTATCAAGATTCAGGATACCAAAGAAAAACTGTTGCGAAACCATACGACTTATCTAGTGAATGTTCTTTGGAGAAACCATAATATGGAAGAGGAAATGTGGGAACATGAGGAACTTATGGTGAAGAACCACCCATATCTTTTCATGCTGTAATATTTTAGAAATTTTAGGATGAAATTATTTGAAGGAGGGAAGAATTTAACACCCCAAGCTTCCACAGTACACTTCTCTTTGAATAATACAACAACTTGCGATGTGTGGAACTTTGAGTTCTAACACACCACGACCAATAAAAGTATCTATTATGAATAGAAATACCCACATTTTAAAATTCTATAATTTTTATTTTTCAAAATGGACTTTATTTTTGGATATAGAATATCAAAATTATCTTAGGGTGATTTTATGGTATTTTTATGAAAACTTTCAATTTTTGATGAATAGTGAAAAAAAATGTGTTATTGTTTAAAAGAGACTTTTTATTTTAATAATTAGATATTTTATTTAAATTTATATTAGGTAAAAATATATTTATAATACCTATATATTTTCTATGTAATTAATTGGATTCATTTTATAATAATATTAGATATACAAAATTTTATTGAATTTTTTACCGCCTTTTACCCACCTTCTAGAAGCATTTATAAATTTGCATAAAAAGTAATTTTACCACTTCTGTGAATTGAATTTCAGAAATTATAGAGACTCTGTTGACATAATTATGTAAAATTTTGTTCAATAAGATGAAAATAAATTGTGGTGAATAGTAACATTAGTCATTTATTTACCACAGTTAAAAGTAAATAGGGTAATTAATGGTAAAAAATGATATTATAATTAACCTAACCCAAGTCCTAATTCCATTGTATAAGTGTATTTTTACCAAAATCAATCTTAGGAATATAATATTATCTTTTTGATCCACTTATATTAGATTAGGATATTTATTATTATTTTATTTAAAAAAGAGATAAAAGTGTTAAATTCAAAACTCAATAACTAAAACATTTTTAATATAGTGTTATACATAAGATAAATTCTACAATAAATTTTCAATAGAGAGATAAAAATATTTCCTACATAATGGTATTTTAATTATAATTTTTTGAAATTATTCAGTTAAAATTATTTATGACACAATGATGATGCATTAATTACATTATTAATGAATGATTAAAATAATTGATTTTATAAATATCAAAATAAAATAAAATTGAGACATCTGATGAAATGACCTAATTTTCTAGCTTAATATTACATTTTAAGGATTATAAAATAAATTTTTCTCTAAGTGATAATGTTGTTATGACTTTCACAAAAACAAAATACCAAATAGTGTCAAATTTGACATAAATGAGTTTTTAAAACAAGTACTATATGATTAATTGATATAATAATCCTAAAAAACAAAGTCTCAGAAAAAGGAATTAGATAAGGTTAGATATATTAATAATGAACCACTTGGGGTTCTCTTAGATTTTTATAGTAAGTTTATTAACTATTTATTATAATAATAGAAGAATTCATGGTTAAAGTTACACTATTTTACTAAGAGTTAAATCTAAAAGATAAGGTTAATATGGTGACATAAACCTATCTAAAACCTATTATTTGAGAGGTTTTGTACCCTACCCCACCATATTCTCTAAATAAATCCTTTTGGATCTATTATAAACCGAATATGATTGTATAATAAAATAATATTTCAAGATTTTCTAAAAGTAACTCTCATCTCTCTTATAAATGGGTACTTCCCCTTCTCAAAAAATAACACATCCAAACCCATTTGACTTAGACAAAACCCACTGAAATATCCTCAAAACATCCCTCAATTTGACTTATAGGCCTTACAATAATCAGACATCTATCCTAGGGAACCTTTTTGATCAACTCAAAAGGAAACACTCGAAGAAGAGGTAACAATTTCAACACCTCTTTCAAAGTTATTTTCTTCTTCCACATCATCTTTCTTTATTTTTTCAATACCAAAATAATAACTCCATTACCTTATAAATAATTTGATTTAATTATAAATATGGTACAACCATATTCATTATTCTACCCATCCTATGAATGATAATTCACTATACATGTGCACATACGACTTACTGTCTCCACATCGTGGTGTAGTTTGTTATTCAAACACTTCATTATTTGAATGGGTATAATAATGAGTATAAATGATTTAAACAATAAATATAACATGTTAAGTATTATCTATATATTATATACCATGCAATTACATATTATTTCACCATCAATAGAATGATATTGTTGCTCGTGCGTACGTACGGATTACCATCTCGCCGAAGGAAATGAAATTCATTCCCCATCATAACCATTCAAGAATACATTTCATTTTATGATTAAAAATAATGTTTAATAATACAATAAAATTTTGGATATGAATCAAATACATCCTATCTATAAAAAACATGTCCTACATAACCAATAATGTAAAAGAAAAACGAATTAGTTAACCCCCGAAAGGATGATACCACTAAAATATTATCAACAAAGAAATATTAGAGGATCATATATGATATCATATTTATGTATGTGGTTCATGTATAAATTAATAAAAATTATTTAACTATTATATAGGAGGTTAACGTACCCACGATAAAGGAAATGTACATGGCAAGGGTTAATTATACAATCTCTTCATTATATGAGGATGTTTGTACCTGAGTATCTACTAGGACCCCTTTATCATCCACATCTGTGTTTCTTAAAAATGTATTTCAAAACATTTTTACTATTTCATAGACAATGGGTTAATTTCATTTAGACCCTTTTTTACTTTTTATAAAATGTTTATAAAGTAATCTTTCTGTCATTTTCCAAACAAGGTCATTTATGACTTTTTTGACATTATTAAGGAAAGAATGTTTTTTTAACTTATATTGTGGGTGAGGATATTTTTCTACCATTATAACACCTTTAAAGCCTCCCATACTAGATTATAAGAATATTGTAAAAATAAATTTTTTTTATAATTACCTAACTTTTAAATGATTTTAAAATAGAAAGGTATATTTATCTCAAACAGTTTTGATTTTGTCTATGTAAGCATACTTTGATGAATTTTACACTTGTTTGTAATTGATTTGTTATGATAAAATCTTCCATTTTGTATTGAATGTTTTGTGATATGATTGAATGTGGATGTGTTATTTTTATACCATTCATGGTTTATGGTTAAAGTATTAAGATTTCATATTCTAGTTTTAATACGAATTATTATGTTATGTTTTAACCTTTTTATATGAGGAATGAATTAGACATAGTAAGTGATGGGTGGAGCCTTCTATAGCCCCTAGATGCATCAATAGGTCTAATGAGACGAACTAGTGTCTTGGAACATGTCCTTGACAAAATCTTATTTTTATTTTGGGCACGAGGGCGTCACTATATGGTTATGATGTACAACATTATGCATTATATCATTATAAAATTGGTTATTGATATTACATGTGATTATTTGACTAGAAGAATATTCATGTGAATAAGTAAATGGAATTATTTGATTTATCATTGCCATATTATGCTGAAGGTTAAGTTTAAAAGGATTATGTTTTAGTATTATACATTGCCTTAATATTTTATTCTTATTTAGGATATTATCATTTATATTGTTATCCTTACTGGGAATCTGAGCTCACCACTTTCTTATGTTTTATTTTTTTCAGGATGCGAAGAAGTATATTACGATTATACTTTAGGAATAGGTTAAGAAATATAAGTGTGTTCAAAGGGGACACAATGTTGTTTTTTTATTTCATGATGTAATGTAAAACATATGTATATATAAAGTACTTCCAAGGCTACTAAACTGATCATTCTTTCAGAATATGATTCCTTATATCAAGCCAATGTTATGTAATAATGTACCAACTCTAGGTAACTGGTGTCAAGGCGTTATAGTTGGAATCATAGAATGTTTAGTACAAACCTTGTAATCTATTTTTAGAAGAACTATAATTAGAGAACATTTAACTAATATATACTTTGAGAATTAGTATAAAAGAACATCCGAGAATTTTGGGTTTTAGATATTTTTTGTATTTTCCATGAAATAAATTGTTGTCTGGATATGAGAAGATAGATGAGGCTCTGGCACAAATGTACCTAGGAGTGAAATCGTCGACAAAGAGTTTTGGGATTGACCTGGGTTATCCTGGTACAAGGAAATGGGCCTTGATACATTCTTGGATATGACACTCCTGGCGGATATACATAGGAAAAATAAAATTTTCATTAAAAATCATTATGAATGATTTATGAGTGTATACCTGCTCAAAGAATACTTTTTTATGATTATGGATTATATCTATAAACTATTAAATTTATGTTAAGTGGTTTACATGTTTGGAATTAATTATTACAATTCATAAACTAATATTTTGTATTATATTGTTTAGATATGATGCCTAGTAGAAGTATTAGAAACTATATAAATATATGTAATCCATGTAGAGATTTCCCGCCTAGCCATGATAATTATAGTGGAGCTGGTGATGCAACTGATGCTAATCAGCTTATCACCATACTGGGACAACTCACTCGGGTTATGAATAATAACCTTACATGTATGGAGCACCCTGATCCACAACACAGAGGGTAAATGTTAGACCAATTCTTGAGGAAACAACCACCAAAATTTAATGGGACTAAAAATCCATTTGTAGCTGAGAAATGGATAAGTTTTTTAGAGAAACTATTTCATGTATTGGGGAGTATCGAATGGGAAAATGTTGTAATGCCAGTTTATCACCTCATGGGTGATGAAAATCTATGGTGTTCATGAATTCAAAACACAAAAGAAGATGAAGAATTATCAAATATGGAATAGAAGGAGTTTAAAGAGATTTTCTTAGAAAAATAATTTTCTCATGACCATCAAATAGATAGGGAAAAATAATTTCTGACTCTGAGGGAAAAGGAGGATGAGAATGTGGAAAAGTATGAGGCTAACATTACAAGGTTATCAAGGCATTCAACAGATTATATACATAACCCAAGGAGTAATATTGATCAATTATTTGATGGGTAAAATCCATTTCTCTATCGAGAATTAGTGTCACGATTCTTCTCATCGTACGAAGATATTGTCTCATGTGCTATCAAGACAAAAAAGGAATCTCTAATATTATAACTTTAAAGAAAAGAAAGAGAAGAAGAGATCTTTTGAACACTCTGGAAATGGAAATAAGGGGAAGAAGTGAAATATTGAATTTCTATCCTATAGTAAATGTGGGAAGAGACACCCTAGTACATGCTTGAAGGGAATGGGAGTCTGTTACAAGTGTGGTGAAAAAGGCCACCGAGATCATGCTTACAAAGTAAAGAAAGAGACTGACAATGTTTAATGATATAATTATATAAAAATATGGAATTATGAAAATGAATTTCCTAAGATCCTTGGAAACATACCTCAGAAAAGGATAAGGGATCAAGGCCAACCATATGTGATCACTATAGCTGGGGTTGATGCTCTAAATGATGTTGTGGCAGGTAATCTAATGGATTCCTCAAATTTAATCAATGGTTTATTTGATTCTGAATCATGGTATTGTTTCATATCTTCTAATTTTTCTAAGAAAATTAGATATTTCAAATTTGATTTAACAAGGGATTTGTCAGTCAAAACTATTAAGGGAAGTGTCATTGCAAAAAGGTTTGTGAATAAGTGCCTATTAGGGAGAATAAATATTCCTTATCTGTTGATCTCATTGTCATACCCCTGATTCAATTTGATATGATTCTCATTATGGATTATATTTTGGACGATGAAGTGAAAATTTATTATAAGAATGAGGATGTTACAATTTTTGATGATTATAAAGAGTACCTTAACATTAGAGCAGAAATATCACCATCTGATTCTTATCCTGTTCCACCCACAGTAGCTCTACTAAATTTAATTATTGGGGAGGAAAAGAATGAAATATCTATGGGTGAGGAAAATAATGTTCAAAAATAGGATGTACCTATTATACAATAATATGTTGATTTTTTTCAAGAGGATTTACTTGGACGTCCTCCAAAATGAGAAATGTAGTTTTCCATTGATATAATTCTTTATTTAAGGACAATATTGAAGACCCCTTATAGAATGACCACTGTGGAATTAGTGGAACTAAAGAAACAACTATTGGAATTGAGTAATAAAGGATTTATTCTCCATATTTTTTCTCAATGGGGAGCCCCAATTTTTTTGTTGAGAAGAAAGATTGATCTATGGGGTTGTGCATTGACTATCGAAAGATCAATGATATAACAATAATGAACAAGTATCCTCTTCCTTGTATTAAAGATTTATTCAACCAACTTCATGGAGATCAATATTTTTCAATGATTGACCTTTGATATAGATATCATCAGTTTTGTATAAATAAGGAAGACAAACCAAACATAGCATTTCGTACTAGGTAAGGGCATTACGAGTTTAGAATAATTCCTTTAGGAATGACTAATACTCCCTCTATCTTAATGGATCTAATGAATATACTTTTCAAGGAATATATTGATAATGTTTAGTGGTATTTATTAATGATATCTTTGTATACTAAAAAATCTATAAAGATAATGAAAATAACTTACGCATAACTCAGAAAACCCTCATAAAAAATCAATTATATCAGAAGTTTAGCATGTGTGGATTCTGTCTTCAAGAGATTTCTTTTCTTGGACATATTGTCTTTATGGATTGAATCTCTGTCAATCCTTCAAAGACCAAGGCAATCCCATAATGGCCAGCACCGATGAGTATAAATGAGGTATGCAGTTTTATTGGTTTAACAAGTTATTATCGACGTTTCATCTAGAATTTTGCTTGATTGGATAACCCATTAACCAAGATAACACGTAAAGGGGTTAATTTTTATTGGAAAAAATAGTGTGAAGAATGTTTTAATGAACTGAAGATAAGACTAGTCAATGATCCTATATTGACTATACTATCAGGGAATGATGGGTTTGTTATTTATAGAGATGCTTCAAAGAAAGGACTTGGTTGTGTCCTTATGTATAATGATTGAGTTATTAACTATGAATCATGATAGCTAAAAATTCATGAATAAATATATCATACTCATGATCTTGAGTTAGCATCTGTAATCATTTGTTTGAAGATATGGAGACACTTTCTTTATGGTGAAAAATGTATGATATATACTAGAAAAAAAGTTTGAAGTATATTTTCTCACAGAAAGAACTCAACATGAGGAAAAGACGATGGCTTGAACTACTCAAATATTATGATTGAACTATACACTACCACCTGGGGAAGGTAAATAAGGTGGAAGATGCTTTGAGATGAAAGGATCATGGAGTTTTGAACAAGATGAGAGTTGAAAGGGATCCTATGTTCATTAATCTATTAAAGATGTATATGGAAATAATCATAGAAGGTGAAACATCAATACTTTTTAAAATGTTTTCTAATCCAACATTACTAGAAATAATAAAAGGTTCACAGAGTGATAAGGATGAGTTTCAAAAGAAATTTAGTGAACTGAATGATGGTAGATTGATTGAAATCATATATGAAGATGGAATTTTGAAATTTGGGAAGAGAATTTATGTTCTCAATATACCTGATCTGAAAAGGGAATTGTTAAATGATGTTGATATCTCCAATTTCCCTATACACCCGGGTACCTCTATGATGTGATTATATTTGAAGTAACATTTTTATTGGGACAACATGAAGAGGGACATTGCTGATTATGTGTCAAGATGTATGGTATGTCAGTAGGTTAAGGATGGAATACCACATCCTAGAGGAGACATGCAACCTATTCCCATACCTGAGTGAAAATGGGATGATATTACGATGGACTTTTTCATGGGGATACTAAAGACTCCCAGAAGGAATGATGCAATATGGTTCTTTTTTGATCGTCTTACCAATTTAGCATATTTTCTTTCTATAAGAGAAGATTTACCACATGAACGTTTATCATGTCTATATATTAATAATCTGGTAAGACTTCTTGAAGTACCCCTATCGTTTGTTTATGGTCATGATACCCATTTTACTCCAATATTCTTGAAAAGTCTTCAGAAGGCCCTGGATACTGAACTTCACTTGAGGAGTGCCTACCACCCATAAACTTATTGACAATCGGAACGGACTATTCAAACCATATAAAACATGTTGAGATCTTTCTCACTTGACTTCCAAGGTATGTGGGATCAATATTTACCTTTGGTAGAATTTTTCTATAATAATAGGTTCCATTTAAGTATTCAAATGGCACCATAAGAATCATTATATGGAAAGAGATGTCGCACACCAACTTGTTTAGATGATATTGGTGATAGAAATATCGTAGGCCTAGAACATGTTGAGGAAATAATGGAAAAGCTGAAGGTTATCCAAACCCAAATCAAATCAGCTCAAAGTAGGCAAAAGAGATATGCTGATAACCAAAGGAATGATTTGGAATTTTATGTAGGAGATCATATTTTCTTTAATGTATCTCAATGGAAGGGTTTTATAAGATTTGGAAAGAAGGGAAAATTAAGTTCTTGGTACATCGGACCTTTCAGAATTCATTAACAAATTTGAGTTGTTGATTATCTTTTTCTAATGACACAAAGTCTCTCCAAAGTTCCTGATGTGTTCCACATATCACTGTTAAGAAAATACATTCATGTCCCAACGCATGTACTCACCTATGAAGAAATAGAAATGGAATCGATCTGTCTTATTGTGATGAGTATGCCAAAATTCTTGATACCAGAGAACTAAATCTGAGAAACTAGACCACTTTCCTAGTGAAAATTCTTTGGAAAAACCATAAGATGGAAGAGAAAACATAGGAACCAGTGGAACATATGATAAAGAACCACTGAAATCATTTTATGATTTAGTATTCTATAAATTTCAAGGACAAAATTATTTGAAGGGGAAAGAATGTAACACCCCAAGCTTCCATGGTTCGCCTCTCTTTGAATAATATAATAGCTTGTGATATACGCAATTTCGAGTTCTAACACACGACAACCAATCAAACATGACATTATGAATATTAATACCAACTTTTTTAAATTTTATAAATTATATTTTTCAAAATCGACTTCATTTTTGGATTCGGAATATAAAAATAATCTTTGTGTGAATTTTTTATATTATTCTAAAAACATTCAATTTTTTATAAATAGTGAAGAACACATCGTTATTGTTTAAAACTGAATTTTTATTCAAATAATTAGTGATTTTATATAAATATATATTTTTAAAAAATAGATACATAATACCTATAAATTTTAAATGTAATTCGTTGGTGTCATTATTCAATAATATTATATATATATATATAATTGAATTGAATTTTTTACTCTCTTTTACCTATCTTATAAGTGCATTTGAAATTTGCATAAAACTTAATTTTACAACTTCTCTGAATTGAATTTTAAAAAATAAGAGAGACATGGGTGAAATATATAAGTAAAATTTGGTTCAATAAGATGAAAATAATATTTGGTGAATTGTAACTTATTACTTTTATTTACCACCGTTAAAAGTAAATATGGTAATTAAAGATAAAAAATGATATTATAATTACCCTAACACATGTCCTAATTCTATTAGATAAGTTTATTTTGAAAAAAATCAATATTAGGAATAAAATATGATTCCTTTTGTTCACTTTAATTAGATTATGACATTTATTATTATTTTATTTAAAGAAGAGTTAAAAGTGTTAAATTAAAATTTTAAAAACAAAAACATTTTTAATATAGGGATATACATAAGATAAATTAAAATATAATTCTAATTAGAGAGATAAAAATATTTCTTACATAATAGTATTTTATTTATAATTTTTTGATTTTATATAATAAAATTTATTTACGACAGAATGATGATGTAGTAATTATTAAATTAATGAACGATTAAAATAATTGATATTATAAATATAAAAAAAATGTAAATTGAGACTTCAGATGAATTCCACTAAGTTTATAGATTAAGATGACATGTTATAGATTATTAAATATAATTTTTTCTAAGTGATAAAATTGTTATGATTTTCATAGAAACAAAATATAAAATAGTGTCAAAATTGACACTAATGAGTTTTTAAAACAAATACTATATTATTAATTGATATAATATTCATAAAAATATATGGCTCTGAAAAAAGACGTAGATAAGTCTAGATATTTCAATAATGAACAACGTGGGGTTCTCTTGGCTTTTTATAGTCTGTTTATTAACCATTTATTATAATAATACCAGAATATATGGTAAAAGTTACATTATTTAACTAGGAGTTAAATATAAAAGATAAGTTTATTATGGTGACCTAATCCTTTCTAAAACCTATTGGTTGAGAGTTTTTAGACCCATACCCACCTTATCCTCAATATAAATCCTTTTGAAACCATTATAAACCGAATATGATTATATAATAAAATAATATTTCAATCTTTTTCTTAAATTGACTCTCACCTCTCTTATAAAAGGGTACTTCCCCTTTTCTCAAAATCACACCACAAAAGCCATTTTTATCATCAAAAACCTACTCAAATATCCTCTTAACTACTCTAAATTCTCTCTATAGTCCTTACATTAATCATAAAACCAACCTATAGTGCCCTTTTGTTCAACTCAAAAGGAAACCCCGAAAGAAGAGGTAATAATTTCCCACCTCTTTCAATGTTATTTCCTTATTCCACTTCCACTTTCTTTATTTTTTCCATAAGGAAATATTAAATCTAGTACCTTATACAAACTATGATTTTATTTTAAATATGTTACAACAAAATTCATTATTCTATCCATCCTATGAAAGACAATTCACCATACGTGTGTACGTACAACTTACCGTCTCCACGTCGTGGTGTAGTTTATTATTCAAACGCTTCATTATTTGGATAGGTATAATAATGAGTATAACTAATGTAAATAATAAATAAAAAATGTAATGGATTATTTTTATATGATATACCATCCATTTACAAAGGATTTTACCATCAATAGAATTATATTGTCACTCGTGCGTACGTACAGATTACCATCTCCACGAACATGATTATATTCATTCCCTATCATAACCATTCAGGGAAAATTTTCATTTTATGATTATAAATAATGTTTAAGAACATAATATAACTCTGGATATGAATCAAATACATCCTATCTATAACAAAAATTACTTATGAAACCAAGCATATAAAGGAAAACTAATCAGTTAACACCCGAAAGGATGATACTACTAAAATATTATTAACAAAGCAATATTAGAGAATCATATATGATATCATATTTATATATGTGTTTTTTGTTTAATTTATTAAAAATTATTTAACTATTATACACTAGATTAACATACCCTTGATCTTGTAAAATTACCTAGTAATGGTTAATTCTACAATATCTTAATTATCTTAGGTTGTTTATACGTGATTATCTACTGGGACCTCTTGGTCATCCTCATACGTGTTTCTTAAAAATGTATTTCAAAACATTTTTTCTATTTCCTAGAATATGGTTTAAATTCATTTGTACCCTTGTTTTAATTTTTATAAAATTTTTATAAATGAATCATTCTTTTTTTCCAAAAAGGTCCTTTACAACCTTTTCAACAAAATTAAGGAAAGAATGTTTTTTAACTTATACGGCAGGTGAGGCTATTTTCCACCGTTATAACACCTTCAAAGCTAACCATACAATATTATAAGAATATTTTCAAAATAAATGTTTTATTTAATAATTACATGACTTTTAAATGATTTCAAAATAGAAATAGTTATTTCTCTCAAACTTTTTTGATTTCATCTATGTCAACATCCTTTAATGGATTTTACACTTCTTTGATGTTGATTTATTATGATAAAATATTCCATATTGTATTAATGTTTTTGTGATATGTTTTACTGTGGTTGTGTTATTTTTATACCATTCATGGTTTATGGTCAAAGTATTAACATTTCGTATGCTAGTTTTAATATGAATTTTTATTTTATGTTTCAAAATTTTAATATGAGGAACGCATTGGACTTAGTATGTGATGGGTGGAGCCCTCTATAGCTCCTCGATGAATTAGTAAGTCTCATTAGAAAAATTAGTGTCTTGTCATAAGGCCTTGAAAAATATTATTTGTAATCTTGGAATGAGGCCTTGACTATGTGGTTATGATATCCGTCATTTTGCATTCTATAATTATGAAATTGGCTATTGATATTACATGTGATTATTCAACTAGTAGATTATACATGTGAATAAGTAAATGGAATTATTTGATTTATCTTTTCCACATTATGATGAATTTTATGTTTAAAAGGCCTTTATTTTAGTCTTATACGTTGCCTTAAATGTTTATGCTTATTTATGATTGTTTCCTCTATATTGTTATCCTTACTGAGCATCTGAGATCACCGCTTTCTTATGATTTATTTTTCTTAGGATGCGAAGAAGTATATTATGGCTAACCTACAGGAATAGGATATGGGATATATGAGTGTTCAAAGGGGACACAATGTTGTTTTTTTTATTTCATGACGTAATGTAAAACATATGTATGTATCTAGTACTTCTAAGTCAACTAAACTGATAGGTATTTTGGGACATGATTCCATATATCATGCCAATCTTATGTAATAATGGACTTAATCTTGGAAAATGGGGTCGGGGAATTACATATAACACTCCCTAAGGGTCAGGATGTATCCCACACAAGGGTTATTTAGTGAGTCTCATCATGAATATACAGTAACTAACTATCATCACATACTAATGATCCTAGGGTCCTTATAAAGTTATATCTAAAAAATATTTTGTTTTACATTTTTAAATGTCACATTCAGGGTTACGTTTTAACTTGATACATATAGGATGATCAAAAATACAAAAAAAAATCATAAAACAAAAATATTAAAATTTTATCAAATTAATTTTAAAAACCTAGGGATGATAAACATTGATTGATATAGAGACCCCTAAAACCCTAAACTACCTAACAACACACATTTCCTCTAAACCCATCAATGACATCCACCTCTCCCCATGTACACTCATTTCGAGTAGAAAATCCTCTGAAATTATATATCACAAACCAACCACCTTAGAAAATATATGGATACACCTATGATAAATAACCATTGACAAGTCAATGTGTATAACATGGCCTTCATGCAATTAGACTATAGTCTCATGTATGAAGAAATTTCAAACACCAAATTAAAATTACATCTAACAATAACTGATCCCTGAGATCCATAACCAATTAATAGGATATATAAAAAAGGGAAAAAACAAGAAGAGACTTAAATGAAACCATGAACGACAAGATAACACCATGATAATGTCTCATAACCCCATGTGAAAAAGTAGTTAAAAATTAGCATTCCTGCACCTCAAACCGACTCAACCCAACACAAAATCATGACCTCTGGAAGTCAGTATCATAGGATGTTTGGCCAACCTCCCATAAATAGATAGCATTATATTCCATTTTTGGTATCTTACCTCCAAGGATATAGGAAAATAAGAACCCAGAAGATTATGTGAGAGGAATAATAGAATGATGAGAAAAAAAAGACATAAAAAGATATCAACTAATGACACTATACTTTTTAAACTACTCCAAGGAAATAGGGTACCAAAAACTATAATGTAACCCTGAAAGGAAATCGACACAAAGTAGAAAAACACTCACAAGAAATGATGGCATATTTTCAATATAATATATCCCAAGTATCCTTTTGAGTAATCACAGTAGACTAAAATGGGGTCTGATGTGATAGTTCAGTTACTAATAGTAGCAGAAGGAATGAACATGGTCACCAATTGGAAATGACTATAAACAAAAACCCACTAAACAAAATCCATAATACCAATGAAACTGATCCACCCTTACACTATTATACCATCACAATCCCAAGACATCACAAATATTATAACACCAGACCTAGATGTGGTATAGAATTAATCGGGATAAAAAATGGTAAAAGTAGAGATTAAGTGAGGCTATAACCATTGAAAATCCACAAGGAAACACAACAACTGGACAAGAAACTTCAAAGAAAAATATAAACATTGGAAATCTATAAAAAATTGGAATCAATATAAATAGTGTAAATGATGAGATATGGAGTAGGGAAAGGGTTATTACTAATGCAGTCTGAAAATGTAACCTTAACCTATAAAAGTGAGAGAGAAAAAGTGGGATACCGATGGGATAATGTTACCTATTTCCACACAATTTAAACATGCTGTTAATTTAAAAATTTAACATGATATAAAAATAATTTTTTATAAATAACAATAATTGTATCCCAATGACCTATAGGTTCTGTGTCATTGGAGTCTTGATAAAAAATCAATATTATTTTAAAATAATTTCAATCAATTATAACTATCTGAATCATACTATATCATCATCTAAACATATCATTAATAATACTCTTCCTCATAACATGGGTATTGAAAAAATAAGATAGGGTTGTGGTCAAAGACATGGTAAGGGGTTAATTAAAATTCCATCTGTTATGTGTTCATAAGTATTAGAAAAGAAATTAGCCTAAGAGAACTATCATATCATGATGAGTCATAATTATAAAACCTAAATGATATTCAATAGAGAAAACATAAAAACTTAAAGATACTGAAGATCACAAAGTAAATATATTATCTCAAATAGGGTTTAAAAATTTAACATAAAACATGAATCATGAGATGGTAAGATCATAATTCATAATATCATTCAATTGTGGCGCAATCATTGTCATAGTAAAACATTACATTCATTAGCTACACCATCAGTACCCACACTTATGATCAACTAAAGAAGATCCATGAATAACATTTCCCAGGATATGTCAACTTTTAACCGACTCATTTAAGGGAGATATAGGACCCCACCCGTCATCATGCATACTTATGAGTGAAAATTGAAAATCATTCACATATATCATCATAAATACCCAATTGAAGTTAAATGGGTTTATAAAAAATTTAAATGAATAAAATAAACCTTTCATTAAGAACCCATGGAAATAATAATGGGATTCCTAAAAAATTGAAATAATAGTCATTCACCTTTCATATTTTTAATAACATATTAAAATAAAAATGGGTTTCAATAAAATTTAAAATGTAAATAATTCTTCTTTTATAGAATAAATAACCTGTGGATATAAACTTTGGTGGTTTTAACATTTCCAAATTTTATAAAATAATAAATTAAATGTAGTCGTTTTACATCGAAAACATGATCACCAAAAAATAATAACATATTAAAATAAAAATAGACTGAAAACATGAAAAATAACTCAATTAGTGGTTTATTAATTTATATATAGAGAGTAAAATGAAAACCAAATCCCAAAATATTATTTTCAATAAATTTTATAATCATCGATGTAAATTTCAAATTCATAAGTCTCTTTTTCAAAAGTGGTATTGGTTTTCTAAAAAAGTGAAAATAAAACACTTTAAGGTAACTTATTTGAATTAAAAAAAGTATTTCACCAATTAAATAAGAGATAAAATTATTTAAAATGTAAATTAATGAATATAGTGAAGATAGTGGAATAAAATTAAAGATGAAATTGTATAACTCAAAGTAATAAGTACGAGTAACCAAATCACTGATATTTATTGATGATTTACATGGAAGTGATTTGACCTCCTATAAAAAATAAATATTTTAATTTTTAATTTTATAAAAAATTCCATATCAATAATATTTTATGACAAAGAAATATTTTTTTTGTATATATATATATATATATATATATATATTAGTTCATATCCATTTTCAATTTCAAGTGTCAGTAATCTTGATCGTTTTGAACTCACTTCGTAATCAAGGTGTTTTTATTTGTTTTCTACAAAATATTATAATTAAAAATATAATAAATGTATCAATAATTTATTAATTTAAATTATATATAATGTTATGATTTCATTCCATGGGAGTTGTTGTTACGAACCACAATGATTAAATCATCGATAAACATGTTTCTTGGATTCTTTTACAAACAAACATTGATATCTTAATCAATTAGTTTAATATTTAATTTACGATTCCATAAACTATATAAAATCATTATATTCTTATTTATATAATATATTATTAGAAATAGAGTTTTAATATTCACCCATTATATTATTTTATATCATATTTTATGTTGGAGGTTAGACCGACCAAAACATGGATGTATCATAATTAATGGATGATTATAAATATAAAAGAGGTTTAATTTTTAGTAATACAACTAATAAAGAATATTAATGAATTCATTTTAATTAATTTATGTTTCTGAATCATTTTTTAATATATATATTTTTAATAATAATTTAACTAGATGGAAAATGATATAATTTTCTTTGTATATGAGACAGTATCGACAACACATTGTTAAAGTCTTAATTTCTTGATGCATGTGAAGGAAATTAGGTAGAATTTAATTTTAAATATTATATTAATAATTATATAATATATTTTAAAATTATTCATCATATTAAAAATTATTATTAGTGATGATATGAGGTAGTGAAAATGGAATTTTTCATTTTTTGGACGTAGTAGTCCGCATAATGCACAAATATCAATTTTATTTTTCTTTTTTGAAAAGTTAAACGGTGATTAGTAGTTATTCACTTGGAATGATAAAATAATGTATACAAGTAATATTTATGAAATTATATAAGAATTATAAAATAATATTTGGATGTTATGAAATAGAGGAAAGGATGTCATGAAAAAATTTCTCATGTTAAGAACTTATGATTTCCCTTGGAAAACTCATTGGTAATGGAGGTCTTTAGAAAAACTCTTTTGAATAGAGGATTAATGAAATTGAATATGGTTAAAAAGTATTGATAATGGGGAAGGTTTTTGGAAAAAACCAAATTATTTGGGTGGTCTTTATGTGGTGGAGATAATCCCCTTTTATATCTAGTTAGAATGGCACTTCTATAATTATGAACACTTAATAAATACGGAGAACATTTTAAAATTTCAAGGATAACAAAAAATGGATAATAATTGAGTGTTGATAAGGTCTTATAAATATAAATCTAAAACACCCAATAAAAAAAATTAACATGTAAAACCTTTAAATCCCAAGGATTCCGTATTTTACCATGTAGATTTTCAGTAATGGTAACTTGTTTTTTTAACAAGGAAACTTATCCAATATCCCAAAAACATAAAATGGTCATTATTACATAAATAAACCATTATAATTCAATATATAAAATCCATTTTATTATATTAATTTTAAAAAATATATAGAAATTGATTTAAATTTCATGTATGTATAATGTATTAAACTAATTTTTTTAAAAAAATATAACTTATGTTCCAAAATTTGAAATATAAATTATCTATTTAAAATAATGTTTTACAATTATAATTTCACATATAAGAACATATTTTGAATATATATTTTTTCATAAATTTTTAATTCATATTTATATACTAATATAGTTATAAAAGCTGTGATATTTGGAAAAATAATATTTTTAAACTATTAAGATCAAATTAAATCATTTTAAATCAATATATATATATTGGTAATATAATAATTATTATTATGTATGTGAATTTATTTCTTCCAATTTAACTTTATATAATTCATTAATTTAAATTTAAATAAAATCATAAAATATGTTTAAAAACAAGTTTTTCTTGTTCTTATATGAAGTTATCCATTTGGTTGATTAACAATTCTTCTATAATTATAGTTAATATTTTATTTATACCAAAAAAATAACACACATGAAAAAAAATTTATGTGTAAAAAAATTTATTTTCTTTTTGATATGCACTAGTTGAAACTATATTAGATGTGACATTTAGTGAATAATGTGGTTCCAACTGCTTGAACCCTATCATTTATTGATATCCTGCCATGATAAAAATCTATTTTATTAATATGTTTCAAGGTCCATTCATATATAGTTTTTTTTAATAAAGCTATGAAAAATAATAATTTTTTATGAAAGGAATTTCACTAATATCATTAGTCTTTATATTTTAACCACTTAAAAAGAATTCCATACTCAAAATTTTATTTCTCAGATGAAAACAAGTGATGATAATTTTTCATCATTACATAATTATGTTCCCATGTATCTTTCTTGAACATATGACTCCTCCATAAAGCATTGACTATATGAGTGGTCTTTTTCACAACACCTTATCCCTTCAATCCATGATTTCTGTTTGGAGTTCCTCATATGAGAGATCATATAATATTTTCATATATTACAAGTAATTTACATTTAATAGGAAAGGTATGTACTTCCTCAAAAGAGATACAAGGACCATGATATGAAATTGAGAGAGGTTTTGTGGTAGTTATGAGAGATAAGATACCACCATGCCATGATCATGTATGTCACAAATTAGCTTGGTATGTCATCCAACCTGACACTCGACCCAGTCCGTGGAATGGGCCGAATGTCATTCTTGATTCCCAAGTTATTCAATAATTGTCAGACATCAAATATAAAAAATTTGGAATGATTTCAGACCAACAGACCTAGTTGAAACAAATAAAATAGAACATGCAGACAAACAGCAACTGATACCTAAATAAATAAACAAACCAATTCAATTAAAATCAATATATGAACAAACTAAAAACTAAAATACACAACCAAACACAACCTTTGCTATCATGAGATTTGTGTGACATCAAGGTCACCACCATCCACTAACCAACCGACACCAATAATGAGTACATGACCTAAGAACATAAACAGGTAAGAGGTACTACAAAACAGATCGGGTCTATTGACACTGAGTGGTAAATGTAGGTTGTAATCTAAATAGATCAGTAGAAAACCACCAAAAAAACCCAGTGTTTCATTTCCCAAAAAATTCCATTAAAACTAGTTTGAAATAAAATTATAAAAATAGGGTGTTCACATTTTCACAAATAAACACATTTCAACCCCTTTTTCAAAACCAAACACCCCTTGTTTCCACTTTTAAAACAGATTCCCATTTTATTTCAAAAAACAAATCAAACAATACGAGGGTCGTGATGAATGTAAATAAGTAGTATGAGCTAAAAAATAGTTTTAAAAAAGTAAAAAAGATAGATATAAATTATAGAGAGGAGTGATACTAAACTTCCCTCGAGTGATCTCTGGACATACTCGGTTCAGAACCACCTACAGGTGTATAGTGAAGCTCCTAAGTCTATAACCCATTGAATTCCTTTAAAAACCAATCCAAAAGAACCACTAACCTATCCTAAAAAACTACTGGATGTTACCAACCCATGTAATCAGTTCTTGAAATCTACCATCACTCGATCCTCTAAAATATGTCCAGGAACACATGGTTATATTATATTGTGTAAGTGGGCGGTCCTCGCATGTCGGACCCACCTTACATGCTGTAACTGCACTTGCTTTCCCCAAACAATGACACATCCTATAAGATAACCCATATATTGAAATCCTCTATAGGTTAACCCACTATACTTATATACATAATACATCATCAAATGCACCTACTGGGTCATCAAATCATATAATACTATAAAACGTTTCATGAACATTTTGAGATTCCAACTGGGAATTCACATTAACAAATCCACATTCACATTAAAAAATACGTAATGTTCCAACCATGAATTATATCATGTTTATCCCAAATAAAATCTCAAAACATTTTCCACCCATTCTCAAATTCAATACAATTGACCACTTTTAGTAAATCAATGCCAAATGAGCCTTTACTCCAAATTCAATTTCATTTAAAACCCGAGATGAAAACACAAAATGAACACTAAGGTTACAAAATTGATTTATTATCATATAAAACCCAAATATTCTTTTTAGAACACCAAATGGTCCAAAACCTTCTTCACAACCTTGAAAAAAAATTAATCTATTTTGGGAGTCATGGAACCACTTTACAAAAAGAGTTGTGAAAATATGGTAAGGATTTTTATTGAAAACCAAATTTCAAGAAAAGAACCACTTTCATTAGATTCTTCCTTTTATGACCCATCAATGAGTTCACTCCATGGAAATATGGATGTTCCCACATCTAATATAACACAACAGGTAGTTTTTTCCCAATAAATTTACAAGAAACAACACATGCCTTCCAACTTTCACAACAAACCATATTATAAAAACCACCATGTTTCCTATATCAAACCCAACCTCATACTAATAACTTTAGTAAAATATTTATATAGGAAACACCACCCGAATAATAAAAATTTTACATTAAAACACATTTTTAATTTTAGAAAACCCATTTCATATAAATTTTCCTAGGCATAAACAAAGATTCACTCCCAAAATTATTTTTAAAAAATTCAACCAACATGGAAAACCCATTATAAACTAATTAAATGTATCATAAAGTTTAAATTAATATTTAAATAATAATTTAAATCATACAATAATAAATTAGTTGCATTGGAATGGAAAAACATGGAAACACTAACCTCGATGGTGTTAGAACGCAACAAAACCTTCGAAGAGGAGATCACTAAGCCCCCAAAGACTCTTCACACACACTAGAACTAGAGGTAAAAATTACAAAACATAACCCTTAACGATTAGGGACATCCATGGGAGGAAAAAAATTATTTAACACAATTAATATAGACACAAGAGGATAAATGTGGGAGAAATGGACAAAAAATATAAAATCATAACTTTAAATCAAAGGAGGAGAACCATGAAAGGGGGAGGAGCCAAGGGAAAGGGGGATCAGGACCTCTTTGGGTGACATGGTCGAACAAGGGTATGAGGGTTTGATTTGGGATAAAATAGGAGGTATATAAATAGAAAACATTAGTTTTAATATTTTAATGATCTAGAATAGCCACACAGTTTACCAAACCATGCGCCAACTGATCGATAGCCACTTCCAATAGAAGGACTGAACACACGAATAAACCACATGGTTTGTATGATAATGCATTATCTTTTATCCCATTATATATGCTTCGTTATGGGTACCTGGGCTGATCCACATAATTTTTACTAACCATGTGGTTCTTGTGCTCAAGACAAAAACCGTCCAAACATCTAGAAACAAAAAAATATAACTGAAACTCAAACCCAAACCTCAAAAAAAGAATAAAGACCAAGAAAAAAGTAAAAAATAAGAAGTATCTAAGGTGGGGCTATTAAAATTATCCCCACCACATTCACTTTCAATCCCCTACAAACTCAACTAGACAAAAGGAAAACAAAACTTAAATACATGCTCGATCGAAACTGAGAGAAAACCAAGAAACTCAAGGTCACTACTTACTCCACAAGTCACAGCCAACTGATCATGGGGAAACTACAGAATAATAATGAAGGGAGAACACTAGAGGGTTCTCCCCGCTACAAGAACCCAACAAACATGGAAACATCAAAACCTGAATAACTCTTCCAAGAATTAAATAAGAATCTCACTATAGAGAGACCGGGCAGACTGGGACCCTGGGAGCTAAATAACAAAATTCACACTTTCAAAAAAACCTTCCTTGAAAAAGGGAACTAGGGACATGGAAAATCCCCAAAAGAACCCAAATCCATATACACAAGGGTGAACAACCACGTCTCCGAAACTAATAATTTCCTACACTGATGACAGACTCCTAAAATAATGGGATCATAAAACCACTAAATAAAAACAACAAACCTAAATCACTATCCATCAATATCAAAAATCATAAAAATGTATAAACAAACACAAATGAAACAAAAAAACAAACTATATGAGGGGAAAAAACATTAAAAAATGAATGGTTTAAAAAGAAACATTCAGATGGGTACATATTCTTAGACTATAATTGAATAATTTCATCTCACTGTCACCAGAAAATATGAACTTACAAATATAGGAAAGTGAGAACAATGAAACTTTAATTATGACCCTCTAAACATCAGAAACAATACTCGGTACAAGGTTCCACACACCCTCTGTGACTCTTGACTATGCACGAGCTACACCCAAGACCTGTGGATGGGGATCTGATGGCTGAAGCATCTCTTAACTCTTAGTCAGGCACTGGTATCCCCCAATCAAGACCCCTTCTTCAGGAAATCCTTCCTAAAAAACTTCTCTGGTGGACCTTGATGGCTCAATGATGGTAAGACTTCAGAGGAATTTGATATAATGGCTTCTAATTCCCAAGCCAACCATAATGATTGCACACCAGAAATTGATCTGATGAACTATAATCCAAAACTACTAAAGATGACTCTTATTGATAGGATCCTCTGACATGAAATCCTCACCATATGGGGAACCTTTAGGAACAATGAAAGGCACCAGATTGCCAACCACCTACACTCTGAAAACCAACTAAGATAGAAATGATTCAGCCACCAGCTTCCCAAAATAAAGGTCCTCATATGAGAGTAACTTCTCCTTGATCTCTTGATGAATACCCATAAGGAAAATATATGCCTCCATTAGATCCTACAATGTCACCTTCAGAGAAAATAATACCATCTCTATGAAAAGATCAACATAGGCCTTCACTGTTCACCGGCCTTGTTGAATGTACATGATATCTTCCCTTTTTTTAGTCTTCACCTCCTCAGGTATGAATCATTAGATGAAGACGAACGTAAACACATCCCTTATCAACCCAACTTACAATAATGGGCAGGTGAACAATTCCCATTCATCCAGAGGTGGACCTTTAAACAACCCCATAACGACACAAACCCTGATACCCTTAGGAGTTCCCAACTCCTTGAAGACAGGCTTGAGCCCTTAAATCTAGTCCATTGTAGCTAAAAGGACATTACCACCTAAAATGATAGGTAGAACATGAGAAGAATCAGGAATTGGGTACAACTCTACAGTAATTTTGGGGACCTTTCTGGGTGGTATTTTTTGAACAACATCAAAGCACATATCCAAAAATAAAAATCCAACCAAAACATAACCAAAAGACCATCCCAGACCAAAAAAATATCTCGCATGTCAAATTCCATAAACGCAACTAAAAAAATCACCTTTTAATAAATCACCATATTCAATTAAATTTCAAAATTTCCTTCTTCCAAGTCCGCTTACAATTTTATTGAAATTTATTTTTCACAACAAAAACCAACTCTTTAAAAGAAAACCATTTTTTGAAACCATTTTTCTCACTCATGGCAATATTAGAAAGACCAAATCAGCCACTAATTTCAAACACTTTCCCATGGATTATTATGAACTATCACATGTGTGTCCATCCAATTAAACTTAAATACTCTACAAAAAAGTTACCACATTCACTTTCCATACATAACCACACACATATGACCTTCCTTATAGATTACCAAGTCTCACACACCTTCTTTCCTCATAAAACCCCAAACATTTACCAAATTTCCTATTCAAACATTTTCTTTAAAAACCCATTTCATGGATTTCAAAACCAATTTATTGAAATCCCTTTTATTTCAATAAACTAGTTTTATTTTGAAAGAATACTTTACACATTCAAGACTAAAATAAGACATAACTCAAACCAGACCACCAGAATGAAGAACTAGTGTCCATGCCTAACTCGGTGACATGGTAATGGGTAATTCCCCATGTATGAAATAACACAAAGAGTACTATAAACAATGAACTTTTACTTCACATGGGTCATTATCTGATGTTAGATCACAACATGAAACTAGATTACCTCCATTTTCATCCCTCAATCTAAAATAAATACAAATGACTCTAATACCAGATCACCGTTAGTAAATGGAGGATTAGAACGATTAAGAGTTCCTCGTTCTATTCCCAAACCTTCCTCCAATTTCATGAAAATCCTAGTCCTTATCTATCTAACACCACAAATAATAAGTACCTTCTTTGATACCATTATTTCATGAACTATCTCGGGATTTCATCTGACCAAACACCTAACCAAATCCACGGAATGACTTGAAGGGTGATCATGATCCAAACAGGTTGGAAACTAGTGTCGTGAATCAAATATAATACAATGGTAAAGATTTCATCCTAACAAACAATGATCTAAAAAATAAACTGAACACTCCAACCAGCCACAACTGAGACTCAATTAAGTAAAGAAACTGATTAAGTCACGTGATACAGCTGAACAAACTAAAAACTAAAATACACTACAAAATTGAAACTCGACCAATGTGAAATTCATGTGACCTCATGGTCACCACCATCCAATGAACAACTTACTCTAACAAAAAAATCACACAAAAAAATAACTTGAACATGGAAAATGACCTACAAAATAGATCTGGTCTACTAACATCGAGTAGTACAAGTAACGTGTGATCTAAATAGCTCAATAGGAAACCACAAAAGAGACAATCAATTTCTATTCCAATAAATAACCCATTATTACAATTTTTAAATACAATTATAAAGTAGGGTGTTCGAATTTACAAAAATAAACATATTTATTTCCCTTTTTCAAAAGCAAGAACACCATGTTTTCACTTTTAAAATAGATAACAATTTTATTTCAAAAGATAAATCAAACAATACCACGGCCATGCTAAAAGTAAGAAGTATGAGCTGAAAACTAGATATAACTAAATTAAAAAAGGTAGATATAAATAGTAACCATGGGAGATTTGAAACATCTCTAGAGTGACCCCTGGATATACTAGGTTTGAAACCACATGTCGGTGTATGGTGAAGCTCATATGTCTATAAAAAACTGGCCACCTTCAACTAAAAAATCTAGCAGTGAAACCATCATATCCTAATAAAAAAATCTAGGAATGCACCAACCCATCTAATTGGGGCTGGAAATATACCATCACTCAATCCTATAAAATACACCTAAGAATCCATGGTAATATTATACTATGTATGAGGAAGGCCCTCACACACGTGCCACACCATACCTTTCATCATCGCACTTGACTACCCCAAAAACCAACACCACCTATACAATAACCTATATAGTAAAATCACCAATTGTTAAGCCCACAATAAATATATACATGTCACATCATCAAAGGTTCCAACTGGGTCATCATATCACACAAGATTATAAAACATTTCATTATCATTTTTAGATTTCTACCAATAATTAACATTTATAAAACCACATTCATTTACTAAACAATATAAAATGAAAAATGGGACTTATATCATGTTTATCCCAAATAAACTCTAAAAAATTTCCCAACCATTCTAAAATTCAACAGAAATGACCACTTTCAAGAATGAAATTCCAAACGGTCCATTGCTTCAATTCAATTTCATTGCAAAACCAATATGAAAACACCCACAAGAGTTCCAAATGGCCTTTCCTGTCATTCAAAAACCAACCAATTGGGCTAAAACATTCATCACAACCTTGAAAATAAATTTAATCCATTTGGGGAGTCATGGAAGAACTTTATAAAAAGAGGGAGGGAGAGAAGGTAAGAATATTTTTTAAAAAACTAATGTTTAAGATAAGAACCATTTTAAATAAAATTGTCATATGAAGGCCCATATATGTGTGAATTCCATGGAATAATGGATGTTCCCACATATAATGTAATACCACAAGTAGTTTTTCCACAAACAATTTTCTAGAAACAACACATGTGTTCCAACTATCACAAAAAACCATATCATAAAAACCACCATGTTTCCTATAACATAGCTATTATCAAACCAATTAATTTTTTAGAATATTTTTATGGTAACCACCACCCAAATTTTCTAAATTCTCATCAAAATAATATTAGAATTTTATCAAATGAATTTCATATAAATAAACCTAGGCATAAACAAACAATCACTCCAAAACCTATTTTAACCAATTATACCAACAAGAAAACACCACAATAAACTAATTACATGTATCATAAAGGTGAAAATCATATATGAAAATTAATTGAAAGAATCCAAGAATCAATAAGTTTCATCAGAAAGAAAAAACATTGAACCACCTACCTTGGTGGTGTATGAATGCAACGAAACCTTCCATGAGGATGGAAATAAGCCCCACAGACCCTTATCACATCATAGATATAAAGAAAAACGAACCAGATATAAAACCTAGCCATTAGGGTTATTCCTTGGGATGAAACCCCAAAAGTAAAAACAACAAGAGAGAGAGGATAGTAGAAATGGAAAAAAACCCTAAAATATTACCTTCGAATCAAATGAGGAGCTCCATGGGAAGGGTAGAAGCCAAGGGATAGGGGGGTTGGAACCCCTATATGCTCTATAGTCGACCTATTCGTGGAGGGTGCTATTTTGAGATAAAAGGTAGAGCAATAAAAAAATATGTTTTTATGATTTTAATGAGTTGGCATGACATCATGGTTTAGTTGCATAGTTTAGCAAACTATGCGCCAACCGTGCAGTAGACACTTCCCAAAGAAGGACCAACCACACGACCAAACTGCAGAATTTTTGTGACCAAGAAGAAAACATGTGGTATCTTTTATCCCTTTCTAGAAGCTATCATATTGGTACCTAGGATGATCCGAATAGTTTTTACTAACCGTGTGGGGCCTTTTCTCACTCCAAAAACCTCCAAAACTTCTAAAAACTATAAAAACTAACAGAAACTCAAACTAAAACCTCAACCAAAAGATATTAGGCCAGAAAAATGATAAAAATTAGAATTTTTTAATTTAGGTGTGTGACAATCTATCTCAAAGGGACCTATGTACCAAGGGATCAACTTTCCCCTCTCCATAAATATCATAACCCTATTCCATAGAGATATCTAGTGGAAACCATATTACTAACATGAAACTCTAGATATCATTCAAGATTACCTACACAACTCTTATTTTAAATTTTTATTTATTTCATATTTTATTGAATGTTTTGGTCTTATTCTCTCATTTCATGGAAAACATTACGACCTATCAACTTCCACTCTCCAAATTGATCCAAAAATGTTGGATTCCTATATCACCCCCAATATATTACCTCATATGGTTCTATAAAATTTATAGAATGGTAATTATTTTTAAATGAGAAATATACCAGGGGACTGAGTTGATCCCAAAATATATTTAATTACATCAAATATTATCTCAGTATATCCTATTGACATTTAATTTTCTTCTTAGACTAACCATATATTAGAGGGTGATAAGCAATGATGAAACTTAACTCTATCTCCAATGAATTTTGAATTCTCTCTAGAACCTCAATGTAATCCTTAAATAATATTTTATGAAAATGGAATGTGGTGCTCCATATACCCATATAACTTATCTATTATATATCATAATGAAATTTTAAAGAGATAAATATTCTTTTATTGAAATAAAATTCAATAACTTAATAAGGAAGTTAACTGTAACCTAAATAGAATTATGGGGCATATATTTTTTGACGATTACTAAAATGATATCAATGGTAATGTCTTACCATTTTAATATTGATATGGGTAATATTTATAAAACCCCATAGGCTTATATCATTTAGCCTTAACTTTATAACATAGCAAGCATCATGATATGTATTCTACGACCTCCCTCATCATGTTATCATACTAGATGTTTTTCTTTTGATCATTAAAAATAATCATTCATCTTGGATGAATATAGAAGAATAAAATATAAACATCATATAAAACTTCCATCTTTAGTAATATTTTTTTGGAACATATACATGGGTTCCTAGACTTATAACATCAGCATTATCAATACTGAAATATTAATAATAGACTACATTCTTCGGAATCTATGATTTGTCGTTTTGGGATTCTTTGATCACCATGTGAATGGATTGTTGAAAGTTTATTAGGTAATGATAGTATTTCTCTCATCATATTAGGACATTAAGATTTTTCCTCTTCAAGACAATGAATATTTTGTCTTTTTTATCCCAATCATGGATTATATGGCATGATCTTTCCAGATTATTGCATCTTCCACCATGTTTTTCTTCCCCTTGTGGTAATTTATTGAGTAGAAATAATATATTATTAATTAAACAAATATGTTTTAGGGAATATTCAACTCATTATATTTGTATAAATTTTTAAATATATTATTATATATATATATATATCCAACTTTTCTCTGTATAAATAATGTCATAAAATCATTATTGAAAATATCACCACTACCAACTTCAAATCATCCATAGATTATTTTTTATAAAGGGATTTAATTAAAATAATAAATAATAAATTACTTTATTATTATACAAGATGAAATATCTTAATCCCTTTTTCAATGAATCACTATATATTACTAACCCTTGCCCAATGTATGGTAATGTAAGTATAGGTTCAATGATCCAAATCTTCTTTTTTTCAAGGAAACCTTCTCACATTCATCTATCCAAAGGAACATCAAACCCATTCATGGTAACATGGTCAGTGTATTTTATATCCATGATATATTTATCAAAATGGGAATATATTTACTATCTAACTTGAGAAAACTATGAACCTCAGTTACAGTGGTAATTCTAGGTTATTATTTCATAACTTTGATAATTGAAGGATATATAGATGTTCCATTTATAGTGATCACATGGCCCATGAATTATAATTTATATATCCAAAATTCAAAAATTATAAACATGGAATACATCTTCTCTTTTCATACGTTTTCAAAAAAATCTTTAAAATGACGTGCATGCCATTTATTTCTCTTAAAATTCAATTTTCACCTTAATTTTCTAACATGTTTACTAATGTTTTTGAATGATTGGGAATTTTATTTTATGAATATGAATACATTAATACCCTTAATTGATAATAGATAATATCTTATAATGATTATAAATTCATGGTTAATTATAGAAAACCTAGATAACCATTTTTATATCTACCTATTTTTCTACACTAGGTTATCCCATGTAGACTCAAAGTTTATTAAGTGAGAATATTTTTCTAATGGAAACCATGCTATGTAATCCATCTATTATATGTTTTCATGTAATAATAATTTATGGGATGACAATATTTTTTGGGAAAATTCATGAGGTGATAATACCACCTCTTATCTGTTACATTTGATTTTCAATAAGGGGGATAATGTTTTTTGCACACATATTAAATTTTAAATATGTTAATAGAAATAGAAAGAACTAATGGGGGATTGTTGAGCCCAAGTGTTGTATTTTTTGTCAACGATGTGTAAATATGTGTTTGGTGAGTTGAAATGATGTTTTTATTCTTAGATAATTGTTATTAAATAATATTATGTCATTGTATTTAATGATCGAATAATTCTCCTTGATTAATTATAAAAATTGTTGAACTAGTCATAAATCTCATAGTCTTGTGTCAAGTATGAAATATTTTTTATAATAAGGAAAGAGTGTTGAATGCCCTGAAAATGTATATTTCTTTTATTAATTAATTAAAATAATTCCATGAAAATTATATTATTTTCATGAGGAATATTGAAATGATAAGTCAGAAGGATTTATATTCTGGTCTATAAATTTTATTTTTCATCGACTATTTCACTTATACATTTTATTTTTGTTAAAAATTATGGTTAACCAAAATCCCAAAAAGAAACCAACTAAACCACATATGGTACTAGGGGTCAACTATCTGGGAGGTAAGTTGACTGAGTAGGTCCATGGAGGCATGGGTGACAGAACCAGCATGGACTAGCATGGTGGGAGCACAAAGGGCCTACACAGTGTGTACAAGTGTTCACATGGAGGTTCTAGAACCACTAAGTGGGGAAGAAATATATATTTATGGATTTGTGTGAAGTATTTCAGTTAAATATCCTCAATACCAGCTCATGTGTGAAGTTGTATAAGATTTTTTATTTAGGATCAATCAACTATGAAAATATCTGGTTAGGGATCATGAAGCCATAAATACTAATCAACCATTTAAATTTATAGAGATAAAATTCATCTAACTAATATAGTTAATATGGAATATAAAATCATCACTAAATATTTATCATCCACCTTGAGCACTTGAAGGGTTTTATCATCATTAGAGTTCATCATGTTGATATGTTTTAAGATTGGAGCCCATATGGATACTATTTAATGAATGAAATCTCATGAAGAAGAAGATGAAACTGCAGGCATGAATTCTTCATTTTGAATGAATGTAGTTATTATAATATTAGACACTTACAAATGAAAATGAACTTATATAGGCCATGTTTAACATTTTTAGTACATAAATGAGTTTGATCATTAAAATTAGGAGAATACATGTTATTCTAGTATTACATGAAAATCTATTTATGTGAATACATATTAATACCAGAAGACACATTATAAGGATATCTACATGATAATAACTCATTATTGAGGTATTTGGTGTTTTAATAATATGCCCAACATGAATTTTTTCTTGGATATATGATGTGGCATGAAACAAGAAAACATTATGGTGGACTACAATAATAATGTAAGAAGTAGTGAGACAGAGGGGCTCTTCTTCCGTGTAAGAAAAAGAGGTCATGTTTTCCATAAAAATAGAGTCACCAAAAAACATTGTTTAATGGATAATATGTTTTTATAAATAACTCTACTTTCATGATAAAAAAGATAGAATTCACATCCCTGTGAATTTCACTTGTATTCAAGAGTTACATGAAGAGGTTTTCTATGAAGAATTATGTGTTTTCAATACACCCTTATGTGAGGACATTCAGGTTACTATTATATCCTTATGTGAAATTGTTTGAGGAACTATTTCTTCCCTTACTCCATGCGAAAATGATTTTTATGACATGGGTTTTTGTGGGGAATAAATTGCACACATGTATGAGTGAATTCAAATCATATACAAGGCTCTGTGAACTTATAGTGAGATAAATAAACCTTCATGTTTCATTTAATATTTTAGAAAATTCAGTGAATAATCTATATTTCATGCACATGGGAGACAAAATGTGAATATAGAGGTGTGTGTGAAGAAAAAAAAATAATGTATAAATTGAGTAACAATTCAATATCACATAAAATAATAATGTTGATTACATGGTTATTTTATATGGTTTAAAAACATGGGAATCCCATGAAATTCATGCATGAAGAACTTTCATAAATTTTTTACATCATTTTTATAGATTTAATTAAGGCCAGGATTAGATTTTAAGAATGAATAATTCAAGTCTAAGAATTTATTGCACTGAGGAAACTAATCTAACATAGTTAATAATAAATATGGAACAATATTGATAGACCAGATCAGTGGGTATTGAGGGAATATAAATTTTATACAAGAAATTCATATCATGTATACTCATGTAGTAAGATAAAAATATATTCCTATAGTGGATCAACCATAATGATAGGATAAGTCTCTCTATTGGAGCTGGCAGTTGAGGAAGTATTTTAGTTAGTGTTGGAAGTAGAAGAAGTATCTTAGTTTGAGCCAATAGTAGAAGAAGACTTTAGTCAGGCTCTAGAGTAAGAGAGTATGGTTGTAGGTATAACCAATCTAGGTTAAAGATTTTTATTCTTGGGTGTATAACCATGATCCACTAGAGGTATGTCTCACATTTTGATATAGGTATGTGTTTTAACTTTATCAAAAAAGTAAATCACACTTTAGCATACAATTATACCTCTATCAAAATTAATTGAAACTAATCTAATGGATGAAGTGAAATTTTTTCAGGATATATCCTCCCAAAAATATTAATTATAGTATAATTATATATCATAGATGTGACTATTTCTCAATAAGGATTTATCCAAAATAGTTCAATATCCATTACTTGGGGAAGTGATTATATAGTCTTTCAAAACATTATTGATATAAAATAATGTGATTAACCAAAGTTGAAAAATGTATTATAATATCAAAAAAAGATCAAGTTTACCTCCCATCACTTTATTATCATGATCTACAATAGTTATATTGATTGGTAATTCCCTTTCTGGTTCGCTTGGTTTGGGTTGTTTATAGGTCCTATTTTTTCATTGTCCCATGGGTAGAATAACTAATTTGAAAAATATAAAACTCCATAAACTTCAATAATTATAATATGTGGTGATCATTGTCCAGGAACTTCTTCTATTATATTTCATTAATCGATAACTTAGACTTACTTTATTAGTTGAAGGATCAGTGGCCTAATTTTCGATACCTTAAACTCTTCCTTGATCAATTGAGGAAATTACCTAGGTGCTACTTCCCACAATTTTAGAAATTAGGGGATTTAAATTTCTTCACCCCATGAGACTAACCATTAAAGTTATCTTTTATATTATTTGTGTATTTTCATCTCCTCTAAATAATAATATCCAAAAAATTTCATATCTATATTTTTTGCACATCAAAAAATCTCCACATATCTCCCAAAGTCTCATTTGTCAAATTCCCTTCAAATACATTGTTTTGAACAAACATTGAAACAGTAAATATAGAGTTTATATTAGGAGATATAATAAAATTTATACAACATGATATTCATTAATAATGCTTTATATGTTCCAACAGACTCGTCCTTTTTTTATTTCATCTATATGAATTAATACTCCATTCATGAATACATATTTTGAGTAAATAGATTGATGAAGAAATCATTCTTTAACTCCACCCATTCTAAAGATTATATTCCCTCCCGTATTATCTTCGTAATGAGAGTTTGGAATTATTTTTCCTCTCATTATAAATGATAAAGACACAATAAACCCTTTTAAAATATTGATATTTGGAGAACCATTTTTTCAGTCACATTGATCCATTGGTAAGAAAAGAGTGGATTAGAAGATACACTGATGGTAGATAGAAATTTCTTCATGAAAGACTTGATAAAAATATTATCTTTCCATGGTGAATTTAGGATATCAATATTTTTTTTGTTATTATTCATAGATTGTGATAGTTCGGTGAAAATTTCTATGATATTTTATACACAAGCATCAATCCCATTTGGTACCTCATTTAGCCAATCATTACAATACCCATCACACGCATAGTTAATCTGGTTTCCCCTTTTTGAAACTAGTCTTCTAATGAATAAAATTCAAGTCTAAATTTACAGGATCCACAAATAAAACTCATATCATATAATGAATGAATAAAAAATGAAATATGTGCCATGACATAAAAATTTTCTGTCTTCAATCTTGGTTATTCATTATCTGCTTCCTATTAGTATCTCTAAACATACAATAATAATGTGATAAAACCCTTCTTATTGGTTCATAAAGAGAATGTGAATCACTAAAAAAAATATCCCATAGGAGTGTCAAGAAATGTGTGTCATCTTAGGAACAAACCTTATGCATTAGAGTGAAGACCAAATTAATGAAAAATGAGCCTTATGTTGTATGATTATACACAGATGCATCTATTCCAAAACCGCATCGACATTCTTTTATCTATATAGGGATATAATTAATAAAAACACATCATACTAAATAATTTAACTAAATTACATTATATAATATTATACTTAGACTGATTTTTTGGATTTCTAATAAGGTTTTTAACCTGTATATCTAAAAAAATAGCTTCTATAAACACTTAAAATAACAAAACATTTCCTCTGATAAAAACTATAAAGACCCAAGTTAACATGCCTTTAATTTATATCCATTACCAGATATAATTTTTTTTAGAAAAATAACAATGAAAATATTCCAGGGAATGATAGGTTCAATTCATTTGGATATTATCTACATAATCATCTTATTTTTCACTGTATATGATCATTTATTCTTATGTGAACCACACTTGACCATCATCTAAACATCCCATTAGTAAGACTCGTTCTTATAAACTAAGGAATGGAAATATGAGAAATGCGAAAAATAAAATGATCAATAATGGATGAACAAACATTTCATAAGGGAATATTTCATAAGCACAATAAGTGGCATGAGAAAAAAGGTATTATTTCATGTTGACTGATCATCATAAAATATAAGTGAGATTAAAAGGACTTGGAATATTAAATTTAACCCATAAAATATTAATAAGGAACCATAATACCATTAATATGAATTAAAAACATTAATATAAACCTAGAATCATTAGATTATAAAATTAAAATGCAAAACATATTTAAACTATGGAAAAAAAACATTAGCACAGGTAATTATTAATTTCATGAGCCACAAAATTAGTTCCCATTCATATGAAAAATCAAAAAATATGTATGAATAATTTCTCTCTTTACATATATAATTTTATCCAATACATTGGAGAGTGATATAAGACTCCACTCGTCATTATCCATACATATGGTCACCACCTAGAAATCATTTACTTTCACATCCTAAATATCCAATGGAATTAAAATGGATTTTCTGAAACGTTTAAATTAAAAACAACCACATTTCATAATGAACACATGAAACTAAAAACGGGGTTCATAAAACATTCAAATGAAAATCAATCATCTTTCATAGAATAAATAACCCAATGAAATAAAACTGGGTTTCATAAAATTTCTAAATGAAAATTATTCACATTTCAGAGCATAAAGAACCCTTGGAAAGAAAAGTGTGTTTTATATCATTTAAAAATGTTATTAAATTACATCTTCAAATAAATCAATTGTCATTGTAAACATAATCACCCAAAAATAATCACATAATAAAACAAAAATGGAGGGTTAAACATGAAACATAACTCAATTGAATATTCTTTAATTTTTAAGATAGATTGTAGATTTAAAATTAATTCCCCATATATTTTTTTTTAAATCATTGTGTAACTATTGATATAAAATTATAGGCCATAATTCTTTTTTAATAAGTCTCCTTTGTTTTTGTAAAAAAACTAAAAATAAGAAATATCATGGAATTGAATTTCAACAAAAAACATTTTTCCTTTTATATATAAAATATAAGATAATTTAAAATATTAAATCTATGAATGTAGTGAATATAGGGGAAATTATTATAAGAATAAGTCATATAAATTAGTGTAAAATGTTTAAGTTACCAAATTATTTACCTTTAATATTGATTTCTATGGAAGTGATTTTACCTCTAATAAAACAAATATTAGTATTTTATTCATCTACTTAATAAAAATATTTATATCCATATAATTTTATAAATAGAATTTATAATTATTATATACATGTTCCTTAGTTAGTTCTTATATAATTTCATTTTTGGGTGTGAGTAATATTGATCATTATTAACAAGTTTCATAATCATGATATTGTTATTATTTAATATCATAATTTCATTCATTATTGGAATATAAATTGCTCTATGATTGATTCCTTTGAAATATTTAAAATATTTAAATCTTATTCCATGTGAGTTATATTTAACACTCTTAAATATAAAATAGTCAATGATCATGTTTAAGATATTTTAAATGAATAAGTGTTGTAATTTTTACTGATTTTTATACTTTTAAAATTAAAATTATATAACCAAAATAATATCATTATTTTATTATTTATGTGACATTTTATTGGTAATTATGTTCTCAAATTTATGCACGATATTATTTTATATTATTGTTGAAATAGATGGTTAGATCAATATAAACATGAACATAATACAATTAATGAATGATTATGTTTGATAAAGTGGTTTATTTTAGTATAATACAATTATTGTATAACAATAATGATATTATTTAGATTATTTTAAGTCATGGAATAAATTTTGAAGATATTTTAATAAATAAAAAATAAACTAGATGAGAAATTAGATAAGTTACTTCATAGAGGATGTAGTCCACAAAACACATGATTAACTTTTTCATTTCTCGAAAAACATTAGGGAAAAGAGGTGAATTATAATTTACCTCTTAATAATTACAAATATATTTTGTATGTTAATTTTATTTTTCAATTTAAATATTATGACTAGTGAAGATAGTAATTCATGAAAAAAAGAAGTTGTGGCTTCGTGTAGGTGGATGCATGTACAAAACATGATTGGATGTTTTGTTTTTATTTTTAGAATAGGGAATATGTGGTTAATTATTTTCAAAAAAATAATATAATTTAGTATAAAATTAACACCTATTTAATTTTAAAATAATTATGAAATTATATTTGGATGTTATAAAATAAAATAATAGAATTTAGGAAAAAATTAATCACCTGGAGATGTTTGGACTTCCATAGGATTACTTCTTAGAAATGTTGGTCTTATGCACATCACTTATGATGTGAGGCTTGATTTGAAAAAAATATGATTATAAATTAATGATGAATTTATTATTTTAATTAGGAAGCAATATTATTTTACTATTATAAAAGGGGTAGTGAGAGGAAACGTTTATAAGCGGTGAGAATGACATTTTGGTAATTATAACCACTTAATATAATCAGAGCCCATGATAAACATGTCAAAATGATCTAGAAATACACAATAATTGAACGGATACATTTTTTTATAATATATAACTCAAAAAATAAATTAAAAACATTTATGAAATCTTATTCATTTTACTCTATAGGTTACCCATTTTACCATTTTTTCTACCACAGTAACTAGTTTTTTTTCAAAGATAATTTATCCATTATACCATAAAATTAATTTCCCAAATTATATAGTTTAGACCTTATAATTAAATATATTAAATTAATTTTATTATATTAATATTTAAAAAGTGATGGAAATCAATTTTAAAATAATAAGTGTATAATGTATTAAAATTAATTTTAAGGAAACCAAATTTAAATTCAAAAATGTAAAATATGTGATTCTAATTTAAAATAAATATTTTTAAATTATAAATTCCATTTTAAAAGATATATTTGGTATATAAATTTGTTTCAAAAATTATCTTATCATTTTATATACTATGAATTTATGTGAAAGTTGCAACATTTTTAAAAACACAATATTTTTTTAATATTTAGTTAAAATACAATATTTTTGAAAAAAACTAAAAATTAATATATTAAGACAATATTATAAGGATAAGTAAAATAATGTATTTAATTTCATCAAATTTACATTATATAATTAATAAATCTATATTTTATATAAAATTACAAATAATGGTGAAATCTGTTTTGTTTTTTTATTAGAAACCATCCTTTATGTATAATAAATATTCTTTGAAAATTACTTATAATATATTATTAACACAAATGAAAAAACATTCCAAATATCTAACATAGAAAATAAATTTTAAGTGTAAAAATGTTTCATTAGCCATTCAGTTGCACTAGTTAATAGTGTATTAAAATGGATCTTTATTTCATAATAGGGTTACAACTGTTTGAACCCTCTCAATTAAAAACTATCCTATAATTTCTTATATCTATTTTATTAAAATGTTTAATGGTTTCATGAGGTTTACTGTTGTGGTTGAAGGAATATTTAAGATGTAATATTTATTTAATGAGGAATATTTCACTAAAATCATGGGTCAATAATGTTCCATTCCCCCAAATCCATAAATCATTGATCCCACATGAAGTTAGTAATATAAGGTGATTTAACATTAATAATATATCAATTAATGATAAAATAAAGTATCCTTATCTCACCCCATTACACCCCCAAAATTAAAAACCACAATTTTACACATATAATAATTTTATAAATCACACTGACTTCCTCATTCTCATATATATATGAATGATAACATTGTATTTTCATGATGACGCAACCCTTTTAAAAAAATTATCAAATGTGTAATCTAGGAATTTAGTTTGAAATTAGTAAGATATTTTAAAGATATCATTTGAAAACTAGTTATAATAAAATTCTATATATAAATTCCCTCTCATGTTTCCAAATGGGTCTCAGAAATTGAATTTAGAAAAGAGCACATAAAATATCATTAGAAGGAAATATTTGAAGTCTATTTTATCAAATAATACCAATTTTATACTGTAAGCAAAAAAATATAAGTCCAAAATATCATGACCTCACCTAATAAGGCTCAGGCTGCAACTCTTTAATCCCTCCTCGAATAGGCTAGTGGATTGAGACTTTCATAAAGAAGGCATATCACGCATATGGGAAGCCTTTTCCTTAAGTACATATACCCACACACCCATAAAAACCATGATGAAATAGTACATAGATATAAAAATATGGTAACTAAACTTCATAAAAGAATCTATCCAAAACTAGAGTACAATAGAAGTATTGAAAGCATACAAAGTGAAAAACACATTCCCACCAAATGAATACTATAAAACCACCCAAACAGATTAGAAAATGGGATCACTATCAAATGAAGCTGTTGTAATGTTCTTTAGAACAACATCAGTAAACACTTAAATCATTCAATATCTCAAAGTTTCACATACCTCAGGTTCTTCAGGGACTCCGTAGAAAGGCATGTGGTCTATACAAGACACATCACATGAAGGAAAAAACAATATAGGGATGAGTATAAAAATACTCAGTTGGTGCCCCAAAAACCCAAAAGAAAAAGGAGAAAAGTGAAGAAAATAGTCTTCCCAACCTAGCCTTAGAGAACCCTGTCAGGAGATAAACTCCATCTCGAACCATCCTTGTCTATACATTATAATTTAGCATAGTCTACAAGAAGTGTCAACATAGACATGTGACACTACCATAAGGACTCACAAAAATCACCTATATATACTCTTCTCAGACTCTAGGTCTCATGAGGTTCTCACCTCATAGCTAGAAAATATTATTATAGTCGAGGCTCTAATAGTAACACTGAACTAAGAGAACACAATCCATGAGCTCAGCCATCTCAGATGGCACCCATCTAAGAAATATAATCCATAGATAAAAACAAAATATGTCTAGATCTAATTCCTTAAACTAGAGGTCCTTTAATAAATAACATATTCCATGAAAAATGTCATAAGAACCCCAAGTGGAGGGGCATGCCCCTCACCACTACAAATAGTTAAGGGTGAACTACTCCAGGCCATTCACCGCATGCATCCTCTAAAATGAGAGATAATGGAGGGACCTGTTCCTTACTCCTTACAAAAAAGTTGAGGGAGTATTGTATCCTAATCCAGCTAATGAGTACTCGGTCTCTCTTGTCTGGAGTGGCTTGCTCCTTAGTCTGTTGAGGTACCATAAACTCCTAACCGTTTATCGCATGTAACTAGTGGCGATTCTCGCTACCCAACATGGTAGGGCACCACTTTCCCACAATATGGACAAAATGAGGAACCCTACCCCAAACCCATTAGGGGGGAACATATCTATATAATAATTACCCAAAGGTAATATATATCATGCCCACTACATGGGGAGTCCCATATCTACAAAAGAAGAGAGGTAAGGGAACCTCTGGCCCTGATTCCATAACGGATCACCAGTCCAAAAATATCTCTTAATGAACTACACCGATCATCATAATTATTTTATCACTACTCCACAAGCATCGTACTTGATTAAAACCACCTCATATATCTTTTTTCAAAAAAGAGTCCACCATCACATTCGACACATAAAACATCTCAAGATTGGAAATGCACAGGCTTGAATCCGAGTCCCTGGGAAGGAGATATGAAAGTTTATGATCTCTAGAAGATCATGAAAAAGTACATGGCATGCATTGGGTTCCACACAACATGTGGGACCACTCATGAACCTATCCTTGTTTCATGTATACAAGGTATACCAACCCATGTAGGGGTACATCTCACGTAGGGATGGTACATGATGTTTTCTACTTCGCTCGGCCCTTGGCCGTATTCCTCCTCTACACGGACCAACCAACCATGTCCCTCAAACACCATGTATCACATACTATAAGGTGTCTTGAGGATAAATGGCCACTATTCCATGTAATTTTCCCATATTCATGTATTGGCCCTCATTTTTAGGTACTTATGCTATGTAGTGGCACAAAACCATGTTATTTCACATAGCTAACTCAAGCCATGTCACATAGTCACACGGTTTGGGGTACTACATGGCATATAACCTATATACACGGCATGTCGACCCCAAAGTTCATTTTCCAAAAACAAAAAGGTCTACATGGAATGTCTCACTAGACTACAATCTTTGTAGATGGAAATTTCATTGGTGAATTACCTCAAAAAACCTATGAGTTTCCCCAGTTCACCCCATAACTTGTAGATCTTCCTAGAATGGATATCTAGAAATTTTATTTGGGCTATACAACCTTAAAATAATGAAAAACGAAAGATATCAAGACAAAAACTCAATACCTCTGACATCGAGGGTGAAATTCCAAATATTCAGTTGAAGAACAACACCCAAATCATACTGGTCATCGATTTGATGATGATCAGTGTTAGAAATAGAGATCAACAACACCTCATTGTGTGGATTCTTCCTCGATTCCACCGTCACTAGAAGTGGAGTGGAGAGGTGGAGGTTTTCTCCTCTTTAGTTTTTAAAAAATAAAATTAGGGGGAATGGATTATGTTTAGGTTTTAATTAAATTTTAATTTAATTAATTAATCAACCTCAAGACGCAGCACTAACTCAACTATGACCAAAACATATGTTGTGGACAACATTAGTTCGTGCCTATGGTAAACATAACATTGTAAACTCAACCATGGACTGAAAAATCCAATATGAGAATCTTCTCAATAGTTATTCATGTTTCATGTGAAACTACACGCACATGAAAAATATATATTTAATATTTTTACAAGATAAATCTATAAAAACCAATTAAAAGAAAATTTTTGTTAAATAATACCCCAATATGTTAATTCAAATCACATAGAAACATATAAAATTATAAAAAAAATGAACTCCAATAATCCTAAGGAAAACCATTTTGGAATTTTATTCAAGAAGATGGCATAAATAATTTTTTCAAAAAGAAATAAATAATTCATATATATATTCAATAACTCTAAAAACTCAACATGGATTTCTAAAAAACAATAATTTTATGGGAAAAAAATTTTAAAAATCCATGAATAGTGTATTTAGTAAAGGAAGATTTATTGTAACACAAACCTTAAATACCCCACATTCTCTAGCTTAGTCTTATTCCATCTTAAAAAATACAATGGAAATAACAAAAGAAAAAATAAACCCTAAAAAAAGGGAAAACATGTGTGATAACTCACTATAAGTGTACCCTTGGATTCCATGAACACTATAGTGTTTTAAATGAACCGTAGAATAATAATGAAAGGATTAAAATAGAGGATAAGGGCATAAACATGAAGAATCCACATGAAATTGAATTATAAGATCTCAACATCAATGTGATGAGGGAGATTTCCTATGGTTATCCTCGAGTCTATATACTTGAGTGGAAAGAGAAAAGGGACCTAAATTATGGTTTTAAATCAATAAGGGAAATATATGAATTTAAATATTTAAAAATTATCTGAGAAGAGGTCTAACATAGTGTTATCCATCAACCATGATATGCATCACCTCCTCTGGGTTGCCCTATAGGTACGACTTACCCAACTCCCTGATAAAGGGCCAAACATACTCACTATTTCAAATATGGACTTCTACCTAAAACCATATTGTGAGAAATGATATGGTAATCCCATTTATCTATTTAATGGGCACTAAAAACCCATCACAGAATAGGGATTGATTTTTTGTCCCCCAAACTACTAAATAAACACCATGGACACCATAAAGCTCTTCCTAATTGTTTAATACTTCCTTATATCCCAAAGAAGAACCTCTTAACAAAAACTCTATTTGAAATATCCATATTATTGGAGATTTATCTATTGTTTCTATCCAAAAATACACTACACTATGGTTTATGTGACCATAATGTGGTGAAGTCACCCATACCTCAAAGACCTCTACTCCATTTTCAAAACACTAGGTAAATAATGAATCAATTAGGATAAATACATATTTAGTAATAAAATAGTAAGTAAAATGTTGTCAGGGTGTGAACATTCCACCCACCATAACACTTTCTTCACCTATAATGTCATAAAATTATAACAATACCCAATTTAATGAATTTTCTATCACAAATAAGGAACCTTTCATCACAAAATCTTTAACACACACCATAACCTAATGAAATAATTACATACATATCTATCTCTAATTCACAACTCACACTCAATTTCTTAAAGAGAAATATCATGGAATAAATACCCATAGTGGATCTCCCCTCTATTTAATAGAAACACTATAATTTTGGATCATCAAAATGACCCCACCTAAAAATTAAAATGATAAAACATATCCCAAACTCCAAAATAAAATACTCAAAGAGAATAATATTACTAGGGGAATATCCAAAAAATTATAAAATAAACACTTACATTCTAATGTAACACATGGTATTGTTTTTCTCATAATATTTTCCTAATATTAATAAGGAACAAAAATAAAAGAACACATGGGAAAAATAATTTGTGTCTGTAAAAAGTTACTCTATTACTATAATGGAAAAATGAATGAAAAATATTTATTCATTTTTAGTCATATTTTTAAATTGAAGAAATTATAATGATGACTCAAACAACCACAATGGTGGTTTGGTATTTGGAATTTCGATTGATATGGGTTATAATTTCCACAAAAGTCACATTGAAATCATACAACATATTTCTTGTTTTTCAAAGGAGTGAGAAAAATAGTAGTATTTTCACCTAAATAATCCAGCATCTTCTTCTTACCACATTGTGGACCTTTTCAAATATCAATATTGATTTGGTTTCCACCCATCATGGTTCACCATTCTAAAAACGACTCTTCACTAAAATATCTTTTGAAAATTAATTTAAATAAGGTTAGTTTAGAGAAATGTTCACTAGGTCTAATATAATAATGGAGAATGTTCAAAAAAGGAGAGCATCAAATTAATAATCACATATGATCTAATAATATAGGGGGACCAAATCACTAGAATGGACATCATAATATCTCACTATTTCTTGACATTTATAGATACCCATAAGTTCCATTACATTCATCCCCTTTAATTATTTTTGAAAATATATTGTATGAGTGTGGTTTTCAAAAAAACCAACATTATACCATATTTCAAAAAGTATGGGATGAAGGTCTTCCACCATTCTAGACTAGGCCCATCAACTAAACCCAACACTATTAAAACACTTAATCCATCATGAATTTATATGGATTTAAAGATACCCTTGATCATCTCTAACAATACATATCCTCTTAAATAACCTTATCCCCTTTAGTGATTACTAAATTATAACAAGAATCTAGATCTACAACTCTAATAAGAGTTTTCATATACAGGAGATCTAGCAGAGTGATACTAGAACATCGATCCCTCAAACTTTTTCTAGGAGGTATATAGAAAATAATATAATAAAATAAAAAAACTCCCTCAAAAAAATCAAAAACACAATATGAACTTAATGAAAATTAAGGATCATTTAAAAAAACAACCCAAATTAATAAACCATAATCCCTAATCAAGAAAACCACATCACTAAACATTTTTAAAATGTTATTATTTATAACATTTCATTTTTATATTTAAGTTACAATATATAGTTTTAAGTCTATAAAACTCTTCTTGGAAGTCACATTAAATATCAAAATTTCCTCCAATGATGATGATTAAATTTCCATAAAAAACAACTTATTTCAACCACCTTTGAAAATCCACCTTATTTATCTAAAGAATGATTTTATATTTAAAACTAATTATTTATTGGACACGAATAAAAAAATTATAACCAAGTAAACATGTCATGAAAATTTCATTAGAAATGGATTATTGACTATGTATGTCATGGAAACATGGTTTGGTAGAATATATACTAATCCCATAACTATTGTTGTATGTCATTTAGAATTATGCATATTGGATGTGCGCATCTTTCTAGACTATTTATGATTACTATGTGAGATTAAATCATCACCCTTTATCAACAAAATTATAGAAACCCTATAATTTTACAATATAACATCCATAAAATTAATAACACCACTAATATAGATAAAAAATAAAATAAAATAATGAATAAACCTTTTAATTAAAGACTCATAGCCCAAAATATTATGGTAACTCATTGATTTGGATGGAGAATCACTAGATAGAATATTTCTAAACCTATAGAGGAAGTTTCAATAAGAAAATATTCATTATATTAACAAATCCCTAATAAAATATGGTGCTCTCATACCATTTTTTCGTTAACCAGTCTTGGACACCCTATAACCAATCACCCGAGTTAACCCGTTGAAAGTCCTAAAGGGAGTTCCCAATCCACATAGAAAGGAAACTAGTTCTAGGGAATCAAATTATACATTATTTTAATGATTTATCAAAATTAATATATTTTCAATTTCTATATAACCCAAAAAAATAACGGTGTTTTCATACATTTCAAAACCTTATAGGAATAAATAAGCTATGTAAAAATAAAATCCTAACCAAATAATGAATAAAATATATATTTTTTAATAACTAGAAATATAAACAAACTGATCTAAAATGAGAATACATGGATGTCTAAGTTGTCCAAAACTGATATGATGTAGAATGAAACAAAAATAACCAACAAGATCTCCATATGACTTCAAGGTCACCATAAATCATATGAATTAACCCACTCTATGGGTGATTCCAAAACCAAACATGGACATGTAAAAATCCCTTTTTCTATAGACACAAATAGGTGTATGTAGTGTGTGATCATAATATCCCTATATGATATCACTAAAGATTCAATTTGTTCATCTATCAAAATAAACTGTTAATAGTAGTTTGAAATAAATGATTTGAAAATATTTTTTATCCATTGAATAGTACAAACAGTTGAATATTATCAAAAACCAATTTTCACAAAACAAAACATTATTTAATTAAATATTTATATCTTTTCATTAAATTATATTTCTAAAATACACCATTATAATTACTCATTCAAAACAACCACAAAAACTACGCTGAGTAGAAATATCAAAATGAAAAAATAGAATGCTACACAAAATAAATTAACATAAAAAATGGATATAACATTTAAATAGAAGAACATTTCAGGTGTGAAAATAATATTTGTTAGATATATATAATAATTAACAATCTAAATACAAAAAAATAACTTAAACTACCCAATTTGAAATAATATTTTTTAGAAACCAAAAAAAACTACACTGAATAGAAATATCGAAAATGAATAAATAGAAATTACATCCAAACAAATGAACATAAACCCCAAGATATGACATTTAAACTGAACAAAAAATCTAGTGATAAAATACAATAGGTTTGAGAGAAATAGTAATTAATAAGAAAGAAAATGAAACTTCATTAAAACTAAAATATAAAATATTGAAAACTAGAACATATTATCATAGATTTATACTAATAAAAATTGAAGCTGAATTGAAAGAAAATAATAATAAATAGAAAATATTAAATTATATTTAATCATGAAAATTTACTAAACATCCCATGAGAAAATCTTTTGTATACTCATATGGATCCATATTTTGGTATGTTGTTGCATCCCAAGTCTGTGGCCTCCCAACTTCTCTAACCTAGCCTCACTGAGGGTAGTCCAACAATGTAGGGACACATCCCACACAAGGGGATCCAGTTAGTCTCTTCATAATGAGATATTAATTTCCTCTTAATATTTCACTAATAAACCTAGGATCCCCATGATTCTAGTGATATGAAGTGAGAAATAATTAATCATATGTCAATAAAAAATAAAATATTATCTCATCATACCACATCCTTATACACATAATTAAAATCCCCACCTTATTATATAAAACATCATCACAAATCAAACTAATTTCCATAATCCCACAAATATACACAATAAAAAGGAGATTCTATGTGGCCATGACCCATTTGCACAATATAATTTTTCAAAGGTGATAATTTGTCATTGGGTTAAAAATTATTAATATATTTTTAAAACATCCATTGAAAACAATTTCTATGGAAATGAAATTTTTAAATCCCCTTTCAAGGATCCAAATGATCCACAAAAATTGAATTTAGAAAGAAACATTTGAAATAACATTAGAAGACCATATTTTAAAACTATATTCCAAATTAAAATTTCTTTTAAACCATAATAAAAAATCATTAATTAAAAAAACCCTTTATGTAATATAAAAGATAAAAGTCATCAAATAATAACTTATCATATATCCTAAATAAGGACCACACATGAAATAAATATTATCTTAAAGGTTAAATCCAAAAAATCCCAATAAAAATGAAAATTCAAGTCAAATAATTCCCCAATGTGTAAATTAAAATCTCTTAAAATCACATAAAATTAAAAAACATAAATTAAACAATCAAAATTCCTATAAAATCCATCTTTTATATTATCAAACCCCTAACATACATATAATTCATTAAAATATATCATCAAACCATATATTTTATCAATAAATATATCAAATCATTAGGTGTTTATAAAATAACTACAATTTTATGCAAAACATATTTTATAATTCCCAGTCATGTATAATTGATTTTAGAAAAAGAAAATGTATAGAAACACCAACAATATATTCATCAATTTATCTAAAGGCTTCTTAATCCATTATAATGAAGATAAATAAACAATATAAAACCAAATGAATCTATAAACCATAGGTGACCTTATGAAGTAATTGAGTGATAGTGAACCTATATCACCATATAAGATTAGTTAAGTTAATGTTAATTGATAAGATACTCAACTTAAAACCCCAAGATTTATATAAATTATGATCTACTAGGAAAAAATATTATTAAAATATCATTTTATAATTAGTGGGTATAAAAATGAGTAATCAAAATATGTAAAATATATAATTTCCCTACTCAAAAAAAATAATCTATTAATTATTAGTAAATAATCACTCAATCATCAGTGAAGTTATTTTATGCATTTAAAATTAAATTTCTTAAAAAAATATTTACATTTTGTCTATATAAATTATAATTAATCTTGAAAACATTAAGAAATGTTATTTTATAAAAGTTAAATACTATTTTAAATAATAACTTCAAAATAATCTCATGGTGAAATGTTTTTATTTCTCTATGATGATTTATTTTTAATGAAAAGAGAAAAATACAGGTTTTTCAATTACAAAAATTTATTTTCATTAAATCAAGTAGTTTTTAAAGGTCCATTATATTTGGGATTTTTTATAAAAATCTCATACATTAAATTTTAATTATAATAACCTATTTTGAATAAAATTATTCAATTTTTATAAATAGTCCCTTTTTAGTTTTTTTCATTATGAAGAGTGACCATGATAAATATTTGTTTCCACGTTATGGGTAAAATAGTTAAAATATGGTTAAACATTTTTCATATGGATTTAAAATTTATCTAACACTTTAAGTTATATTATTGGAGGAGTTTAATTTATAAATTTCCATATATACCTCATATATATGGACACTTGGTTCCATATTTATTTTATTATAAAATTTTTATTATTTTAAGAAGAGAATAAATAAAAAATGTCACTCTTTTAATGATAATATCTCTAATTGTTTTCATAAGTAAAAATTGAGGATAATCCCTATTATAATATTTTATTTGAAATTTTATTTTATTATTTTTAGTATTGTATTTTTATAATTTTTTTGGGATTGAATGATTTTCTTGAAGACTTTCTCAATGCCAATACAATATTTATTCAACGAATAGAAAAACAATAAATGATTCTAATAAACTTAAAAGTAATAAAAATTGGAAAAATTATTGTTTTAGATGAATTTAATAGATTAATATAACATATTAGGGATGTTTTTAAGTTTTTTATTTGAATTTAGTCTTTGTGTTAATTTCTTTAAAGTCCAATTAAATTAATAGTGTGTAAAATGACATTAAAGTTATTTTATGGAAATAACATTTTATTAAATTATTTAAGATAAATAAAAGTAATATATTTGGCCAAATTAATGTGATACAAATTAAAATATCATCAATGGTCCATTTATGGGGCACTTTCCCTTTATGGTGTCATTATTAGCCATTAAATTGGAGAAAAATTTGATATTGTGATAATTTAAAAAAGGGCTAATTGGGGTTTAAATAAAGTGATAAGGCTGCAAAAATCACCTAAACATGTCCAATATTTATTGTATGAGATTATTTTTACTCATAATTATTCTATCATTAAAACATATTAATTTATTCCCACCTTATGATGAAAATTAATTTACATTAATTTAATACTTTATGTATTTCCTAGGATACCCCTCCCCTCAATTATAAATGGGCACTTCTCCACTAATCATCAAATCCTTTGAGAATTATATATTTACATAATCATAATCATTTATCTATTCCATAAAGTTAATTTAGAGGTTCTATTATGCTAAAAATACTATTCCAAGGGTCTATCCGAAATTATATAAATGGTGTCGAATAAAGAAGATGTAATCGACCTACCTGACCTCTTTCAATTAACTTATTCTTATAAATCTAATAAATATATGGTATTTTATATAAGATAAAAAAAATTCAATCCTAAAAATACATAAATTTTATTATGATTATTTAATTACCATTATTCGCCCTCTTTTCCATCAAATGGGTTGTGAAATAATTTCTTGTGTGTATGTGTGGATTACCACCTCCACGTAATGATACAATAAATTTTCCTACACCACATTTCATAGATAGTTATTATAATTGGTTTAATGGTTATATATTATAATTATTATATGATTATTCTCCTATAATTTTAATATCTTATCTTTTTTCTTACCTTCCCATCCGTTCAAAAATGTTAACGTCTCCCGGGCATACATGTGGACTACCGCCTCTACTAAGCGATGTGATTTATTTTTCACCCAAATTTTACATTTATTGTAATTAGGTAATATTTAATTAATTTATAAAAATATATATATGATATATATGAGGTAATATTTATTCCTAAAAGTTTAATTCTTATTTACCTTTATTTCATTCCATCCTTCAAAATGTGACAACAATGTTCACGCATACGTATGACCTACCGTCTCTATGAATGATGTAATTAAATTTTTGATCTATACTATTTACGAATGAATATATATATATATATATAATGAGTTTAAATTATATTTATATCATTACTAGAATTATTAAGATTTTGGAATAATTATAAAAGTATAAGGGCTAAAACTATCGAACTGAAATTATAATGAAAAAAAACATTCAACATATGAAAATGATCATTTTTATATAAAAAATATTTATAAATTGTTTTTGAAATATCACAAGTGGATAATAAGAGTTATTATAATTATTTATATTATTTTTTTATATAAATATAATAAATTTAAATTTATTATATAGGAGGTTAAAATGAATTTGATGAAATTCAAACTTCAGGTATGAGATTCTCATCTCACTTTTATTTTTGTGTAAAATATTCCATATTCACCAATTATTTCCATTGTGTGGTGTATATAATAACCATTATTTTAATTTATAATTATTTTAATAAATATTATTTTAATTTTAAAATATATATAATGATCTCTACTTCTTGAGGTTCTAATACAGAAGATGACAAAGTGGTACGGGATTTATGTTACAATCTCATTATTTATAGGGAGTATTTTTGATTATGTATATAATGATAAATTTTATTACCTGTGTCTCCAGAATTATATGATTTTTTTATTATGGTTTTATATATATATTACATATTTTCATTTTAGTTTTCTCCCTTTATTTACTCTAGATATGGAAAAATATTTTTTAGGGAAAACCAACTCTATTTATCTCTTAAGTCCAAAATCCTTTTCTTCATGTCCATGTTATATAAAATTTTTAAAATAATTTTTTTAAAAATATTGAGTTATTTTTTAAATTCATTTTTAACCATGATTTACTTTTTAAAAATGGTTTAAAGGGAATCTTATTTTTGTTTTATGAATGACTTATATTTTTTATTTTCTTACAAAAAATGTGAATGGAATAATTGTATTAATGTACACTACATGAATTAAATTTTTTCCCATCATGACCAATCAATGATTTAAAGATTTATTTATATTTCTTCAAGTTTATTTTCAAAAAAAATGTTCCCTTTAATATTTGGGAATTTTTTAGATTTTAAATAGTGATTACAAATTGAAAAGTGCATTTTCTTCAAGAAATGTTTCAAGTGATCTTTTATGTTAATTTTCATATTTGATGATATCCTTTGATGTTACTAATGATTCATTTCTGATATGATTCTATGATACCATACTTATTCTTTTTCTTGATGGTTTACTTTTATGATGATGAAACAGTTATAAAACCCATTTTCTTTTCCATGGGTTAAGTATTGAGGAAATGCTAAATATTTTCATGATCTTGAGGCTTTAATATGAATGTATTATGATTATGGGATGGGTGGGTTCATCATGTAACTCCAATTAAGTGGGTAAATATGGATTAACCAAGAGATAAATATGTTATGCATGAACTTGATTTCATGTTCACAATTCTACGTGTGGACATTATTTTCAAGTATATAAAAATATACATGGACCTAGTTTTCATGACAATAATATTTTACATGGATATGGTTTTCATGTAAATAATATTATATGTGGTATTAGTATTTATGTCCATATGACTGTGTATAGACCTAGAGTCATATCTATATGGTTTTTTAGGGCATCATTTCATTTCCTTAACTAAATGAGTGAACTTATTTCTATTTATAATTGTTCACTATGTTATAAGTTTATGTTTTGTCCATATTCCTATTACTATGTTATGATATCAAGGATCTTGTATGACTATTGATAATTTCATACTCTTATGAACACTGTCTTTTATTAAAATATTGTTTTATCACTCGAATCATGTATCTGATCTTTGAATGATTTTGTATGAACTGTGAATGTTATGATCCTAATTTCATACTCGTTTGCTTATCTTGTGCATGTATAAGTTCAAAAATTGATATCTCATATGTATACCCTTACTATTCATCTACGAAAACACCTTATTATTTTTTTCTTACCCATGTTAAGAATAATGGTTTTAATTAGTGTATGCATATGAATTTTTCTATGTGGGAGACATTGAAGTTATTTTCTAAAATGAGAGAATTATATATCTAGTATCTAAATATACTAAATTATTATTGTTATGATGTGAATATTAATTTTTATTTATCTAATAATATGTAAAATTTAGGTATGAAATATATGTGATACTATATATGGAATCATATTAGGATTAATTGTATATTTTGATTTTATGATTATAGAACATTAGTGAAAACCCTTGAGATTAGTGTATGTATATGAAAATTTCCTAATGTTTTGGTATGAAAGATTTTACATAGTTTTGTTATAAATAAATCCATGTATGGATAATATATATTAATATGGTTTTTAAGTAGATGTATAATAATTCTAAAAAAATTGGTTGAGTATATCTCAATCAACCTTTTAGTGAACATTGAGAGTTGCCTTACCACACAACTTTTTTGACACTTTTGTGGTATATTATTATATCAATTATCATTTTATTTATACAAAATTATGATGGATTTGAATTAATAATTACCATGTATAACCTAGATTAAATTAATGTTTTCATAGATATAAAATAAGGTTTCATGATTTAGATATCGTATGAATAATTTTTAATGATTAAATGATTACCCAATTTGATTAATGTTCCTCACACTTTTCTTTTTGGATTTAGTCAATGGGTCTAACTAAGAGGATTCATGTTAACACTGAATGTGATGGAATATTTAATTATTATTTTCAAGGGAGACCAAATGAAATAGAAGTTAGAATGTAAAGCCATGCCATTATAACTTATCACTTATCTCATTATATGAGTAACAACATCAATTTTTGTGATATTATTGGAACACAAAATAAGGGGAAAATGGAGTGTCCTAAATACAATATAGAATTTAATATTCATATTCATATGTGTCTTTAATTTCAGAATAAGTGCCCAATATAACAACTTATAGGAATGGGAAGATGCTTTGACTGTGCGAAGGAAGGACATAAAAAATAATTTCTACGAAAAAATGAAATGTTTGTCTAACACAATGGATATGAATAATGTTTTAACTATAGTATCATCAATTTTTAAATATTTAAAATGTGGAAAATATGGTAATTATGAAAATTTATTACCTTAGGGAAAATATCAAGAAGAAGATCAACAAGGTCATACAGGTAAAGTTATTTCAATTGATGATGTGGAGACTGCAATTGATGTATGGAAGTAAGGAGATATAAAGGAATAATATGACAAATAAAAGTTAATGGATTAATAAATAAGTGGAATGATTTAATTATTTATGTAATGGGATTTAATAATTTTATTATTAAAGTATTTATATCAATGTTATTCAGGTTATAAGGACATGAAAACATCAATGTATCATTCTCTTGTATTTATTCATTACATATTTGAAAGAATATGATGAATTTAACAAAAGAACTAGAAAATAAATTTCGTGTTATTGAGATATTTTTTGAAGAAAAAATATTTAGGGAAAGATAACCCTTAATATGTGACGAATTCTGAGATAATATTGTTTAGTTATGACAATAAGATGATTGAAATTGAAAAAGTAAAAAATGGATATTATGGTTGACCTTGAAATTGAGAGTGATTAGATGAAAAAGTTATTTAGGTCATATTTAATGAATTTTATATCATTTTTGGATTTATAAAATAGATGGGATATGGTTAATTCCAGGAATAGGGTATTTTTTCAATGAGGATTTTTCTTGATTTTGGTTATTAGTATGTTTGAAAAAAATGTTCAAGGTATTCATATATTTTATATGTGACATTATAAGATACTTTATTTTTTATAAGGGTAAATTTTTTATCAAATAATTTTTATTTATGGGTTTAGAGTTTCATCAGATCTATTTTTGAGTAGTCTTAAATATAACTATTTATTGAATGGATTAAGTTGAACTTTGGGGATTATTTTTGAGGTTTTATAGATTAATATATTATATTGGAAAACATTTTCTTAGTATTTTTGTTTTGATGATATCTTGAGATAATATGAATGAATTATAACCATTTTATGGTTCTTATAATCAATTAAATGATAATTTTAGATCTTTAGACATGATAAAATTCATCTTGAATATTCATTTCATGGACTAAGAGTTATAGTTGAAATTAATCAAGGTACAAAAATAAGATTAATTTTTTCTTATGAAATGTTAATATATTAAGTAAGTATATTTTCACATGTTATAATTCATGATTGTAAAATAATATTTCAAATTCCGGAAATGGACTTAAACTAAAAAATTTATACATTTACTTTAATTTTCAATGAATTTATGGCCTTTTCATCCATCAATGATTTATATTTTTATTGTCAATAACATTCTCATGACCAAGTTCCCTAAAACTATATATTATTCCTTAGATGATGGGTTTATATTCCATGTAAATATTTTAATTTTCCACCATTTTTCCCCTTATTTACAAAATTGATTATGGGTTATTTTAGGCAACCTTTACTTTTTCACTTTCATTTTTTAAAGGATGTTTCATTATACCTTTGTATAATGTGTGTTTAAAAAAAGGTATTTTCAAATATTAAAACATTGACGACAAAAATAAAATTTGTAGGGAAATTTGTTTCATGGGGAATGGGAGATTGTAACATGCTAAAAATTAAATTAAAATCTGATGGACTTTGTAACATGAAACGTTGAGATTTAAGTGACTTGTGTTATATTAAAAAAATATTATTATAACATATCCATTGAATTAAAGTCTATGAATATCAGTAACAATGTCATGTAATATATTTTTTATGGTTCATCTCAATATAAATGTATTTATTAATTCATTAGAAATAAGAACTCAATATTTAGTGAAGTCATTTTATTCTCTATAAATGATATTTTTTTATTTTATGTGTATAAATTATAAATAATTTATGAATCTTTTTAAATTTTATTTTATAAAATAAAAATAATTTTTTAAATAATTATATAAAATTAACTTATGGTAATGTTTTTGGTTTTTTTAATTGATTTATTTTTCAATTAAAAATACTGATTTTCAAAAATCATCATTTCATCTAAACATATCATGTAATTTGAAAAGCATTAATTTTTTTTAGATATGGTCTTAAAGTTACATATGGTACATTTTATTTATAAAAATATAGTTAATTACATATTAATTATCTTTATTCATGAATTTTAGTAAATTTTAATGCATAAGGGCACATTTTTATAAAAAACTGGTATTTATTGTGTTTTATGAATTTATATTAATAATGATTTCTACCACTTCTAGGTATGGAATATCGAAGAATTAATACCATATTTGGAATTATTATTTTCAAAAAAAATTATATTTTACCCTTTTTTCAAAACGAATTGTAAACATGGTAAATATTTTTCTTGCTAGTAAGGATAAAACTTGTAAAATAAGGTTAAAAATTTGGATAAGGCTTTAAATTATCACTAAAACATGAATTTAACATATTGTATGAGTTTATTTTAGCCATTATCATCCATGTATCAAATAAATTTCTACATGGATCTATTTTTATTTAATTTCGTCATTTCTATTATTTTAATAAATAATTAAACCAAAATTTTAAACTCTTGACATTAATATCTCTAAAATTATTACCTAATAAAAAAATAGGAATATTTTTCTCTTCAAATATTTATTTAAAATCTGATATAATTTTTTTATCATGGTAATTTATATTTAATTTTCAGTGATTGAATAATTACCTTAAATACATATGCAATACCGACATAGTAATTATTCAATTAACAAAAAATATGATAATTAATTTTTAAAATATTTTAAGTAAAAAAATTAGATGAATTATTATTTTGATGAAATTTATAGATGAATATATCAAATTAGGTATGTGTGAATTGATTATATTCTAATTCCTTCCTAATGTGGATGTTTTTAAAGTCAAATTAAATGAATTGTGTTATAAATATATTTAATTATATTTTTTGAAATTAATGTTTAAATAATTATTTATAAATAATAAAAAGAAATATCTTTTGAAATTTGAGTAGGATATGGTTTACAATATCAACCATAGTAAATACATGTCATGACCCGCCTTCACCAAAAGGAGGGAAGGGTCAGCAAATTGTCAAGCCCTTCCTTCTTTAAGTTGAAGGAGAGATAATGACCCTCGAAACCCGCCTTCAGTAGGTCCCAGAGTGGTGAACAGCACCAACGGTATAGAATCACTCACTAAATGGAAGTCATTACCCTTTTTCTTTTAATAGGATCGAGAGATACGATAGTAAATCCCACAACACCAAAACTGAAAATGCAAGTACAGCTGAAAGTAACCCATTTCCATATGCATGTTCAAAGGTAACAAATACAAGTCACAAAACTCCAAAGGCAAAAGATACCAAGAAAAGGAAAAGAACAACAGAAACTACCCCAAAAGTCTATGCTAGTACGGTCCTGCATGATCCTTGTAGTCCTCCTGGAAACCATAAAGCAGTTTTATATACATAGAGTGAGCATACAAGTATACTCAGTAGGGAATACGAAAGACTCTTGTGCACAAGTGAGGAAACATCCTAATGTACCATGAAAAAACAAAGATAACCAAACACCCAACATGGAAAAGTTATCCACCCAAATCTCACCAAAGCACACTCCCCAAATACTACAAGTCAAGTAAAGTATAGTAATAGCACATCAATATTTGGGTACCCTATGCCACTTTGCCGCTGGTTATTGAAGACATCCTACGCATCAAACCAATCCCGTCATTCTCACCGCAGTCCCACTGCCAAACCCCACCCACACACACCTAGGCCACAACCGCACATTCTTCTTGCAGACACCTGGGCCACAACCACCACGCATAACCATACCCGCAAACACCTGGGTCAGAACAACCACTGCCATGCCCGAAGACACCTTGGCCTCATCTCGAAGACACTTGGGAAAACCCTGCCCACAAACACCTGGTCCAACCCCCACAACTACCCCACCCAAAGATTCTTGTGCTAATAATGGACTTTAGGACATCACGGCCTGCCCGAAGAGTCTAGGGCTATTCGAGAAAGGGAGTAGAAAAGGATCTAATAACCATCCACTCATAGTAGTGTTGGGAAAAACACCCACCCCCATGAAATGGGAGTGTTCGGCACTTAAGTGCTCAAATTGGGTGGGGCGTGAATAATAAACATTATAAAAACTACAAGTATATATATATAAATAAACAAGCACTCAACCCAACCTAGGGTTCCAAAAATAGCCTAAGCGCAAACACCGCATCACTATTCATTCATGAAAGGTATACCACCCACATCCAGGTCACAATCCATCCCAGAACCAATTCCTTATTTATATATTTCTTGTTCTCATGTTCAAGTGATCCCATTTAGGTGAATTATAAACTACTGGGAAACTAATAGGCATAATTCACAAGCAAAAAAGAGAAGAACCAGTCAAACAACAATTTAAGCATTCACACCTGGTTCTCTTGTAATGTCGCAACAACAAAGGGATAAGTGAGATACCTCGAAGTACTGGAACCAAAGAAAAACCCCAAGATACAATCCCATGTCCCCAAAATCTAGGAGGCAATGGTTTTTCAATAATAGAGGATTCCACCCCAATTCGTGATATAAACTAAATAACCACCCAGCCTCAAATTTAAAACCAACAAAAGTATAGCAACAGGAGATCCCATCCCCATCCATATCACCCCAGCAATCAGCCCGTGAAGGAAACAACCAAACCACTACCACCAACACAAGGTCGGCCCAATCAGTTATTTTTATATTTAAAATATTTAACACACTCCATGGTTTCAATTCCAGTGTACTTTAACCGGGGTTATCATAGAAGTGGGTTGATCCTGGTGTTTTCAGTTTATTCAGTCAGGTATACGTAATTAACCAATTCCACGTAACGGTTATTTAAACATCCAAGAGCATAGAGGTTCATTAGTACACAAAGAAAGACCACAAACGGCAATGATTTTTAGTGGGTATAGGCCCGTACAATTCACAACACACAACAACATAAGAGAGTAGCAGAACATCGATCACACCCCCCTTTCATTCCTTAAGGGGTTTTTCATTATCTTCATTAAGTTTGGTTTCATGAATTTCCACAAGGTCAAAAGCATGCCAACCCTACATGTTATACAGAAAGTAGAGATGAAGGAGAAAATCCCTACTTTTTTTATTAAGGATCGGCGTTTTTTCCCATGCACCAAGAACAGCGGATGCACAATTTACAGGGGAGGGACGTCAGGAACTCCAAGGATGAGTAGACGACTTCATCCTAGGCACACCACAAGTCTCAGGAAGGAGGTAATTCAAGTGAACAAGGAATAGGAGACTATCCATTAGGAAGGAGAATAAAATACATCATGATAAAAAGGTGAGATCACAATGTTACAGGATAAGAAATTTGAATGCCTTGGAAGTCAGATCATGGTTCTTATACACGGTTGGGTGGTTACACATGACTGGATTAATTTTTATTTAGTAGGGATGTTTATATATATTTATAGATATTAATTATGGTTTAAAAATGTCCTTGAAATGCCTTAAAAGGTCAAAAAGGCCTAAAATAGGGGTTACGAGAGAGGCTGCAGAAGAGAAGTCCACCAAGGATGGCTGACACCGATCGGTCATGCCGATTGGTCGCGCCGATCGGTCGTGCTGATCGGTCACCCCGATTGGTCAGGCCGATCGGCTGCACCGATCAGATGCACACCAAAATTTTGAAAAGGTAGGGGACATGAGGTTCTGGGCCATTACATTAGATACGTCTCAAACCATTCTCGTCCTTGAGAATCAAAACCAGACCTGGAGGAAAGAGGGGGGGTCCGAACAACCACCCTGTAAGATACCTCTCAGGAGTGAACCTCTACGACATAGGAACACCTTATCTCCTAAACAAACACGAATGACCTACCGCTCATTTCCCCATGCAACCATGCAAAACAAAAAGGCTAAACCGTCTGTTCTATTGGGAGAAGGGTTTCCCTTCCTCCCTGTTAAGATACTATCCGCTTTGGGCGGCACTAACTCACCCACATGGGTTTAGGTGCATCTGCTTTAATGCATCTTAACTAGTGATTAGGTACTCCCCTCTCGATTCTTTTGGACAATTCACAAACACATCCATAGAAAAGGAAACTGCACATCCATAGCCAATAAGGTAAAGCATTACATAGCAAAAAAGTACTGACAAAATGGGTTAAAACTCAAAACAACTCTGGGTACTGGGCACACATCTGCGCTTCCCTCTCCCAGATACTCTCCTCAAGCCCAACATGTCTCCACAACACACGATCCAAAGGAATGGTTCTCCCACGAAGCACCTTCTCCACACAACCCTCGATCATCACTAGTCGCTTCGCAAAGGTTGCATCATCTTCAATATCTAGCCCTCCCCAGTTGAGGATCTATGAATCATCGTGTAGATATCATTAGAGATGGGAAACATGGAATACATCGTGTATCCTCAGTAGCGGTGGTGGTAGTACTAGTTGATAAGCCACTTCAGCAACCCGACTCAACACTTTGAAGGGTTCGATGAACCTAGGATAAATCTTACTTCCCCTGCCAAACCTCCATTGTCCATGCCGAGGGGAGACCTTCAAGAACACATGGTCCCAAACCTCGAACTCGAAGGGTCTCCTCCTATCATTGGCATATGACTTCTGTCAGTCCTGAGCAGCCTTCATCCTCCCTCATATAAGCTGAATCTTCTCTGTCGTGCTCTGGACCACCTCCGGGACAAGAACACCTACTTCCCCAAACTCAGCCCAGTACATGGGTGAGCGACACGACCTTCCATATAGGGCTTCGAACGGATCCATGACAATGGTAGAGTTATAGATATTATTGTAGGAGAACCCTACCAGAGTCAAGTGTCGCACCCATGATCCCCCAAAGTCCAGAATGAATGCTCGGAGCATATCTTCCAAGGTTTGGATGGTGTGTTCTGTCTGCCCATCTGTCTGGGGGTGGAAGCCAATGCTAAGGCGCAGCTGTGTGCCAAAAGCATGTTTCAAATCCCTCCAGACTCATGAAGTAATTCATGAATCCCTATCCAAGACTATGTAACTCGAAACTCCATGCAACCACACTACCTTCTCCACATACTTCCCTGCTAGAGCGTCCACTGCACTCGACTCCTTGATCACCAGAAAGTGAGATGATTTCGTCAACCGGTCCACTACTACCCGATGGTGTCACATCCTCCTTGCACCATGGGTAGTCCCATGATGAAATCCATCAATATGTCATCCCACTTCCACTCGGGGACATATAATGTTTTCAATAACCCGCTTGGAACATTGTTTTCTGCCTTCACCGGCCGGCACACTAGGCACTTGGCCACAAACCCTACCACTGTTCGCTTTACTCCAAGCCACCAAAACTGTCTCATAATGCCTTGGTACATCTTGGAAACTCTTGGATGTACCGCTAGGGGTGATATATGGAATTCACCAATAACTCTATCGTGCATTGCCTTTGGAACGAATAACTTCCCACGGAAAAACATCTGATTCTGACCACCCTCTGTCCACCCTTCTAGAGCATCATCTTGGATAACCCAGTCATGCATCACTTCACTCTCCGATTCTCCCCACTGAGACTCCTCTACCTGATGTAATAAAGAAGACTATACTATCATCTAATACAGGAATCCTCTACCACTATTCATCCTCGTATCTAGGTGTAGGGCAGCCAACTCCTCCATCGCCTTCCAAGCGTCTATCGACTCTCGGACCGCGTCCTTCTGCGACCTCCTGCTCAAATCATCGGCCACTACATTCACCTTTCCTTAAGTGCATGAAATCTGGAACTCATAATCCTGTAGGAACTCTATCCACCTTCACTTCCGTAACTTTAGGTCATGCTGGGAGAAGATATACCTCAAGCTTTTATGATCCATGAAGACCACAAAGTGTTCTTTGATGAGTTAATGCCACCACAAATTTAGTGCGAAAACAACCACTGAAAGTTCTAGATCGTGGGTGGCATAATTATGCTCATGAGTTCTTTGCTGCCTAGACTAATAAGAGATCACCCCTTGTCGCTGCATCATCACACATCTGAGGCCTTTCCCTGAACCATCACATAACACCTCATACGCCACCCCTTCTTCTGGTAATCTCAGTATTGGGGCACTAACCAACTTCTCCTTTAGATAGCTGAACGCTGCCTTGCACTAATCACTCCACATGAAAACCTGGACCTTCTTGTTCAAGGCTTTCAAAGGTGTCATAACTCAAGAGAAGTTGGGTACGAACCTCCAGTAGTAACCTACCAGCAGGAGTAAACTACAAACCTCTACCACGTTCTTGGGTGCTGCCCAAGAAATAACCACCTCAGCCTTTGATTGGTCCACCGCTACCCCTTGCTCGGACACTACGTGCCCAATGTAGTGCACTTCTCGTGTCCAGAACTTGCACTTCAACAAATTCCCATAGAGCTGGCGCTGTCGGAAGACCTCCAAAACCATCCTCAGGTGCTCCGCGTGGTCGTACTCTGATATTGAATAGATCAGGATGTCATTAATGAACACGACTATGAACCGATCCAGATACTCCCAGAAGACGGAGTTCATAAGCCCCATGAACACATCCGGAGCGTTCGTAATGCTGAAAGGCATGATTACAAACTCGAAGTGTCCATATATGCACCTGAAGGTCATCTTCGAGATGTCTCCCTCCTTTACCCTCAACTGGTGATACCCAGACCGTAGGTCGATCTTAAAGAACCATCCTGCACCGTTCAGATGGTCAAAGAGATCGTCTATCCTTGGAAGAGGGTAGCGATTCTTGATCGTTACCTGATTTAACCTCTTATAGTCTATTCACATCGTTAGACTACCATCCGCCTTCTTTTCAAACAATACAGAAGCACCCCACGATGATGCACTCAGTCGAACAAAACCCTTCTTCATCAGATCGTTGATCTGAATTCGTAACTCCTGTAGCTTCGGAGGTGTCATCCAGTAGGGAGCCATCGAAATCGGAAGAGCACCAGGCTGCAAGTCTATCCCAAACTCGATATCATGTCAAGGGGTTAGAGTTGTCACCTCCTTAAGGAATATGTTCATAAACTCACTGATGATCCCTGGTACTTCCACCATCTCAGCATCCATTGACTCTAATGAGAGCTCGGCTAACAATGAGAGGAGGGGTTCCTCTCGCCTGCTGCCCTTCTAGCCACTCCGCTCACCGGTGAAAGTAACACGTCGACCACCCAAGTCTAAAAACAGAATCCTTTATTGGAAGCAGTCGATGATGGAACACACAGAGAATAGCCAGTCGATGCTTAGGATGACATTGTATGGCTGTATCTGTAGCAATAGTAGATCCATGACCGACTGATGTGTCCCTATCATCAGTTTGCATCCTCTACAAACCTATAACAAGTCGGTATGACCTCCGACTGGTGTTCTCAGCAGCAGGGGCACTGGAAGTCTCTCAGCACCTAGACCCAGATCACGGGCCATACAGGGTGCAACAAATGAGTATGAAGCTCCGGTATTGAACAAGGCGTAAGCAATGGTACTGAAAAAACTGATCGTACCTCGAACAACCACCAGTACCGCTAGAACTGTTGCCTCCATAGTGTGCAATTGTCCATGCCAAGCTCCTCTACCCCTTGGCTATCGGCCGCCTCCCCGACCACACCCTGGTCGAGGTCCCTGAGGAGAGCCTTGAGGTCGGCCACCCCCTACAACGTCTTCCCTCAGAGGAGCAGGAGCTCACTGCCCCTACTGCTACTGCTGAAAGGGCCTAGTTGGAAGCTGCTGCTAAGGCGGGTGCTGGGATTGTTCACCACTACCGTACAACACTCGGTGCGGGAACTGATTCCAGAGATGTCCATGGATCCCACAAACAATGCACCTTGGTCCTGGGCCTGATGTGAAAGGGCGAAGACCGGGGGACTGGAACTGGAACTACTACGGCCTGCTCCCTACTAGTCAGAACCTAGAGGGTCTCAATGCTGGAGGTCTAGTGCTGACAACCTTTCCCTTTGAAGGGCCTAACTGAATCCCCTCTCGTGACACACCGCCTAATGTGTGCATCCTCTCCACCACCTCTGCCTTCTTATGGACCTCCATGTATGTCGGAAAGGTGAAAGGGGTAACAGCGTATTGGAGGGAAGGTCGAAGCACCTCCCCTAAACATCTCACCTGAGACTCCTCATCTGGAAAGATGTCCCGAGCAAAGTAGAGGAGATCCTTGAACTTGATCCCCAGCTCCCATACAGACATACTCCCCTGCAAGAGGGAGAGTAGCTCCTGCCTATTCTCTGCCTTCATCATAGAATATAAGAATTCCACCTAGAACTCCTTCTCAAAATCAGCCCATGCCACCTCAGCCTCTCTCCTCTCCCCCAGGTAGAGCATCCACCACTGACGCATTGCTCCCCACATCTGGCTCATAGCCAGAGGAACCCAGTACTTCGCCGGAGCCCGGATCAAGACGAAAGCTATCACCAGCTCCTCTAGCCAGCTCTCTGTCTTCATGTTAGAGGTGTTGCCCTCATACTTCTCGATGGTCTGTTGCTGGAAGGCCTGAAGCGTCTTCTACCACGAATCATCCTCCTCCTCTCATTCGATCCTCTACCGGTCAGCCAAGTCGACTTTCTGGGCCTTGATGTCCCACACAACTCGTGGTCGTCTCCCAGGTTCCATAGCTGCAAGGTAAACAAGGAATGACTAAGCCCAGGTAGTGTAGAATATTGTTCTTAAATTTTCTTAAAATTCTTATTTATTTCAATCCCCAAAACACCCATGAAACATGACAACACAAGTCATTATGATGCATGTACCTTTCCTAGGGTCTCTATGCTGCAATCAGTGTAGTCTCACTCAGTCATTCTGTAGGTCCAGAGTCCTTGCATCGGATCATGGGGGGACAAAAAATCGTGTATCCTATCCGGTCTTCCCTAGCCTAATTCACGAACCAAGGTCACCCAAAATTGTTTCCCTACCATCCCATGCAATACTCACTGTGCCTAACTCTAGACTCCATCCTATCTCTCAACCATCACCTCTAATACCATTCTGTCATGACCCGCCTTCACCAAAAGGAGGGAAGGGTTAGTAGATTGTCAAGACCTTCCTTCTTTAAGTTTAAGGAGAGATAATGACCCCCGAAACCCGCCTTCAATAGGTCCCAAAGTGGAGACCAGAACCAAGTGTATAGAATCACTCACTAAATGGAAGGAATTTTTCTTTTTATTTTAATAGGATCGAGAGATAAGATAGTAAATCCTACAACACCAAAACTGAAAATGCGAGTACAGCTGAAAGTAACCCATTTCCATATGCATGTTCAAGGGTAACGAATACAAGTCACAAAACTCCAAAGGTAAATGATACCAATAAAAGGAAATAAACAACAGAAATTTCCTCAAAGGTCCAAGCTAGTATAGTCCTGCACGATCCCTGAAGTCCTCCTAGAAACCTGAAAGATGTTTTATATACGTAGGGTGTGCATACAACTATACTCAGTAGGGAAAACCAAAGACCCTCGTGCACAAGTGAGGAGACATTCTAATGTCCCGTGGAGAAAAAAGAAAACCAAACACCCAACAAGGAAAAGCTATCCACCCAAATCTCACCAAGGCACACTCCCCAAATAACGCAAGGCAAATAAAGTATAGTAAAAGCACATCAATATTTGGGTACCCCACACCACTTTCCCACTAGTTATTGAATACATCCTACGCATCGAACCAATCCCTCCATTCTCACCGCAGTGCCACTACCAAACCCCTCCCGCACACACCTAGGCCATATCCTCACGCAGTCCCACTGCCAAACCCCACCCGCACACACCTAGGCCATATCCTCACGCAGTCCCACTACCAAACCCCACCAGCACACACCTGGGCCCCAACTGTACATTCGGACCAAAGACACCTGGGCCACAAGCACCACGCATAACTGTACCTGCAAACAATTTGGTCAGACCAACCACTACCATGCCCAAAGACACCTGGGTCTCATCCCAAAGATACTTAGGAAACAACTTGCCCGCAAACACCTGGGCCAACAACCACAACTACCTCGCCTGAAGATCCTTGGGCTAATAATGGACTTCAGGCCATAACAACCTGCCCCAAGAGTCTTGGGATATTCAGGAAAGGGAGCAAAAAAGGAGCTAATAACCAGCCACTCATATGAGTGTAGGGAAAAACACCTTCCCCCATGAAATGGGAGTGTTCGGCACTTATGTCCTCAACTTGGGTGGGTCGTGAATAAGAAACATAAAAAAACTACAAGTATATATACATAAATAAACAAGCACTCAACCCAACCTAGGGTTCCGAAAATAGCCTAAGGACAAACACCGCATCACTATTCATTCATGAAAGGTATACCACCCATATCCAGGTCACAATCCATCCCATAACCAATTCCCCATTTATATCGTTCTTGTTCTCATGTTCTTGTGATCCCATTTAGGTGAATTTTACACTACTCGAAAACTAATAGGCATAATCCATAAGCCAAAAAGTAAAGAACCAGCCAAACATCAATTTAAGCATTTACACTTGGTTCTATTGTAATGTCACAACAACAAAGGGATAAGTGAGATCCCTCAAAGTACTGGAACCAAAGAAAAACCCCGAGATTCAACCAAATGTCCCCAAAATCCATGAGCCAACTTTTTCTCAGCAACAGAGGATTCCACCCTAATTCGTGATATAAACAGAATAACCACCCAGCTTCAACTTCACAACCAATGAAAGTATAGAAACAGGGGATCCCATCCCCACCCATATCACCACAGTAATCGGCCCATGAAGGAAACAACCAAAACACTACCACCAACACAAGGCTGGCCCAAGAAGGTATTTTCAGATTTAAAATATTTAACACAATCCATGGTTTCAATTCCATTGTACTTTAATCAGGGTTATCACAGAAGAGGTTTGATCCTGGTGCTTTCAGTTTATTCAACCGGATATACGTAATTAACCAATTCCATGTCATGGTTATTTAAACATCCAGGAGCACCGAGGTTCATTAGTGGGTAGAGAAAGACCACCAATGGCCATGATTTTCTGTGGGCATATGCCCATACAATTCACAACACAAAACAACATAAGAGAGTAGCAGAACATCGATCACACCCCCCCCCCCTTCATTCTTTAAGGGTTTGTTCATTATCTTCATTATGTTTGGTTCCATCAATTTCCAAAGAATAAAAAGCATGCCCACCCTGCATGTTACACAGAAAGGAGAGACAAAGGAGAAAATCAATTCTTATTTGATCAAGGATCGACATTTTTTCCCACACGCCAAGAATAAGGGATGTGCTATTTTTAGGGGAGGGATGTTGAGAACTCCAAGGCTGAGCAGACAACTTTAGCCTAGGCGCACCACAAGTCTCGAGAAGGAGGGACTTCAAGCGCACATGGAAGAAGAGACTAGCCAAGAGGAAGGAGAAGAAAATCCAGCGTGATAAAAAGGTGATATCCCAATGTTACGGGATAATAAATTTGAATGCCTTGGAAGTTGGATCGTGGTTCTTCCACGCGGTTAGGTGGTTACACATGACTGGATTAATTGATATATAGTATGGAGGTTTCTCTAGATTTTTAGATATTAATTATGGTTTAAAATGTCCTTGAAACACCTTAAATAGTCAAAAAGTCCTAAAAGAGGGGTTTTGGGAGAGGCTGTAGAAGAAAATTCTGCCATGACTAGGTGACACCGATCATTCACCCAGATTGGTCGCGCCGATCGGTGGCGCTGATCAGTCGTACACCAAAATTTTTCAAAGGGAGGGGTCAAGAGGGTCTAGTCCATTACAATATTGTTAAAGAGTAGAAAAATTTTATGTTGTGCTAATTATCAAAAGGGTTAACATGTGGTTAAAAATGATATAAGGGTGAAAGCATCACATAATCATGTTCAAATTTAATTTTATAATATTATTTTAAAAAATATATATCTTTTATTCAAAATATTTCAATTTCTAAGACACACAATTTGGAAAAATAATTTATAATAATTTAATACATTAATTGATTCTAAGAGTGTTGTACCCTCACTTATAAAATAGTGCATCTTCTACGCACTTCCACACACCTTTTGAGACATCTAGATCCACCAAATCCTATAAAAATATCATAAAAAATTATAAGAAAATTATTTATATTTTTTTGTGTTCATAAAATACCATTCCAAGGGTCATGAATAATTGATATAAGGGAGATCATTCAAGGAAGTGGTAATCCTCCTACCCAACCTCTTTTAATTTACATCTTATACGTCTAATAAATATATGTAATTAATTATAAAATACTAAATTCAGTATCAAAAATATAATAACAAGTTATTATAATTATGTGAGAACCATTATCCACACTCTTTTTTATTAAATGGAAATTGAAATTATCACTCATATGTACATGTGTACTACAACATACATATATCGATACAAATCATTTTCCACATACATTTTTCATGATTTTTCATTATGATGGTTTTAATAGTTATATATGATATTTATGATATAATTATTCTTTTTAATTATAATATCATATCTTCCCTATTACCTTCCCTTCATTTTAAAAAAGAAAATATTGTTTGTGTATACCTAAATACAACCCCCTCAATGAAGAAATGTGGTTCGTTATCATTCCAAATTACAGAGATTATAATAAGGATAGATATAATGAATTTTTAAGATATATATTAAATAATAATAATTCTGAAATATAAATTATTATTTACCTTCCTTTCATTCTATCCATAAAAAAGTGAAAACAATGTTCATGCGTACACACGACCACCAGTCTTCAAGAATAGTGTAATTAATTTTTTAATGTCAAAATATTATTAATGACTATATATATAATTAATATATATGATTTTTATATCATTAATAACATTCCATAGATTATGGAACCATCGTATGAGTACAGGGACTGGGACTTTCGAACTGAAATTCTCAATAAAAATGAATATTTAACAACCAGGATATATGATTTAAATAAAAATTATTAATAAATGAGTGTTTAAATGTAATAATTAGATTATATATGATATTATAAGTATGTACTTGACTCTGTAAATTAATTATATTAAATTTAAATTTATTATATTGGAGGTTAGAATTATTTTGAATCAAGTCTAATTTGAGGTAACTAATTCTCATCCCGCTTTAATTTCTATGAGACATATGCCATATTCTTTACTTGTTTCCTTTGTGTGGTATATATAAATACCATTATTATAATTTATAAATATTTTCTTAAAACTTTTTTTTATTTAAAATACCATATATGTTTCTATATTTCATGAGGTTTTTATTCAAAATATTCTAATGTGGTATGAAAATTTTGTTACAATATCATTGTTTTTCAGGCTTATTTACGTTTAAGTTTATGATGAAGAAATTTAATACCTATATCTAAAAATACCATAAATTTCATTTTGAATTATTTAATTCAAGATATTACATTTCTTCCTTTCATTTTCATCTCTTAATGTTTCGAGAAGACTGGAATAATGTTTTGAAGGGAAACTGGCATTATTTCCCTATTCGGTTGAAAAACCTTTTTATCCTTATCCTTGTTTTATAAAATGTTTTCAAAATTATTTTTTTCTAATCCCAAATTATTTTTATAGTAATTTTACCCATGTTTTAATTTCTATAAAATGGATTAAAGGGTATCTTCCTTTTATTTTCTAAATTAGATTCTTTTAACTTTTTACCTAATATGTTAATGGAATATTTTTTATAACTTAAATGAAATGAATAAAATTTCTTCTAATAATAAACTCTCAATACATTGATTCTTTATTTTTTTATTTTCCATGTTTATTTTCAATGAAAATGTTTTCTTTAATATTTGGGTGTTTTTATATTCTGAATAAGTTATTTAATATTTAAAAGAAGTTTTATTCCCTAGGAAATGTTCCAAGTAATATTTCAAAATTATTTTCATATGAGATTAAATCTGTTTATATTACTTATATTTCCAAGGGATATAAATCAATAATAACATATTTATTATTTCTATAGATGGTTTATATTTAGGATGATAAAAATTTTATAAAACTCATTTTCATGTCCACATATTATGTCATGATGAAATATAAATAAGATTCATTATAATGTGGAATAAATATGAATAGATTATGATTATGTGATGGGTGGGTCTGTTATAGATCTCCAATACATTAGGTAAATATGTATAACTCATGATATAAGTATTTTATGTCTAAAAATAATTTCATGTTCAAAATTCTATGTGTAGACTTAGTTTAAATTTCTATAATATTATCCCTGAGAATTGTTTTAATGTCTATAAATTATGAGTAGACCTATTTTTCTTGTCCATAACATTATGTGAATATCTTGTTTCATGTTTGTATGCTTAATCAAGGTCCTGATTTAAATTCCTTAACTTAATGAGTATACTTATTTAAATTTATCCATGTTCATAATTTTATATGATGATTTTTTTAAAATATTCATATAAATATATTATGATCTCATTTATCATTATAGTTTATTGATTTTTCTTCACTCTTATATATATTGTCTTTTATTATGATAATGTTTTACAATATGAGTCATTTTAATGATCTATGACAAATTAGGTATGACCTTTATAAGTTATGATCTTCATTTAACGCCCTTTTACTTATCTTATTCATGTGTATTATCATAATTTGGCGTCCCGTATTTTTACCCTTCTTGAGAATCTAACCTCACCCTTTATTAGGTTTTTTTTCCATGGTTTTCAAAAAAAAATTATGTAAGGTATGCCTAGGAAGTTATCTATGTGGGTGATTCAGATGATCTTTCACTAAATAATTTGATGGTGTATCTATTCTAAAAATAAAATAAAAATTTATGGTTTAGTTTTGGATTTTAATTTATATTCATATAATAATATGTAATGTTTTTTCAGGAAACATATGGGTCATTATTTTGCCCCAATTTGTTATGACCATTATAGGGATAGAAAAGGATGCTAGAAAAAGAATGGAAGGAGTGGAATTTAGAAACAGAGCCTAATATTGATTAATTATAATGACCCAATATTTTATAAAATAAATTCCCTATTTAAATGAATAAATTCATTATTAAGTAATGTGGTTATAGAAAACACATACACTACATTGGTCATTTTGGACCATTGTAAAATATATCCTGTCATTTTTAAAATCCCCTTAAGCATCTTAACTGTTCCTAATAAAATTATTATACCATTACCATTAAGATTAATATATATTAAAGGTTATGATAAAGCATAATTGACACACAAGAAATATGTTATTTCCCCAAAAAGTAGGATCATACCCTATGAATCCTATTTATTAGAGATTCTAAAAGATATGAAATCATTTGAATTTTAATTTATTTAAGTTGAAGATGAGATTTAATAACTAAATATTGATCAAATACATTTATAAGATAAGTTCAAGCTTATCTAGATCATGACAAAAACCATGTTCATAGAACCACCTCAAAGTATTACTACCATCAAACACGTTACACATAGGGCATACACTATTATATAAAAGAGTTATGTATCCAGGCCATACTAAAATGAATTTTAATATTTTACTGTTTATAAAATAATGATTATATTTATCCCTTTTTGAATTTTAAAAAATATATATATAAATAATTAAATAATGATTTTTACAATAATTAAATTTTGATAGAAAGAAACTGGAATTTTATATTTGGGAAATATATATTGTCAATTAGGACACACTTTTAAAAAAAATCATTAGTTTTGGAAAGAAATTTTATTTTAATAAAATACTCTTATTAAAAAATATTTATTTTAATGTAAATTATAATAAAATTTAATGACATCCAATGTATTTTTTATAATGGCCAGAACGTTAGTTCTAGAAAAACTATAATTATCTAGTAAATAATGATTTCTATTTAAAAATATAAATTCTCATATTTAAAATATTATTTTCATAAAATAAAATTTTTTTTGTAAAATTAAATCTTAATTATTTAATTGGGATTTTTCCAACAAAAAATTGAGATGCCCTCATTTTTCGGTAAAAAACAAATATTTTTTAATTATACCATCTATATTATGACATCATAATATATCAATAGTGATGTAATAAATTATATATAAGTAATAAAAGAATATATATATTTACTTTTTAAAATATATTTTTTATGTTATCTAACAAATTTTATAAAACCGTAATGAATCCTCCAAAACCCATATTATATTTTTTTGTTTTAAAATAAAATCATTATGAACATGACTAACACCCATATCACCAGTGGCTTTATTATAACATTTATGGTTCATGGATTTATAAAATATTTAAATCAACTCTGCTTTTTCAGAAACCATGGTGACAAACCATAGGATGGATTGTATTTTCTAATTATATTATAAAGAGTAAAAAACCCCAATAATTGAAATTAATAATGAATCTTTCTATCTTTTGCAATAAATAGACACCTAAACTCAAAATACTCTATAATAAAATCCCATTTAGAATATAATTCCTATCCATATAATACTTTAAATCCCCCACCCAATGGGATACAATTCTCATAATAAGATCCTTTAAATATTTTAGAGGTGTCCTCATATGGTAAGGGATCATATCCATCTCCTCTTTATTAAAGAATGTTCTTTATATTATTCCATTTTTTTAAAAAAAATCTTATGTTGGAATGAGTTTTAACAAAGACCTTTTACTATCTATATGATGTATAATTAATGATAAACCAATAATCACACTCATTAACCCCTTCAACTAATTTTCATATACACCTGTAATGTTGGAAAAATTTTCCTTCAATTTTACATGCTAAAAAAATTATTTAATATATATCTATATTTCTACTCAATGGTATTCATATGGATGTTCCTATACTTTCATAATTTTTAACATCCATGTATTTTACCCACACTTCCTTATCATGGGGTAAAAATTGATGAAATATTCCATTATTTTGTATGATCTATCTGGAATAATGACACATGTACATGATAAGAATGTGATGGGTGGGCCTGAAATCATATTTTCCTCCAAGGAATTTTCAAATGTTTTTATCTATTGAGATATCATGTATTTTTCATGGGTGTTTAACCTAATCACACTATATTATTATGATTAAATATTTATTATTGGATTTTTATTATGATATAATCCATTTAGGTTTCACATTTATATGTTACCTTTTTGTTATCAAATTATATCTCGTTTTGATGTACATGTTTATTATTATTACCCCTTTTATGTTACCTTGATATTACCCTTGAGTAACTTGTTTTAATTAAAAAATTTATTTTTTTATTATTCCCTTACTATGATTTACAGGTAACCCCTTTCTTACGAATATCATCTGGTTATCCCATAGTGTTTTCAAAGAATGGTGGAATTTTAAGAGGAAGTCTAGGAATTTTAAATAATAATTTTGTATCCTTATTTGATTTTATTATGTTACGTATATAATTTCATAAATAAAACATGATGTTTAAAATTTTGGATTTTATTATCTGCGTCTTTATGTAATAAATCATGAATTATTGTTTATAAAACATAAGGGTTTTCATAGTTGGCATCAAACAAAGGTCTAGTTAATTATGGGGATTAGAATTAGAAAACATTAGTTAAAACCTTATTGATAGGACTAAACATTTCAAAACATATATAAAATTTTCTAAAATATAGGATTATGTGTATTCAAAGAAAATAAATCCATTTCTGGATACTACATGTGGATGTTTCTCACGTATTGTTTTACCAAGAGGTAATAACCCCAAAAAGGGTGAATTGCGTATTAACTTGGTCAATAACTATTTTATGAAAATATTCCTTGACACACACATGGTTTGACCCTCCATGTTGATAAACTTTGGTAAATTAAAAATCTTTTTTCAAACCATCACAAAAGAAACTAAATTTCTCATAAAATTTTATGTTGGGAAATGAGACATGGAAAACATACATTGAAACTGTGTAATTTGTAGAATATAGAATGTATGTCATTTATGATTTAACCCTAATATGTTTATAGTTTCCATTTTACATTTTTAATTGTTTAATAATTCTCATCCTAATTTTGTCATTTTTTATATTCAATAGATGAAAATATTAGAAACCAAGACAAAGACCAATATAATGGGGAAAATAATTACTTCCCAAATTGTATGCTCATACAGATGTGAGAAATAGTCAAGAACATCATGAAAATTAATCTGTAATTAACACAAGTATTGAATAGAAAACTTAATAAGGGGGAAACTCAAATCCCCTTAATAAAGAGAAGTTTCAATTGATAAATTTATGTGACAAAGTCATATATCTTTCATTGCATATTTAGATCCTTTATTTATAGAGAAATGGATCAACTATGTTTAAAATAAATTGTCCATCCTTTAATTCTCTAAGAAGTAGAAGTTCATACTATCGTTTTATCTTATAGAGGGAGAAGCTAATCATCAGTGGGTGTTGATAAAAAAATATGAATATTGATGAAGAGATTGAAGTGAATGAGGTGGAAGAATTTTAAAATATGTTTTTTGATAAATATTTTTATTGAACTTGTTGACTTAAAATGGTGAGATATTTACATATACTAAAGAAAAAGGAAAATGAATCCATCAATATGAATGAGGAAAATGTGAAAATATTTTCATGATAAACCTGTAGAATTTTTATTGTCTGCATAAGTAAATTTGAAAACATTTTTGTGGGATTAATCAATGAATATGAAATGCTTTCAATATTATATACTTTGTAAGTAATGATAAATTTTTTTGATATACCCTCAATGATTAATTTAAGATTAGTGAATCTGAAGGGTCTCATAGGTTTGGATGTTGGAAGCATAGAAATTATTTTAATACTGGGGGATCGATGGAGAAATGAAAAATTGGAAAAAATTTCAAACATACAACTTATAAAAGTAAAGTAAGAAGAATCATAGACGTTTTAAATAGGGGACATGGAAATTATTTTGGTGTGGAAAAGAAGGGATCCTATCTAGAAAATAATGATAGGATAAAACCAAAAATTTTATAGAATAATTGAATGTTGTAGTAAACCATCATAGTACTATGTAATGTTTTAACTGCAATGAAAATAGACACTATGTGAATCAATGTAATAATAAATGAGTTGATGATAAGTGGTGAAAAAACTTCCAAGGTCTAAAAATAAATGTTAAGATAATGTAATCATAGAAACTATGGTTGTTCCTAACAACAAAGTAGTAATAAGTACACTAGTTATTCATCAAGATTGGGGAATGTACTATTTGATTTTAGTTCTACACATTACATTTTATCAGGAAATTAAAAATAACTTTTAAAAAACCATATCAAAATATTGAATTGGGTAAATTAGTAGAATAAAATAATGGAAAAATTATTTCATCCCATGTATATAATTTCTCCCTTATCTTAGTTTTTTGGTAGAACATCCCAAAACACCCATTTGATACCCCCTTTAGTTGAATTATATTAAATTATATGAATGAATTTTCATTCTATATACAGATCCAATACAAATTTTTGAGGGAATAAAATAATCCAATACATAGAAAATCACCATGTAATTTTGTACAAGTGCAAGGATTATGATTATTCTCTTTTAAATCATTATCTTTAGAATGGATATTATTACCTTATAAGAAAGAATTTATAGCTTAAATGATTAAGACTAAGGAAAATATCATCCATGATGAAATTCCCATTATAAGGGAATATAATAATTTATTTTCTGAATACATTTATAGACTTACTCCATGATTTTAGGTTGAGTTATAAATCAAGGTTATGTCAAGGTATTTACACATATCCAAGACACCGTATAGAATGGACACTATTAAACTTTATCATATAAATAATAAACAACATTAGAATCTAGATAGAGGGATTATACACCCAAGTGCTCCACTATGGGGTGTTATGGTCCTCTTCTTCAAGAATATTAATGGGTCAATGCACCTATTCATTTATTATCATGTGCTAAACAATATCATAATAAAGAATAATAAACCTCTTTCATAGATTAATGAAATTCTAGATCATCTACATGGAGCCCAATACTACTCTAAGGTTGATAATTGGTCAGGATATTATATAATAAATGTGAAGAGTGACTATATCCCTAAGACTTATTTTCATAAAATATATAAGTTGTATGAATTCATATTGATTCAATTAAGAATCACTAGTTAATCGGCTATATTCAGGGACTTAATTAATATATCTCTTAGGGACTACCTCAACAAAATTAGTTGTATTTATATACATTATTCTTTTGTACCCCAAATGAAATGAGGATTATGATGTGTCTTTTAAAGTTTTACTAAATACCATGTAAAAGGAAATTTTTTACATGAAGTATAGTAAATAAAGGGTTTTGGATGGAGAAAGTAGCATTATTGGGGAATGTTGTCACTAGTAATGGGATATATATATCCTTCAATGATAGAGGAAATTAAAATATTCCCCATACTAACCTATTTAATGGAGATCTATTGATTCCATGGATTATATTTGTACTATCATTGATTTTTTCAAAAACTTTCACAATTTTTAAGTCCACTATCCAAGATAAATCGAAACTGAGTGATGTTTTCAGGACTAATTAATGTGATTAGAGCTTTAAAGAGTTAAAGAAGAGTCCAATCACTTCAATTGTTCTCAAATTACCCACTATTTGGGAAGGATTCATGATCTACAACAATTAGTCCAAAAATGGATTTGGCTTTTTATTCATTCAATATTATTAATTGATAACATATGGCTCTAATAAAGCATTGATCCTTGAGTTTAACTAATTAACAGAGGATTTATAATTTTACGTATTAATTTTAATATTAAATATTTTTTGGATTTATGTCTATGTGAAAAAGTATGACATATATATGAATTATAAAGGCCTTAATTTTATATTTACCCTAAAATATCTCTATATGAGCCAACATTGGATGTTAGATATGATCTGGGATTTATATTTTTCTATCTGTCACCATCTTGGGAAGGTGAAAAAAGTGGATTATACTCTATGTTTAATGGATTCTAATAATCTCTCCCTGATTAGTATTTAAAGGGGTCTATTATTCTTAGACAAGAAAAGGATACACATAATAATAAAAAATTATATCCATCTTACCTTGCTCAAATAACTTATCCACCATTAGTTCATGAGAGGATCAAGGATGCACAGAAAGATGATGAGCTATAAAGAATAGTAGTGAATATTCCAGAGTTCAACTTTTATGAAGATAGAGTTATAATATTTGGATTATGGAAATCTATCGCATCAAAGAAAAAACTAAAATGGGGACTTTTGGATGATGAAAATAGCTAAATTTTCTTTATTATTCTATGAAATAATAATTATAGAGATACAGAGAAAAGATTCTAGTGGGATAACATGAATAGGGATATTGTAAAATTTTATCTTGATGTTATTTATTAAAACTAGTAAAGGAATAATGATAGAAGACTACTGGTATAAATAAACCATTACCCACACCATTATATAATTTGGAATACAAGACCATCAAGTTCATCCTAGAACTCCCCACTACCTCTAACGAATATAATAATATATTGTTTTAGTTGATCAAAATAAAAAATCCGAACATTTCATTGATATTAAGGATAATTTATTACTTTAAAACTGTATATGATATACCTAAGTTATGTGGTAAGACTACATGGAGTGCCACTTTCCATTGTATTTGATCAAGATCCATGCTTTACCTTATGGGTTTTTAGAAGATTTTAGTAAGTGTTGGATGAAGAGTTGAGTTTCAATAATGATTATCACCCTCAAATGGATGGTCCATTTGAAAGAAAAATTAAAACTCTATAGGAAATTTTTAGAAAATGTTCCATGGATTTCCAAGTAATTTTATATCAACACATTCCCCTATTTGTGTTCTCAAAAAATAACACTTTCCATTCTATTATTAAAATTGTAACACCGTGAATTTTTTATGAGATAGATTCCTTTTTATTTTTTGATTTCCTATATTTAAACTACACCACGATTTGAATATGATACACTAGTATTAACCTGCTCTATAGGCAACACCATCCTAGATTATGGTATACACAACATTATTTGTGTCTTGTGTTACACACAATTTTCAGTTCTTTTTATAGATTTCATTTCACACAAGATCGAGTTTATTTGAAAAAATAGATATTATATTGATACATTATTACCTAATCATTATAATGGAATGTATGAAAAACTAAATTATGAAAATATAATTTACACATGTAAATATAAATAATTATTTAGTAAGAAATTAATTATAAATGAAATCAAAACCAACTTTCAATAAAAGGAATTTTTTTAAAACTATTTGAATAAAAATAAGATAGATTACAAAATAATAAAATCACTCTTGATGGATGTTATTAATGAAATATATATTTAATATAACCAATGTAATGTTTAAAATTCATCTTATATGATTTCTAGACATGATACAAGAACAAATTAAAGTGGTGGATCATCTGGGTTCGATGGAGGTCCCTAGTAATGATCAAGTCATGCTGAATGATATTACCACTTTTAAACTTGAAGGGGTCAATATGATTAGAAGGGATTCCCTTAGCTTTCACTATTTCTAACCTCCTTAGGTATCTTTGTTTCTGTTGTGGGTATGGTTGTCTTGTCTCGTTCTTAGTAAAAATGTAAATATGATGGTTAATTAAGGGTAAATATTATATTATAAAATTACCCAAACACTTGTTCTAATATAATTTGACGATTCTTTAGACCTAAATCATCCATGGGTCTAAATAGTACCCTTTTTAAGCCAGTAGAATTAGATTATAACATTTAATATATTATATTTAACGAAATGTTAAATCGGTCATGCTCAAATTTTAATAACATTATCATTTTTAAAATAAGATTATACAAAAGGTAAATTAAAATATTAATAATTATTTGAAATTTAAATGTTTTTCATTATCATGGTAAATGTTTTTAAATTTTTAGTAAATACAAAATTACTTTTAAGGCTTATACAGTGATGATTCAAAAATTATTTAATTGAGGAAAAATCCAAAAATAATAATTTTTATTAAAATGATAATAAACATTAATAGACCAAAACAATTTAAGAAATCTTATTTTTTAGTATATATTGACCATAATCATAAAATGGTCAATTTATAAGCCATTTTGATCCATAAGTAAAATATTATGACACTTATAATATTTTATTTAAAATGATGCTAAAGTTTTCACAATCCTGTTTTAATAAATATAACATTTGTAATGTTGGATTTTCTAGGAGCTATATTTGAATATAAGTATTATTATTAAATATAGAAGATTTATATTAGTCATATTATTTTATTTTAAATTTTTTCCCCAAAAATAAGTATATTATATAATTACACAATACTGATGTAGTAATTATTTTATTAATGAAAATATCAAATTAATGTTATTAAAAATATTAAAATAAATATAATTTGGGATGATTATTATATCAAATGAATTTTATATATTAAATTTACTACTTAGTAATATAATAAAACATTTGGTTAAAAGTTTAACATATTATCTTTATATTTTTAAAAATCCATGAAATGAATAGTGTAAAAATTAAAACTATTAATATTTTGTCAAAATAATGTATTATTAAATTATTTAAAAATCATAAAAAAATTAAAAAATTTAGAAATACTATAATAAGGTGTAATTTTTTTTCGTTTTTAATTTATGGTCTAATTTACATTAAATAAGTGAATATTTCACCTTTTTATTATTGAAATATTTATTACACTAGTTAAAAATTAAATAGAATAACTAAGTGTTAATTAAAATTATAAGGTTTAAATAGACATAAAAACTTGTATAATATTTTTTATTTTATAATATTTCAACATTATCTCATATAATAATAAAAATTAGATCATTTTTTTGCTTTTGGATAAGAATTGATTTTCTTATAAATTATTATTTTTGGAGATGCAAAAGGTGACCTCAACTTAATTTTGAAAGTGCACCTCTTCCCTCATTTATTAAAATCACATTGATCCTTCAATATCAACCATAACCTAATAATTTCAATTATAAACTTGCCTATTCACATTCTATAGGTTTTGGTCTTCACAAAAGATCATCTCTAGTTCCATAAGAGGAGATCTATACGGATCATGTAGAAGAAGAGGCAATCTGCTTTAATGACTCTCTCAAGAACATTTCTTATTCTACTTTATTTTTCATTTTTGTTCCCATTATAAAGTAATAAATTAAATATAACCTATATACTAAGTTATTATTATGGTTATTTAAAAACCATATTTTACCTTCTATACATCCTATGAAAAATGAAATCACCACGCATGCATACTTACGACAAATCGTCTCCACGATATGGGGTAATTTGTTTTCACCACCACCTAACTTGGGTGGGTGTAATGATGGAAATAAAAACTATATATGATTATTAAAACATTATATTGATTTTTTTTAAAAAATATAAGACATCCACTTATATACCATTTCAAAATTATAGAAATGATATTGTCGCTCATGTATATGAATGACCTACTGTATCCAAAATGTGACGTAATTAATTCTACATGATCTCGATTAAATAATGAATTATATAAATGTATAAAATCAGTAAATATAAAATAAAGATATATATATATATATAGCATTCTATAAATGATATAAATATTTCATATGAAGAAGAATCAGAACTTATTCGACAAAACATGCATAAGAAAATGAAGCAGTTAACACCCGAAAGAAGTGTAATAATAAAATATTATTAAACCTGTGTTAATATTATTATATATGATATCATTAATTTAAATATGGTTATTGAATAAGTTAATAACAGTATTTAATCCATTATATAGGATTTTATGATACAAATTAAGGAACACATACCAAATGTAAGGGAGAATTTTGAACTCATATTTTTATCTGAGATTGTTTATACGTAATTATTTACTAGGGGATATTTATCATCCATATCCATGTTTTATAAATATTTATCATAAAACATTATTAATATTATTCTAATAATTTTTAAATTCAATTTTACTCATTTGTGAATTTTTATAAAATGTTATGAAATGAATCTTCTTTTCATTTTCGGTATGACATAATTTTGACATTCTAACAAAAGTATGAGAAAATGTTTTCATTTAACATATATAGAATAAATTTATTTTTATGCTTTCATAATGCCTTATTTCCATTAATATTCCTTTACTAGATATAATTTTTTTTCAAATAAATTATTTCCTTTTAAAATTGTGTGTCATTTTGAGAAAATAAAACATTATTAAAGAAGAAAGGATATTTTCCTAAAGAATTAATTTCAAATGTTTTTTCACATTTATGTTCCTTCTAAGATTAAATTATCTAATAGGGTCATCTTCCAAGTATAATATCCTTATTATTACTATGGGCTAATTTTTCTTATAATGGAATTATATTTGTAAATTCTATTTATTTTATATGGATTATGTTATGATGGTATTATGTTTAAGAACCATGTTTCCTCTGGAATTGGGGATGACCTCGTTGATTGAAGGTTCAAAAATTCCAATCGATTTCTAATAGGTTTTTTCGTAGAACCGGAGACATCCAATGATTCTATATCCATTTGGACCTACTTTCCAAAGGTTGGATCTCATTAGTTGTGGACTGATGAGGCTTAGGAATTTGCATTGGTCGAGAGGATGGGAGTTCAGACTCATCACACCATTTTGAGGAGAATTATTTTCTACTCTGGGACTCTATTTATAGATTTATGTTCTTTTCGTGAATCCTTATTACATTACCAAGTATAAAATGAGCTTTCCTTTAGATCTGACAATCAATGACTGATATGTAAGAAATTTGGAGAATCTTTTATACGTATTTGAGGTTCTTCATCGATAGAGAATCTTCTATATTTTTTATAGATTCTTAGTCAATGGTATCTTTCAATACATAAAAGTCTCTTGGTCATTATGATAACCATACTGGTTTTAAAGCCACTCAGTGGGGCACTTGAATTTTATTGCCGTTCAGAAGGACATGGATCTTTTCATAGTTGGGATTGTACCCGCAGATGGGCTACCTAGGTATCCTTTGTTTTGGAAAAGGAATTAGAACCCACATAGTTTGAGTAAGGGAGTATGATGTTTATGCATGATTGATGTCTCTAGGAAGGATGTCATGATTAATTTTACACTCTATGCTCACGTGAGTCATGCTCGGTGTGAGAAACAATAGTTATTGGTGAAACCAGACAATTATGCCACAAAAGATGCAATGATGTGGGGCTTATGTTTGTATGACTACCCAAAAATAGATGAGGATTGAGATTTACTTCAGGGAAGAAATCCAGGAACAAGGTCCATAAAGGTATATGTACTTCAGGGAGATTTGGGTGATCTAACTTGGGGATTACTCCTGAAGAAGATGCCCAAATTAATAGGGGACTCATGATTGGGTTTCACTCCTGAGAAGGAAGCCCATATCAAAAGTAAATTAAGACTCGTTAAGAGAAATTAAGACTGGGTATTACTCCTGAGAAGGAAGCCCAGGTTAAGGGACTTGAAAAATTAAGGGACTTGGGGCTTACTTCTAAAGAGGAGGCCCATATTTGAAACTAAGGCTTACTCTTGAAAAGGAAGCCCAGGTTAATAGAATTTTGGTTGGGGCTTACTCTAGAGAAGGATTCCCAAATTAGGGGACATGGGTCTTAATCCTGAGGAGGATGCCAATTTAAGGTAACTTGGACTGGGGCTTACTCCTAAAATGGAGGCCCAGGTTAAGGGAAATTATTACTGGGGCTTACTCTTGAAAATGAGGCCCAAATTAAGGGAATTATGAATGGGGATTACTCCTAAAGAGGATGCCCAAATTAATGAGGACTTGGGGCTTACTCCTAAGGGGGATTCCCATGAATAGGGTTATCTCATCTTAAAGGATGAGGTTGAATGAATGAAATCACTAATTTTAGTGACATAAAGATGTGTAAATCACCAGGTTTTGAGATCTGTTCAACAAAATTCCTTTCAGATACAGAAGTCAATCAAGAAACCATGACCTAAATGGCTTTAAGGAGTGTCTTGAAGTCTGAATCTTTAATAGAAGAGGTGGAAGGTCATAAGAGGAGTTAAATGGGCAGGAAGGGAACCCACTAATAGAAGGGAACGCAGGTCCTGGTGAGTGCGCAGGTACTATGTGGGCGTGCAAGTCCTGGTCGCGCAACTATACCTATGTGGCACATGGGTACTTGCACGATTGTTAACCATTAGGGTAATACTTGGGTGATCCTTGACCAAAGCCTTTAGAATTATCCCGAGGTACTTCCAGAAGATTGGTGTGCAAGTTTCAATGTGTAGGTAAGGAGGCGCGCAAGTGTGTCCATTTCCCTAAGGGTAAAACATATAGGCGTGCAAGTGTTAGTAAATTATAACACTTAGACCTTATTCCTCTTGTTTAGACCTTCCATTATAGGTAAAGAACTACCTTAGAAGTATTAAGAAGACTCAAAGAAGAGACTTGGGTGTTCAGAGCTTTGTATCTGAATTCTAGAAAAAATCCTCCTGAAATGGGGGGCCCACCGGGGGTATTTATAGGTTGAAGAAGACCCTGGGCAGTTTTCAAAGAGGGTGTGCAAGTCACTTGCGTGACCATTAGGCGGCACACAAGTGTACTTGCGTGACAATGAGGGAACTTGTGTGACCCAAAGGTATATGACTCCTTTTTAATTCCTTTGTTTATTTTTGATGTTTTCTTCAAAGGATGGATCAATTTTTGCTAAGTCATTTCCCTTTCCATTCCGTTAGACAATGTGACAAAAATGGACGTCAAAAAAAGTCCTGCCTCAGAGTTGGATCAGAAAGAATAAGGATGTGACTCTGAGGAAAATAAGAAAACCAAAGGGAAAGAGGAGCCCAGTTGTTCAGCGTGCGACTATCATAGAGCAGGTGCGGTTCACGCAGGGCTGGAGCACGTTGGTTGTAGGTGCGCAGGTGGCCAGCCTGGCCTATATATATGTGCTCATTTGTCGCGCATAGCATCAAATTTTAGATTTTTGAGCTCTTATCATGCAGGTCACCTTCGTCGGTAAAGTTTCTCTCTTTTCCTCTTTTCCTTTGATGTCGCGCTGCAGTGAAGGCACCTTGATTTGTGTGGTGATACTTGCGTTCTAAATACTAGCGCGACACATTATACTTGCGTGACACATCCAGACTTGTGCACCAAGATCATACTTGTGTGCCTTAATGCCTTTTCCATTTTTTTCGAATTACTTCACAAATTTTATAAAAAATAAACCCATTTAAGAGTTAATTTATTCAACTTTTGTGCAGATTCAATGGCTCCCAAGAGAATCAGAATAGTTGATGAACTGGAAATAAAACGTCTTGATGATATGAGGAATATCATTGGCCACAATTATTATACCGTATGTGATAGAACTCTTCCAGATTTGGCTAATTATCTGAAGAAATATCACTTTGATTTCCCACAAAGCACTTATATGCCTTTGTACGGTTATGGTCATCAACAAGAAGTCACTATTTTAGAAGCAAAGAACTATCTCCCATTTTCATGGTTTTAGAATTACACCAACTTTGCTTCAGCAAATATCTCAGGTGGAGGAGGATTTATAAATGTTGGAATAGTGCAGAAGGCCCACATGATACATCATATCCCTTGTACGCCAGATATGACACCTCATAAGCCTGATCTACAACCACATTGTCATCCTTCAATATTGTGAAATACTCAGATGGATCAATCCCAAGGCTAGAAGAAAAGTTGGGACTTTCATTTTGGTGGATGTGTGAAGCTAGCTTGGATGTGGGCATACTGGGTGAGACAAACCTATACATAGTTTGTCAAGGATTTTAAAGGGGTGGTGATATAAGAAGCTATCTAGGTTGGGAAAACATATGTTTTTATAAATGATAACTTCGTGTCAGAGATACTCAGCCACTGGAGCCCAGAAACCAATTCTTTCCATCTGACTCATGGAGAAGTAGGTATCAATCTGTGGGATGTCCATGGGATCTCAAGGGATACAATTTTGGGTGACATTTATGATGAATTCATTCCTCCCAAGGTGACTTGGAATGATTCATAGAAGACTCCTTCTTTGGGTCGGGAATTATTTAAAATCATCCACAGGCTTAAGAGTTCAGAGACCTCCTTAACTCATTATAGAAAGGATATTCATCCAGAGGAGTGGATGAATATATTTCTTATTGAGAAGAAAGTTAAGGAGACAAAGGAGAAGGATCTGAAGGATAAAGGATCTAAGAAAAATAAATCCAAGGATAAGAGGCCCACCCGTCCTACCACCTACCCAAAAACCGAGAAGAGGGGTGCTCCTGGAACATTATGGCCAACTCTAGTAGCAGGAGAGTTTGAGAAATTGGGATATGAGGTGAGTCAAAGGATCCCAAAGAATAATTTCCTGGCGGGCTTCTTGGATTTATGGCGTAGTGTTTATCTCTTTCTATTCAGGGACTCGAAGGGAGGCGTTAGGCCAGGGACCTTTGTTATTTCGAAAAAGTTGGCTAAGGGAAAAATGGTTAGGTTGGCTACCCCCATTTTATCAAATATTCATAGGATTTTACTTCATGTCTTCATGGGTAAATATCCATTGAGAATAGAGGTACCATTCCATGTTTTATGGGGATGGATCACCACTCACTTCAGGGCTTATAATGTACAAAATGGAGTAAAAATTCCTGGAAGTTCTTTCAGGACATCAGTGCAAGAATTATCTGGAATTGCTCCATTAGATGTTAATTCCTATGACATGAAATTGAGGCTGAGCATGTTTAAGGAATTCAACTTCTTTCCCTATGGAAATCCTCTAACTGGGCGGTTTGTTGATGATGGAACAACCCACATGGATTTGAGGGCATACATACTGGCCTGTAGAGATGGTGTGCTGGTCGCCAGGATTGACGGAGAGATTATTTGTGAGGCCTATGCCCCATTTAGATTTGAACACCAATTCAAGTGTTTTTAATATATTTTTGTATCTCCCCCTGTACATGTCAGGTTAGAGCAACATCTGATGGTTGCTCGGAAACTGTGGTTTCTAACGTCTAGTTAGAAGACTGGGGAGGTGTTTGATCTACCAGTTGAAAGAGCGGCACATAACTTGACTACATGGTATGAAGAGAAATGGATAGCATCATACCTTAAATGGGTGCTGAATCACCTAGTTTGTCAGGTATGGAAAAGGAAGAGGACTATAGAGAAAGAAACTCTTCCTCGTGAAGGTGATGCTTCCCCACCTGAAGCTGATTCGCCAGATTCCTCCTCTAGAATTGATTCACCAGATTCCCATGATGGGGATGATGAGGCAAAACAAGGGGAAAAGCAGCCTCATTCCTGATATAATCCTCCGGTCAGAATCAAAAGACCTACTCCATCAACTCCTGGTGAGTTACTTCATTGTGGTAATTTAATCACCATCACTTTATAAAGCAATAAGTCTTTTTTTCTTATTCTCTATCAATAGGTGTAGGAGATGGGAATAAATTGAAGTCGAATATTGTAGGACCTTCTTCACAGCCTTCTGGTACATGCACTAAATATCTATGACCAGAGGCTGTCCAGACAAGGCAAAGTCTATATTTTGGTAGTGAGACGGCCTGGCTGGATTTGTGCGAGGGTATACAACTCCCTAGAATAGGGAATCCTGTGGCTTCTACAAATATCCATTATGAGGATAACCCCAATGAAGTGTGGGCATACATCAGAGAGCTGGAAATGCTCATATATTCCACTGATGATTCTATTCTTGTAACCAAGCGAGTGAAGGAAATGATAGATTGTGGTGCCGCTGAGGGGACTGATGAGGAGTGGCACGATTATGTGGCCCCGGAAGATGTAAGTTTTCTTTCCTTATTTTCCTTGAAAATTGATTTAATTCAAAGCTTTGTTAATTAAGAAAATTATTTTCTTCATCCTACAGCTTGTAAAGAAAGGAACTACTGAAGTTCCTTCACCACAGTATAGCCCTGGTGGTACTGCCATTGGGGTCGCTGATGAATCTGCTCATGAATCGGGTGAGATATCTCCGAGTCATCAGGCAATGAATAAAGAGTTGTACATGGCCTTAAATTCTCCAATTCAAGTGCCTGTAAGGGAGACTGTCGATACTCCCAAAAAACCAAAGAAGCAAAGGCAACGAAGGAGGAAATCCACATCTAGATGCTTTATTTGTAGCGGTAAGTCCTTCGGATAATCATGAATCTATACCCATGAAAAGTTGTCTCATATTTCTGGGGATTGCAGGGGATTATTCAATTTCCACTCTGAGGGAAAGGAATGATCCTCCTTTGAGGACCACAAAGGGTGCTGTAGAACAATTGAAAATTCAGGCTGACTTAGTTGCTCCTTGAGAAGAGCTAGCATCTGTTCCCAGTATCCCTCCTACTACAGTTGAATGAAAATAAGAACCTGGTACTGGAAAGTTAACAATTCTTCATAAAATTTTGAATGAAACACTGACTGACTTCCATTCTGTGATACATCAGGTTCAACCCCTGCATTAGCTCTTTTGGCGGCTATTGCAACTGATGCCGCGATTTTATCTGAGGATGTTGTCCAGGGTTAGGGACCGCAGGATGAAGGTCACCAAGAAGACACATCAAATGCTCCCACTGGTGAGACTAACTAGGATTCTTGAGATGGCATTAGATGAAATGATGGAACTTGGCGCATCTTTCATGGATTTTATAAATCATGTTAAATTAACATGTAATTTAGAAGATTATGGATGTGAGTGTTATCCTTCGTCCTATTAAGAATAACTTCTTATTACATGTCTAATCATGATTGGTTCAAATGTGTGGTTTTGTCTGAGTGAGCTGTTGAACTACCCATGCATGAAGGGGGTATAAAAAATCGTACAATTGTAGAGACATTAGCACAAGTGGAGCTGAACCCTGTAGAGCTTCCTCAAATTCATACTAAAAATCCTGTCAAAGCTAGGAAAGATGGGGAGGATTTTTCTCAGGTTTCTGATCTACCGTTGGGGAAGGAATAAAATTATTTTTGATTGTACTTAATTTGAAAGACAACTGATTCTTTTGTTATCCTTTGAAACTAACTAAAGATTTCAATTAATTATGCAGGGAAATCAAATGCAGTGGATAGATCTAGAGGTGAGGCATCAACCTCCACCCCAATGGGAATTGAAATTGATGAAGCTCAGGTCAGGGGGGAGGAGCAGAACAGGGCACTTCCCTAAGTGAATTAATCCCAGATTATACTCCCCTCTGTGACAGTGACACTGAGTCAGACCCGTAAGTACAAAAGGTGTTCCAATTTTCACAACGCAAGGCATGGCAGAACATATGGAAAATCATATCTGAAGTGCCTCTAGAAGAGATGCCATCAAAAATTCCCCAGCTGTTATCCCTATTTTTCATATTGGGACTTGGCGGTTTTGGATATGAGAAGATCCATTTCGTAGTGAAACAGGTCATTTTCAGGAGGGAGCATGAGCAAAAGTGTCGCGAAGATCAGACCAGGGTGAAACTATCAGCCAATTTAGTGAATTTAAGGCTGTGGAATCCCAAGCTGAGGCTGACTATGCTTCCAAGACGAAGAAGCTGAAGCATAAGATCAAAGATAAAGTCGTCCATCAAATGCGACTTCAGCAACAATTAGACGTTGTTACTGGGGAACTTGACCAACTCAAAAATTCATTGGAGGGAGCTCAAACGAATGGTATGAAGGCCATCGTGGATGCCAATAAAGAACTCCATCAGGCTGAAAAGAGTGAAGTTGGTCGGGTGCATAAGATTCAAGTAGCTGCTGATGAAGCTCGGGATGATGTTCATTAAGTGAAGACTTATGTTTACATCCTCTTGTAATTTATTAGAAAAGAGAAGAGACTCCAATCAGTGGATGTCCTTCTAATTCTTGTGCATCAAATGGAAAAAATTATTTCATCTTCAGTCACTTTTGCACGTATTTTCCTGCTACCTGCTTTAAATTTTAGCTAATCAAATGGGCCTAGTAAGCATAGTTTGATTTTTACTAGGATTATTATAAATAACCCTACAAAAAATGAATCTTTTAATTTCTCAATATTACCTATATCATACAAAATGTCTGTTTAGTGAGCTGGAACTTGACTTTTAGTCAGATTTCCCTTGTCTTTTGTGGGTAGTTTAAAGTCATGCACATCAGACATAGAAAAGGTCAATGTTTAAGGTCAAAATAGATTTTACCAAAATGGATTAAGATTGACTCAATTTCTTGACAATTTATCTAAAAACATATTACCACACTCAAGTATTAGGGAAAATATGTAAACTATGACTTAAGAAAATTTAAATCGAAGGAATTATATGAAAAAGATCTAAAAAGGCATTAGAAGAAGTAGTTCCCAAGAATTAACTTACCATTACTTAACAAACCTGTTAGGAGTTTGAATTATGTAGGGACACCTAAGGGCATTGGCTGCATAGTCAAATAATAGCATCTTTTGGCTAACAGGTCCATTATGTAGACTACTTATGCAAGGCCGCCTATGGGCACGTGCTACATAGTCAGGAAAAAGAACTCTCAAAAATTTACTTTTCTACTGATAAGAAGCTAGTGAATGTTTATGGGGATTCAACTATTCCAAAGTATAGAGTTTGCTGTATGGAAAGAGGTACTTGAATATGGAGAATATATTTTCAATCAAGATTGTCTAATAATTAGATGAATGTTACTCCTACGAAGGTCTGACCCAAGCATAGGGAAGGTAAGTATAAACCATAGACTTGAATACTTTCAGATCATGAAAAAAACATGAAATAAATATGTTAAGGATGGATATTTTTTTACAGATCCTTACACATTTTTGATAAGACCAATAAGGAAAAAAGATACTTTTTTCCCAAGAATGAAGTTACCAGTATCTGAAGAACCCGTTAGGGGGTTGAATTATGCAAGGCCACCTAAGGGAATTGTCTTTATAGTCAAATAATAGTATCTTTTGGCTGACAAAACTGTTATGGAGACTATTTATGCAAGGCCGCCTGAGGGCACATGCTGTATAGTCAGGCAAAAGAATTCTTAGAAATTTGACATTTTTGTGACTAGAAGTAAAGAAAAGGGTTATGAATATTTGAAAATATTTAAGGTTTGGATTATGACACACAAAGAAGGGTGTTTTCCAATGTGTGTAGGGATGCACAGATCAATGCTAACCATAATTATGTTTTGGCTGGGTCCTGAATTGAAATGTTGGACTTCACTATGTATCCCATAAGGATGGGAATCAAGCCATACGTAGTTCTTAAACTATAGTTTAACGTCATGCGGGATGGAATTATTGGAGATCTTAGTTTAGGGTCATAGACCTTGGACCATTATAAGAAATACACAGTGTGTGTTTTCATGGGGACTTTTCAGCCAAGGGACTGAAAGTGGAATTTGGGGTTAGGCCCAAAAGACTTTGGATTGGATTCGAGGGACACTCGAACATTCCTACATATCCCATAAGGATGGGAATCAATCCCACGTAGTTTTAGAAATTCACTATGTACAAATTTGGTTCATACATGTGAAGGGTGAAAGGGGAATTTAGTGCAATAATGGTTTGCCTCAAGATAAAAGGTTCAGGAATTACCATGTATGTACATAGTCATTGAGATAAAACATGATTGAAAATCAATGTAAATAATGATTCCCTCTCAGGTGAGGGTATCAAAGAATATTTTAGTTTATTTTCATACAGGACAAAAAATGTTGTATAGTTTAACGTCGTATAGCAAGGAAGAAGGTGATCCAATGTAAAGATATTGATTCTGGGAGCGGTTTCACCTATCCACATCATATGAGATGAAGGTCAACCGATGTGAAGAGATTGGTTTTGGGCTTGAACCTTGGGAGGTTGCCTACGTACCCAACCTAGAAGGCAAGGATCAAAGTCCGCATAGTTCAATTAAATAATGAATTTGTGATGAATTTGTTTTTGGGGACAACGACCTAAAAAATGATGCTGGGATTTACGCGTGGTTAGCGGCCCAAAGAGGGTGTGATGGTTGAAATTTTCTCTCAGCTCATGTGAGTCATACTCAGTGTGAGAAACAAGAGGTAATAACAACCTTAACAATGCATAGTTTAATTTCATGTAGGACATATGAAGGGACTATGCAGTTTAAAGTCTTGTAGTTAAGACTATTGGTGCTGCACAATTTAGTGTCATGTAGCACAGACAAAAATATAGTTTAACGTCATGTAGGACATAGTAAGGGATTTCTATACAGTTTAACATCATGTAGTTAAGACTATGGGGACAATACATTTTAATTTCATGTTGGACAAAAAGGGGATTGTGCAGTTTAATGTCTTTCAGTAATGACATAATAGGACACATTTTAACGTCATGTTGGACTTATTAGAGATTTTTTTCATAGTTTAATGTCATGTTGGACGAAAAAAAGGACGATACAGTTTAGCATCATGTTGGACGAAAGTGATAATAGTTTAAGTTCATATGAATGGACCATTGTTTATGTAGTTTAAGGTCCTGCTGGATGTAAGGGAATTCAGTACAGTTTAGCGTCATATAATATGGATGTCATAGTTTAACGTCATGTTGGACGTATGTGCCAATAGTTTAAAGTCATATGCATGGACCTTGGATAGTGCAGTTTAACGTCGTGTTGGACGTAAGGGACATAAAAATAGTTTAAGGTCATATGCATGGACCGTTACTTTTTGTATTTTGTGTTTATAGAAATTACTTCTTTAGAAATCTGGCATTGGTTGGAGTCTTGATGAGTTCTCCATCCATTGAGATTAAAGAATAAGATCCATTGGAATAGACATTATGTATTGAATAAGGTCCTTCCCACTTTGGCTCAAGCTTGGGAGGTTTCTTTCCTAGTATCATTGGAGTTCTAAGAACTAATACCAATTCTCCCTGAACGAATGAACGGAGATGAACTTTTTTGTTGAAAGGTCATTCTATTCGATTCTGGTAGACTTACAAGTGGTCAAAGGTGCACAATCTTTTCCCATATAACCCTTCCAATTCATTCAATCACTTTTGAGATTGTTCATCTGTAGATGATTGATCGCAAATGGCTACTCTGAGAGAAGGTAATTGAACATCAATGGGCAAGACTTCTTCTGTTCCATATACCAGTGAATATGGATTTTACCGCGTTGCAGTGCGGGTGGTGGTCTGATAAGCCCATAAAGCATGAAAGAGTTTATCAGGCCATGACCTCTTATCTTTATCCACCATATTTTGCAGTATATTTGACAGAGTCTTGTTGAAGGATTCTATCTAGCCATTTGTTGCTGCATGATACTGAGATGAATGATTGGATTTGATGTTGTAATCTTGATACAACTTCTTCACCTCATATGAACAGAAGATGGTGCCATTGTCTGTCAATATGGTATGAGGGACACTAAATCTGGTAATGATGTTAGACTTGATGAAGCTAACAATTCTTTTATTACTAACTTCTTTGATAGGTATTGCCTCTTCCCATTTGGAAAAGAAGTCAGTAGTAGTAAGAATATACTTAAACTGCTTGGTCGTAGCTGAAGGATAAGGTCCCACCACATCCATTCTCCATGTGGAAAATGGCCACGAGTATTTAGCTATATGAAGAAACTCTGGAGGTTGATTAATGAAGTTGGAATGTACTTGGCATGAATGACACTTATTTGTGAAATCAACACAATCTTGTGTCATTGAATGCCAAAAGTATCTAAGCCTTCGAATCTGATCAGAGAGTCTATTTCTAAACTGGTGGGCGCCACAGACTCCTACATGCACTTCTTTTATGACAGCCATTGTCTCTTCACCATCAATTAATCTGAAGAGAACTCCATCAAAACCATGCTTGTAAAGAATTTTCTCTAGGTGATCTGGGCTATCATAAATAGTTAAATTGACCACAGGTAACTGGATTTGTTCTTTCCCGGCTCTATCAGGTGGAAGAGTTCCATTTTGAAGGTATTCCCTGATAGGTGTCATCCATCCCGTAGTGCGACTGTATCGTTCAGATATGGGACTAATTTCATTGATTTCCTTTGTTCTGGATTGAACATAAGGTGAAATTGTACGACTGTGGGCAATACTGATTATTGTCTCATCCTGATTTGGATCTTCCAGAGCTGTGGCTATGTTAGCCAGTGCATCAGCTTGAGCATTTTGTGACCGCGAGACATAAGACAATGTCAGTTCTGAAGGGAATTCCACCATTAACTCTCTGACGTAATCATACAAAGGGATTGGTTCTTCTTTTTTGATAGCATAATCCCCATTGACTTGTTTGATTACCAGGTCTGAATCACCTTTCACCTTTAAGTGATTCACTTGTGCTTGAAGTTCCAACTCCAATCCTGCGATGAGGGCATGGTATTCTGCTTCATTATTGGTACCACCTTCCCACGATAAGAAGGAATAAGGTAACACTGCCTTTTTTGAGGAAATAAGAATAACTCCTAATCTAGCCTTGTTGAATTTAGGATCTTCCATTTTCTTCCCTATTGGACTTCTGGATGCACCATCAAAGTATATTTCCCATGTTTGAAGACTTTCTTGAATAGAGAATACTTCCTCATCAGGGAGTTCAATATCTGAAGATTTTTCCTCCACTGAAGGGTGTTCAGCAAGAAAATCATCTAGAGCTTGGCCCTTTATTGCCTTTTGAGACACATACTGAATGTCAAATTGCTGCAAGATAACTGCCCACCTTTCCAGACGTTCTATAATCATTGGATGACTAAGGATTAATTTGAGAGGGTTTTTGCGATATAATAATTGGACCTCGTGATGTTGTAGGTAGTGTCTCAACTTTTGAACTACAAAGATTAATGCTAGGAAGCACTTCTCAATACTTGAATATCGGGTTTCTTCTTAAAGCATAGTCTGACTGAGATAGTAGAGGCTATTTTCATTCCCAGCATCATTCTTCTAAGCAAGAAAGGCACCCAATGATCACTCTAGAGCTGTTACATAGAGGATAAGTGGTCTTCCTTATATAGGTGGCATTAACATCGGTGGACTCAAGAGATACTTCTTGAGAATATCGAATGCTTCTTGAAATTCTTCAGTCCACTGGTAAGTGATTCCCTTCTTCATAAATTTGGTAAAGGGTAAGATTTTTCCTGCCAAATTGGCAATGAAATGCGGAATATAGGCTAAGTGTCCTTGAATTACTCTTAATTCATTCAAATTTTGAAGAGTTGACATACCAAGGATTGACTTTTTCTTCTCAGGATCTACTTCGTTACCATTATGGCGTATAATAAAGCTGAGAAATTTTCCTGAGGTTACCACAAAAGAACATTTTAAGGGGTTCATCTTCAAATTATGTTGTCGAAGTTTGTGTAATATGACTTCCAAATCATCCAAGTGATTAGAACATTGTTTGGATTTGACCACCAAATTGTCCACATAACATTCAAAAAACTTCCCTAAAAAAGGTTTGAAGATACGATGCATGGCACGCTGATATGTTACACCTGCATCTTTAAGCCAAAGGGTATTACCCGGTAGTAAAACACACCCTGAGGGGCTCTGAAGTCTATAGATTCTTTATCTTCTGGAGCCATTCTGATTTGATTATACCCTTAATATCCATCCATGAAGGAAACTGCTTCATAACAAGTTGTTGCATCGATTAAATGTTCTGTGATCAGAACTGGAAAATCTTCCTTAGGACAATGCCGATTAAGATCTCTAAAATCAATGAAAACTCTAATTTTTCCATTATTCTTTTTTATAGGGACAATATTAGCCAACCACTTGGGATATTGAACATCTCTAACGAAGTTAGATTTGATAAGCTTATCCACTTTAGCTTTAATTTTGGAAGCATAAGTTGGGTGTGTTCTTCTTGCGGCATGCATAAATCCTCCATGTTATTCTGGTAAACCCAAATGATGAGTAGTGACACCAGGATCAAGCCCGGGCATCTCTGTATAGTTCCAAGAAAATATGTCTCAATTTTTCTTTAAAAAGGAAATATACAACTCTTGCTCTTCAAGAATCATAGACACACTAATTAAAGTGGGGCATGGATCTTCTTTTGTACCCAGATTTATTTCTCTGAGTTCATCCACGGTTGTATAGATACCCTCTTCAAATGATGGAGGAGCATCCTCGAGATCTTCCTATTCTTCTTCAATGTGTGTTATTTATTCTGTTTCTACTTGCATAGTAGATGATGAATCAAGATTTCCATGATCAGAAGAGATGTTAAAATTTGACCATCTTGAAGAAGAAGCTTCCATTTCTGACCCAATTAACGATGAAGGGTCTTCTTTGGGTAATACAGAGGAGATAATAGATTGATAATTGACATCATCGTTAACCTCTAACATTGATATAACTTCTTGTGGCCTAGTTGGAAAAGTATAGACTTGCTGGATTTAAGTAAATGAAATGAAGACATCTCCATTTGAGCTTTCATCATTGCTTGGTGAATCACCAATTTCTCCTATGTTGTCTAGCTTGATTATCGTGATTGACATTATGGAGGTTTCCATAATAGTATTTTGATTTGGGTCTATCCTGTCAATTTGACTGATAGGAAACACATAATCTGTACTCACATGTGCTAATGGGATTACTGGAATCTTTTCCAAACCATATGGAACATTAACTTTGGTAATCTCCTTTGTTGTGGATTTCTCCTTTCCCCTCATGTGGTAGAATTTTGGCACAATGTATTGAGATTCACATGTCTTGAATAGGGCCTTATCACCATACAATGTCCCAAATTGACCATCAAAATAATATTTGAGACATTGATGGTATTATGAAGGGATAACTGCATGTTGATGTAGCCAGGGTCTTCCAAGCAGGATGTTGAAGGATGAGTCTTGATCAATAACCATGAAATCTGAATTGGACACAAGATCTCCAAACTGAGTTATGAGTGTAATGTCACCCAGTGGTTCTTGTACATTTTTATCATATCCTTGTAAAATCATAGTTGAAGGAGATAAATCAGATTCCGTGAGGCCCAATCGATGAAGTGTATGAATGAGCATAAGGTTAACTCTTGAACCATTATCAATGAAAGTTCTTTAGATGTCTACTCCATTGACCCTACCAAATAAGTACAAAGGTATAATGTGTCCATGCATGACATCATCTTAATCTTCATTAGTAAAAGATATTACTGTATGGCATTCTGCAGTATTATTCTCTACATGGTAGACTTCAGCTGTAGCAATTTCAGTCTCAAACTCTTGAGAACTTGACAAAGCCTCGATGAGTTCCTCCCAAAGATTTGTTGATAAATTCAAGGCATCTAGAATTGATAACATGGTCGGTACATGGGCCAGGTGTTTCAATATATCATACTTTTGATCCAAAGGTCTGTGTTTCAAACAGAAACATGTGGTTTAGCAGGTTCCTTGGAAGTTGATGCTTTGGAAGTTGATGCATCTTGTATTGGGATAGGAGTTGGAAATATTCATGGCTTTGGAAGATTAGACGGATTTACTTATTGAGAGGATGAAGATGGAACCCCCAACCAATCCTCTAGAATAACTATGTCGGGACTGAATTTTCTATTGGTGGAAGAACTTGCTTGTTCTTGTTGATCCCGCTGAAGGGCTCTGCCACGAGTTTCTGCTGCATGTACAGTTCTAGCAGGGGTAGAATTAGAATAGTGGCTTCTGAAAGATCCACGTCTTCCCCTGTATCCTGAGACTCTGGAACTACTTCTGATTCCTCTATTTGATATAGGGAATTCAGGCTCATCAAAATTGAAACTGTGACTGGTATATAGATATGTTAATAGAATCCTATTAACATAACTGAAAATCAACTCTTCATCCGATGAATACTCTGCCTGATTAGCCTGTTTAGGTTGTTCCATTTAGTGGGGCGGTGCCTGTTGCTTTGAAGTAGATGGAATAAAATCTGCCAAAGTCAAATACAACTTAGTCTTTGACACATACTCATCTTCTTCTTAGTGTTCCTCATTCTTGGAATTATGCTTCCCTTTGGAGGATTTTCCCTCTGAAGAGGATTTTTTTGTGGCATCCATAGCAGAAGACACAATTGGTTTCTTCAATTGCATTCGCAAAATGGCATGAGTTCAGTTGATCATTTCTCTGACCATCCAATCATCATATTTCTGCACATTTTTGTTTTTGACTTCATTCCATTCGCATTCTTCTTCTGGAACTTTTGCAGTAACAATGCTACCTTGGCTAAAGAGACTTTTAGTTTGACTTGTCCCGAGTCGACCATCTTTTGAATGAGGTCTTTGAAGACAAAACACTCCTGGATGGGATGCCCCAACATTTGATGAAAGGTGAAATAGTTGGCATGGTCTTCATCTCCTTCCTTATTTGGCCTCTTGGGCCTTGGAAATTGAACCAAATTATTTTCCAGACCTGAAATGAAATAACCAAGAACTTGTTCATTTTGGAAAGAGTAAACTTTTCACTTTAGATCATCAAATTGTTTCCATCTTTGATCTCTTCGATCATCATGAAGAAACGGCCTCTGTTGTTGATGCTCAGGAGGTGGATCCCTTCAGGAAGATAAAGGTTTTGAAGTAGAAGCTAGTACAGGTGCTTGCTTAAGCATAACTATAGCAGTCTCTGCTTTACCCATTCTCCTTCCTGGAGCTTATGGAATTATACGAGCCTTATCCTTAGTATTTATTTGAGAATCTTCAATCTGTTGAGAGATTTAAGTAATGTCTCGAAACCCTCTGTTGTATTTCACAGGGATCAGCGGTGTGCGCAACTCATCACATAAATTTTCCACACAGATTGGCAATAATTCTGCTTGAGGGAGTGCTAAGCTTAGGGAATATGTTAATCCCTTCCAGCGAGCAATGAAATCTGAAACCCTTTCATTCTCCCATTGCTTACAGTTTGTAAGATCAAAAACTGATGTCTTTGGAAAATTTGAGCTAAACTGAAGAAGAAATTGTTGATGAAGATCCTCCCACCCAGTAATTAACCAGGATTACAAGCTTGTATACTAAAAAAACTGGTCCTTGAAAGGTTCGCACGAATCATCTGAGTTTCACTGCTTCTTTCTATTCCGGAGTTCCCATCATAGGATCACAACAAGACACGTAATTCATCAAATGCTATTCAGGATCGCCTGATCCATTGAAAATAGGGAATATAGGGTTTCCAAAACATGATGGGGGAAGGATTGAATCTACCCATTCAGGGTAAGTTCTCTTTTCTGGTTGAACCTTTGCACGCTTCCCTTCCATCATCTCTAACTGAGTTGTTAATGACTCAATGGTAGTTATTAACTTCTGAGAAACATCTAGTTGAACTTGGACTTGAGATGTTGCAATAATTAGAGTCTGGATAGGTATGGTGGCTAGTATTGCAACTGATGGTAGCACCATCGATTGTTGTTGCACTTGACCCATAGGATTAGACCTATGAGGTTGTGCTGATAGAGGAGGATATTCCTTATCCATATTAGTACCTGCAACAAATTCCCTTGGCTGACTGACTCTAGCTCACTTCAGAGGAAGACTAACTTGAAGTAGTTATGCGTTCAACCTCCTCAATTCCTTCATTTCTTCCTCTTGTTGTGAAAATCTTTTCTCCAGTGAGAGCTATTGGCCTTCTCCAGAGGAAGGGTATGTTACCTTGTTCTTTCCATTCCCCTTATTGGACACCATTCGGAGAGGGGGAAGTGGGTTACTTGAAGCATTACCTAGGTTCTGAGTAATCCTTTGATTTTGTGTACGCACACCTTCTTCATTTGTGTCTTTGCATACAACTTCTTGAGCAGGAACTTCTTCATTTGAGTCACTTGAGTGAGCCTCATGTTCTAGAGAATCAGCAACAATGGAATTAATGACATTAATTGATTCATAATGCATCACATCCCTTCTATCTGCATTTCTGTGATATTGTCTTCTACCATGCATCTGATGAGACATTTCCTTTTGTTGATTTGATCCCTTAGGAACTTCTTGGAGAACCGTAATTTGGAGGGAATATCTTGATAATTTGGCTCTTCTTTCCTCTTGAGGATTCTTCCCCAATCAAGAGAAGACTGACTTTATCTGAGGGAGGGATTAAGGATTTGAAAAAGTCCCCAGTCTGATGGACTGGGGCTGTTCCTACTGTCTTTGCTCAACTCTTCGAATCCTATTTATTGATTCTAAGGGGTGGGTTAAAAGAGTCCCTAGACTGGAAAGCTGGGGTGGTTCATGACATGCTACGTCTAAGAATTTATTAAAATCTCTCATGATCTTGTGTACCTTGGTCCGAAAATTAGCTAGACGCATCAATCGACATCCACTTTTATCACCTGGTTCAAAAGACCATTGGATGATTTCTAACACTTCTGTCACATGATGATGTGTTTGCTCCATACAAGAGGCCTGTTAAATATTCTCATTTGCTTGATGCAGGAGTAATTCAACAACTTGTTCTCTGTATTCATGATTTTGAGAGGAACTAGTTGAAGCCTGTTCTTGGGAAAGCTTTTGATTATAAACAAAACCCATTGACTTTGGCCGGCCATGGGCAATAACATTGTATGAATCCATTTTCGGCGGGCTTTGCTGACTAGAGAGAACAGTGAAATGTAGTTCTCCATGAAGACCCCATCCTCTGACATGAATACCATATGGAGAATTGGAAATTAACTGGCGCAATATTCTTAGTGTGACAAGGCATGAACGTTGAAGGGCTCTCTTCTGATTTTTAGCCTTCAGATATCGAGAGACTCATAGAGATTCCAAATCAATCTGATGTTGTAACCCTTCTATTATCATAACATTATTTTCATATTCATCATAAGATAATACTTTCTTTTTCAAATGACAAAGAGTTTTCCATATGCTAATACGAATATCATTAATTCCATCTACCATCAACATATCTGGAATATCATACTGAGAGTGATCCAGAGGCAAAAACATGATTGGCACTTCACCCTTCTCTAGTTGTGTTCTCATGTTCAGCATTTCCTCTTTATCATTTAATGAAGATTCTTCTAACTGTTTAGACCAGAGCTGGTTCTTTCATGTTTCTTCATCAGATTCAACAAGACTGGTAGAGAATCCATTGATAAAACTAGAAGATGAATGACCCAGGGGTGGTTCAGAGAATGACCTACAACCCGAGATATCTTCTGATTGAGAAAGTATTTTACCTGCTAGTGATTAAGCATCAGACATGACTGGTTTCTCATTTTCAAGTGTCTCAAGATAAGAGGGATTTCTCTTCACTACATTATCTTCTGAAGAATTTTCCAGACAATGCGAATTACTACTGCAGAGAGGGCTTTCACAGCTAAATTCATCATCATGGGGAGGACCACCATTGTGGGTTATAGAAAAAGATAAAACATTTTAATCCTTGATCTCTTGACCATATAGAGGGTTATTTTGGCTCTCATCTGAAGACAAAACTTCAAGATCGATCGAACTGTCATGAATCAAGCCTTGATGAGGAAGTGATTGATACAGACCTTCAGAATTAATGTTCCCTTCTATTAGGAACTGAGAGAGCAGAATCTTGAGTTGCAACAGATAGTTTTCTGAGTGCATCAAGAACTCTAGTGTCGAGTAAGGCCTTGTTACAGATTGGCCTTGATATCTTGACTGTTCTAGGCGGTTCTTCTTCTTATATGCCTTCTTACTCAATTTGGAAGGTGTGTGTGCCTGTTTAGGAGAAATGATCAGGTTTGGCTGATTATCTCCGCTCAAACCAGGTGTATGTGCCTGAATTGGTTGTTTGTATGATATGGGGGAGTACGCCCTACAACCCTCTTGGACTGGAACAGATGTGTGTGTCTGCTCTGGAGAGAACTGTTGATGTGTCACACCACTGGTAGGGATAGATTAAAGTGTCTTTCCCTAAGATGCTGTTGAAGCTGTTATAATATCTTGGCAGGCATCCAGAATATGTGCAGGGATTTGCTTTTTCTCTTTCACCATTGATAGAATATGCTTGGTGATTTCAGCTGTTGGAATGGGGATATACGTCCATTCCATGCTTGGAGTAGGTGTGTGTTCCTACTTCTGTCCTCCTTTTCCTATCAGTGAATCCTGATAGTACTCAAGTATGGGGGCAGAGAGTTGAGTTTGCCTCCTATTTGTCACTGGATCTTTCCGACTGAATTCTCCGAATTCTACCAAACAAGACTGGTCATAGGCTTGATCAATACTAGTAGGTGTATGTACCTGCTGATTGCACTTCTCCGAATGTGGTTGAAGAGCTCTATCATATGTAGTCAGACGAGCCTACTGACTAGCTGATGATTTATAAACAGGTGTATGTTCCTTTCTATAGTACTCTGGCAGAATTGCCTGGCGGGATTGGCGTGATGCTGCCAGACGAGTCTGCTGGATAGCGAAATTAAAACGGGTGGGTGTGTGTGCCCGCTCATTGGTTTCCACCAAGTTAGGTTGGTGGACTTCTCTGGAAACAGAAGAGATAAGACCCTGCTCACTGTTAACTGGTTGTCACCTATGGTGGTTCATCTTGCCTGCTCGAGTTCGAGGAACCTGAGTCGAACGCCTGGAGTCGATACCTTCATCATGTTGAGGATGCACTGTCACACAAGTTTGGTGGCGATTGTTGATGGGAGCCCTCAGGAAGGACTCCTGTCTCTTTGAATTAAGTCCCTGAGGGACCTGCTCATTCACCTCCTTAGAATATGGGAGTCAATGGTGATTGCATTCCAGGGATAACGACCCGAAATGGTTGGAGATGGTGGTTAGCACCACCTACTTTCTGATCACTAGTCGTCACTGTCCGGATGACCAGGTTGAATTATTGACTTTGAGGGATTTTCGAGCGGCCTCCAGAGTTGGAATAGTACCATTTTGACGGTATTCCTTAACCAGCGCATTTGATACCCAGCATTGAAGATGCTGAGTAGGTAATGTCTTCCTCAGAGCGGACGATGATCCAGCAGGAGTAGCAGCAGTGGCATTCACAAAAGAGGTTTTCACAGCAGGCATATTCACAGGTGTGAACTTAAGAGAATCCATTTTGGAAATGCAGAATATCATGGAAAAGAGTTTCTGTTTGATATAACAAACATAATCAAGATAGTTCCGGCCGCTATATCTTTTGGATGAGAAAATATATTACTTATTTATTTGTTGTCCCTCTCATTGAGTTTAAATAGGGGCCTAACAAATAAGCAAAGCATCATTTTAACATGGTTAAGACTTTCACATCAGGTTCTCCATTTTTTGTTTCCATTGGAATTGGGGATGACCTCATTGATTGAAGGTTCAAACATTCCAATATGTTTCTAACGGTTTTTTTCATAGAACCAGAAACATCCAATGATTCCATATCCATTTGGACCTAGTTTCCAAAGGTAGGCGCTCATCAGTTGTGGACTGATGAGGCATAGGAATTTTCATTGGTCGAGAGGATGGGAGGTCGGACTCTTCACACCTTTTCAAGGGGAATTATTTTCTACTCAAAGAATCTATTTATATATTTAAGTTATGTTCGTGAGTCCTTATTACATTACCAAGTACAAAATGAGATTTCTTTTAGATCTAAAAATCAATGATTGATATGTAGGAAATTTAAAGAATCATTTACATGTATTCGAGGTTCTTCATCGATAGAGAATCATCTATATTTGTTATAGATTCTTAGTAAATGGTATCCTTCAATACCTAAAAGTCACTTGGTCATTATGATGGCCATACTGGTTTTAAAGCCACTCAGTGGGGAACTTAAAGTTTATTGTCATTCAGAAGGACATGGATTATTTCAGAGTTGGGATCGTACACACTGATGGGCTACCTACATATCCTTTGTTTTGGAAAAGGAATCATAACCCATGTAGTTCGAGTAAGGGAGTATGATGTTTATGCATGATTGATGGCTCTAGGAAAGATGCCATGATTACTTTTACACTCTAATCTCACGTGAGTCATGCTCGGTGTGAGAAACAAGAGGTATTGGTGAAACCAGACAACTGTGCCACAAAAGATGAAATGATGTGGGGATTATGTATGTATGACTGCCCAACAATAGATGATGATTGAGATTTACATTAGGGAATAAATCTAGGTACAAGATCCATAAAGGTATATGTGCTTCATGGAGATTTGGGTGCTCTAACTTGGGGCTTACTCTTGAGGAAGATGCCCAAATTAAGAGGGGACTCATGATTGGGTTTTACTCCTGAGAAGGAAGCCCAGATCAAAAGTTAATTAAGACTGGTTAAGAGAAATTAAGACTAGGGATTACTCCTGAGAAGGAATCCCAGGTTAAGGGACTTGAAAAATTAAGGGAGTTGGGGCTTACTCCTAAAGAGGAGGCCCATATTTGAAACTGGGGCTTACTCTTGAAAAGGAAGCCCAGGTTAAGAGAATTATGGTTGGGGCTTACTTCTGAGGAGGATTCCCAAATTAGGGGACTTGGGGATTACTGCTGAGTAGGATGCACATTTAAGAGAACTTGGACTAGGGCTTACTTCGGAAAAGGAGGCCCAGGTTAAGGGAAATTATGACTGGGGCTTACTCCTAAAAAGGAGGCCCAGTTTAAGGTAATTATGATTGGGGCTTACTCCTAAAGAGGATACCCAAATTAATGAGGACTTGGGGCTTACTACTAAGGAGGATTCCCATGAATAGGGTTCTCTCATATTAAAGGATGAGGTTGAATGAATGAAATCTCTAATTTTAGTGACATAAAGATGTGTAAATCACTAGGTTTTGAGAGATGTTCCATGGAATTCCTTTTGGATAAGGAATTCAATCAAGAAAAAATTCCATAAATGGCTTTGAAGACTATCTTGAAGACTGAATCTTGAATAGGAGAGGTGGAATGGCATAATAAGGGTTAAATGGGTAGGAAGGGAACCCAAAAATAGAAGGGCATGTAGGTCCTGGTGAGCGCGTAGGTACTGCGTGGACGTGCAAGTCCTGGTCGCACAGGTATACCTATACGGAACATGGATACTTGCGCGATTGTTAACCAGTAGGGTAATACATGGGATATCCTTGACCAAAGCCTTTAGAATTATCCTGAGGTACTTTCAGAAGATTGGCGCAAAAGTTACAATGAGTAGGTAAGGAGGTGCCCAAGTGTGTCCATTTACCTTAAGCGTAAAACACTTAGGCATGCAAGTGTTAGTGAATTATAACACTTAGAACTTATTCCTCTTGTTTAGACCTTCTATTCTAGGTAATGAATTGCCTTAGAAGTATTTAGAAGACTCGAAGAAGAGAATTTGGCGTTCAGAGCTCTGTATCTGAATTATGGAAAAAAATCCTCCTGAAATGGGTGCCCACCGAGGGTATTTATAGGCTAGAGAAGAACCCGGGAGGTTTTCAAAGAGGGCGTGCAAGTCACTTGCGAGACTATTAGGTGGAACACAAGTATACTTACAAGATAGTGAGGGAACTTGTGTGACCCAAAGGTATTTGAATCCTTTTTCATTCCTTTTTCGATTTTTGATGTTTTCTTCAAAGGATGGATCAATTTGTGCTAAGTCATTTCCCTTTCCATTCTTTTAGACAAAGTGACGAAAAGGAGTGTCAACAAACCCCATTTTATTCCTTGGGTTATGAGATAATGAATGATTTATTCTTTTTTAGAACATGTATAAATGATTTCATTAGGATATGGGTGGGACTTATATCTCCCTCCAATGTATTGGGTAAGGATTTATAACTCATGAGGTATATATGTTATGCTTGAACCTGATTTCAAGTTCATAATTCTATGTGTGGACCTGGTTTTCATGTCCATAATTTCATGTATTGACCATGATTCTGTGTCTATATGTGTATGCAAGGTCTTGATTTTATGTCCTTATATTTATGAGTGAACCTGTTACTATTTATTCATGTTCACATTGTTATAATTTTATTTTTATCTGGAAATTTCATACCTTATGTCAATTTTATGATCTTATAGATTATGTTCATTGATTTCCTTATGATTGATGTTTTCCATTGCTATAGAGGTTATAATCTTCAAATGTTATGATCATGTCCTCATTACCTTAATATTCATATTTATTTTTACATATCCTTCTTGTTTACACTTACTGAGAATTTGTGCTCACCCTTTCTTATGTTTTATTTTCCTCCGGATAGAAATAATGTTTTTAGAGAGGGAAACTAAAGTGGAAGATCATATGGGAGTTTTTGAAGATCAATCACAAAATTAGATGAATGTGTTTAGAGATTTCAAAGACACTAAACTAATAAGGTCTTTGGCTGCCTGTTTGTGTGATGTATTAATTATTCAAAAAAAAAGTAATTTAATTTCCATGTACTTCATGCTTGGGTCGCTATAGTTGGTATCAGAGTGAAGGTTTAGTTAACCTTTGGAAACTAGGATATAAAAACATTTCTGAGATCCCTGGAGATATTTCAAAGTATATGTTTATGGATTTCACGAATTATAAGTCTATATAGAAGATACTATCCTAGAATTTTGGTAATGATCATGTAAAACCATGGATTATACATAATGTGTTATAGAATAAAAATATCTTCCATTTATTATGTGGATTTCACAATATTATTATTATTTCTCATATTTTTCTAATCATTTTTGTCAATGTTTCAAACCCAAATGAACTAAATTAGTACTATATGTGATTGGAAATGTAATGATTTTCCTCTAAAGGAACTGAATTTTATCTGAGTTAGAATACAGAATCTTATTTTCATGAATCCTGGTAGGATTCCAAATCACCAAATGAGGGAACAACATTCTCCTAAATCCTTATTAATGTAATTTCTAAATTCTTTTAGTGGTATTACCAGTACCATAGTTTCTAAGAAATGGATTTGGACAATTGAAAATTTATTTTTCATTCCCCACTATTTAGAATGTGAAAAATTAATTTGGAAACTTATATCATGGAATCTAAAGAGAAAATTTGGTTAAACATTATCAAGAATACGAGGCAAAAACAAAAAATTGCCTCCATGTATTGGGATGAGTTTATAAACAAATCCTACATTGTGTACCTTCATTGTATTCTTCTAACAAAAAATTGATTGTGGTTACCCATCTGTCTCAAGATTCTGATAAGAAAAAAAGGATATAGTTCAAAGGAAACTCTTTAAACTATGTAGAAAAGAATATTACATTTTCTTTATGATCAAATTGTGGATATAAACATTGAGGAAATTGTATTAAGGAAATTTATAAATTTTTTAAGTATGGGAAAGAAGGAAATTGGGAATTTTATTACCAAAATAATGGTAATAAATAGAAATCTCCAAAGAGTTCACCTTTCACAAGTTCGTGTTTTAAGTGAAAGGAAAATGGGAATTATTCTAACAAAATCCCAATTTCAAGGCCTAATTAGGATGATAAACATCGTAAATCTCTTAAGGAAAAAGACAAAGTAAAGCCACATGTGATCGTTATTGGCATTATGGAGTATGAAAATGAAGATGTGGAATGATTGATTGTTTATGTATTAGAATTCATGAATAATGTTGTAGAAGTACATTTATGGTATTATTGTATAATAAAACATCTATATATTGGTCCACTATTGATTTTATATATGTATTTAATAGAATTTACTAAATAGTATTTACAAAAATGAACTATAATTGAGGTAATATGTTTATGTTTTTGGAAAATATATGATTAAGGGAAGAATAACCCTTAATATGAGCATGATGATTATTTTATGATATTTGGATAAAGATATTTCAGATATGAATAAGTAAATTGGATGGTAATTATTTCCATATAACTGATTAAAGATTGTTGAAATGTGGTTTATTATATCATGGATGAATTTTAAATCATGTTGGAGTTAATTATAAGGAAAAATGATTGTTTTAAATAATGATGTATAGAAAAGAGAATACATGATGAAGGAATTCACTTGTTTGGATGGTGAACAATATGATATACCATGTGATATATTGGGGATAAATGTTAAGTCAGATTAGATCACCTCATTCTAATGTATTGGATTTTCATTATTTTGGAAGGATTGTAAGGTTATCCATTTATGTAATGTTTATGTTAGTGTTATGATGAAGTTTTTTAGAATAAAGTATTATCTCACCATAGTTGGACTTATGTGTATTTGATAACTTCTACTAACCTTTTTGTTGTGATAAAGATATATGGAATGACATATAATTTAATTTATGGATCACATGAAATTCCATTGCTTAAGGAATGACTAATTAAACTACATTTATTTGAATAAGATATGAATTGGAATGATTTCTAGACATGACCAATTGTGATATTTTGCTGAAATCATGTGAGTATATCTTCTCATGCAAATTATTCAAGATAAAGAAAAGGGGTCATGATGTAAAAGGGTGTCTTATTATCATAATTTCTGATGATATCAAGAACCTATTTCATACTTCTTTAGTTTATGGTTTTTTTATTTTTAACATTATCTGTATCACCCACATTCTTATTATTAGTGATCTTTATCAATCTCTATGATTATTTACGCTTTTCCTCAATGTAAAAATCTTTCCCTATGTTCTCTTATGTACAAACCTAGTTGTGACTTACTTTCAGAATCTATTATATTTCACCTATTCATTTTTAAAATTATGTTTTAGAATTTATTTTTAAAATTTTGGTTTCTATGAAAGAAAGATTCGTGTATTTATGATTTTATAATAGAGACAAATTTCGACAGTGAAATTTATTTTAAGAGGGGTAGAATGTAACACCGTGAGATAATTATGAGATAGATTTTTTTCTATTTCTTTGAGGTCTTGTGTTGTATGCTACACAAGTATAATCTTAAGCTATAGACAACACCAGTTTATCTTGTGTTATACATAACACTATGCTTGGCTTGTGTTACACACAACTTCAAGTTCTTTTTATATATTTCTTTTCACGCTAGACTATGTTTAAGAGAACAACTAAATATTATTATTCTACCATATAACCTAGAAATTATAATGAATATTATGAAAAAATAAACTATGAAAATATCCTTTACACATGTTTATGTAAATTATTATTTTTTAAGCAATTAATTATAAATGAAAATAAACCCCTTTTCAAATAAATGTAAATGTTTCTCTGAAAAACTTTTTGAATATATGTAAGTGAGTTTATGAAATAATAAAACCACTATTGATTAATTTTTTAACGAAATATATGTGTAATATATCCAATGTACTATTTAAAATTCATCTTATATGTTTTCTAGACATGATAGAAGATCAAATTCAATTTTTCATATAGAAGAAGTATTTTTCAAAAAGTTTGGATTTTTCGCCCTTTGATGGTGTAGTCATTTTAAATCTAGTTTCTCTCCTTTTATATATTCTATTCAATAAGATAAAATTTTTATTTATAATTGGGATATAAAAATTTACTTTAGATGAAAATTTTATATTTTTCTGATAAGTTTCATGTTTTGATGAATAGCAAAAACATACCAAATTTTAATTGAAAAATATTTTTTCCAATGAAATAATTTATATGGATAAATTATATCACTAAATGGTTTTAAAGTATAAATATAATATATTTTTTTCAGTGAATATAATTTTGGTTATTGTAATTAATTTTACCATTAATTTATATATAAAAACATTTCAATATTTTACAATGTTTTAATTTTTAAAACATATTTTTCATTTCGACATCTGGACTACGACTTATGTGTCATGAATTTTGAAAATTTTATTTTATATTATAAATTAGTGGGTCCAAATTATGAAATTATATTCCTCCTATTTTTTGTCATTATGAATAGTATCTTCATTAATTTTTATTAATACGGTAAAAAGGGAAATTGGGTAATTAAGGCAAAATATAATATTATAAAATTACTGTAACACTTTTCCTAATATAATAGAATGAGTTATTTTAGAACTAAATAATCCTTGGGTCTAAATTTTACCCTTTGTAAGCCACTTGGATTAGATTAAGACATTTAATATATTTTATTTTAAATAATGTTTAATACAACTTACTAAAATTTTAATAAATTAATCATTTTTAAAATAAGGTTATACATAAGATAAATTCCACTATAAATAATAATTTGAATGATAAAATTATTTTATTTATCATGTTAATTCTTTTTTATTTTTTAGAAAATAAACAATTTCTTTAAAGGCTTATACATTGATGACGTAAAAAATGTTTATTTGCTGAAAAATCAATAAAATATTTTTTATTAAAATGATAATGACTATAAAAAGTCCAAAAAACATAACAAAATGCTAACATTCTAGTATATAGGGACCTTAATAATCCAAGTGTCTATTTATTAACCATTTGTATTCATATGGAAAATGTTATGATAGTTATAATATATTATTTAATGTGGTGTTGGAGTTGTCACATTCATGTTTTAAAAAATATAACATTTCTAATGTACAATTTTATAGGAGATATATTAAAATATATGTATTATTATGAAATAATTATTATATAACTTCATCATAGTATTTTATTTTTAATTTTTACCCAAAAAAATTGTATATTAAACATTTACACAAAACTGATGTAGAAATTATTTTACTAATGGACATTTCGAATAAATGTTATTAAAAATATAAAAATAAACAAAATTTTGGATGATTCATTTATCCAAATTATTTTATATATTACCTTTAAAAATTATGTATATAATAATACATTTTTTTATATTAACATCTTTTCTTGATATTTTCAAAAATCTATGAAATTAATAGTGTCAAAATTGACATTATTGATTTTTTGTCAAAATATTGTATTATTAAATTATTTAAAAACAAATAATATTTTTAAAATATATATAATTATTATTATATGGTGTAAAGTGTTCTTAATTATCAATTTAAGGTCTAATTTACATCAAATAAGTGAATATTTCACCCTTTTAATATTAAACTATTTGTTACCTTATTATAAAATTAAATAGAATAACTAAGTTCTACATAAAAGGATAATATTTAAATTGAAATAAAACTTTTATAAAACATATTGGTTAATTATTTTGAAACTTATCTCATTAAATCTTGTAAATAAGGATATTTTTAGGTTTTTTATGGGTTTTGATTTTTTATTATAAATTAATATTTTGGAGATTCAAAAGGTGCCCCTCGCCTAAATTATAAAAGGGAACCTCCTACCTCATTTATTCACCTCACATTAATCCTTCTAGATCAAACATACCATAAAAATTTCCATAAAAAAATACCGAGTCACATTATAGAGGTTTTGGTATTCTCAAAAGACCAACTCTAGTGCCTTAAGAAGAGATCTATAGGGAGCTTGCTGAAAAAGAGGTAATCTCTTTTACCGACTCTCTCAAGATCATTTCTTAATCTACTGAATTTCCTTTCATGTTTGCAATATAAATTATTAACCTAAGAATCAAATATATAATATGATTTTATTATGGTTATTTAACATTAATATTCCCCCATGCATCCATCCTACAAAAAATGAAATCACCAATTGTGCGTACATACGGCTTACCATCTCCACATTGAGGTGTAATATATTTTCACCACCACCTTAATTTTATGGGAATCATGATGTAAATAATAACAATATATGATTATTATAAAATTATATTTATTCTATATCAAAATATATACCATTAAATTCCATACCAAATAACAATTATGGGAATGATATCGTTACTTGTGCATATATATGGATTACCATATCCATGATGCGATACAATTCATTTTACATGATCTCCATTATAGAATGAAATATACAAATGTATATAATGGGTAAATATGATATATATATATATATATATGTTATTAATATTATTTTTTAAATGATATAATTATAACCCATGATGAAGAATTAGAACATATTCAACAAAAAAACATATAAGAAAATGAAGTAGTTAACACCCAAAGAATCATAATAATGAAATGTTATTAAATGGGTACTAATATGATCATATATGATATCATAAATGTAAATATGGTTTTGGAATAATTTGATAACATTATTTATTCAATTATACATGATTTTATGATACATGTGAAGGAATGCAGACCTAAGGTAATGGATAATTTAGAAATCTCACTTTTATCTGAGATTATTTATATATAAGTATTTACTAGTGTATATTTATCATCCATGTACATGTTTTGTAAATATGTATTATATAATATTATTATTATTATATTTTTTAAAGTCAATTTTACCCATTGGTGAATTTCTATGGAATGGTATGAATGTGATCTTTTGTTGTTTTTAATATGATGTACTTTTTGACTTTCCAACAAATGTATGAGAAAAATATTTTCTTTTAACTTATACATCATGAATGGATTTTTATTCATTCATAAATCCTTATTTATGTGATGATTACTTTACAATATTTCAGGTTTATTTCCAAGTAAATTCTTTTCTTTAACAATTTGATGGAAATTTGATAATAGAAAACATTTTTGAAGAAGAAAGAATATTTTCATAAAGAATTAATTTCATGTGTTGTATCAAAATTATTTTACATATAATATGGAATATTTAATAGGTTTATGTTTCATGTATATTGTACCTATTATTCCTATGGTTTGATTGTCATTATTATGGAATGATATTTATGAAATCCTTTAATTTATATTGATTATGTTATGATGGTATTATGTTTAAAAATCCCATTTTATTCCTTGGGTTATGCTATGATGAATGATTTATGTTTTTGTGGTGCACATAAGAATGATTTCATTATGATGTGGGTAGGACATAAATCTCCATAGAATTCATTGTGTGTTTAAGGATAAATCTTGATCTATATATGTTATGCCTGAACCTGATTTCATGTCCACAATTATACACGTTGACCTGGTTTTCATGTCCATAATTCCATGCGTGGACCTGGTTTTCATGTACATATGTTTTTAAAAGGGAAAATATCATCTCCATAATATAATGATTGAATCTATTATGATTTATAAATGTTCACAAAGTTATAAGTATATTTGAATTCCACAATTTCATGCCTTATTTAAATTTTATGATCTTATATATTATGTTCTTTGACTTACATATGATTCATGTTTACCTTTGATATGCGGGGCATGATCTTGTAATGTTATAATCACATCCTCATACCCTTTATGCTCATATTTATATTTATATATCCTCCTTGTTTACTCTTCTAAGCATATAAGCTCACACTTTCTTATGTTTTTTATTCCCTAGGATATAAAGAAATGTTTTAGATAGGGAAACTAAAAGGTTTGATCTTACAGGATATGTGGAAAATCTATCACCAAATTAGATGAAGGTGTTCATTTTTTCAAAGGGAATAATCTAATATGGTCTTTGGGAATCTTTTTTTGTAATGTATTAATTATTCTGTAAAACTAAGGTAATTTCCATGTACATCAAGCTTGGATCACTATAAAAATGGTTCTTTATGAGGCTATGTATTAGAAGAGGTGTCATAATCCAACATGCTCGGATGAATTAGGAAATTTTAAGTAGATGGGACCCAATTTTACTCAAGAGCTGATAATGAATGTTCAAACCATTCAATTTCATAACACTTTTTCACAAATTCAAAAAAGATATATCTAGACAATCATTTATGAGACCTGGATTTTAAGTTCAGAGATAAGGTGTTCCTTTATATATCACCATTTAAAAAATTCATGAGGTTTGGGAAGAGGGTAAATATTTTTCCAATATATATATATCGATTTGAGATCCTTGAACACATAATATATATGTCCTATTGACTAGAAATCATGGATAACCTACCCTAATTACAATATTTATTCCATGCATCCCTCCTGAGGATGTATATACCAAAACCCTCACTTGTACTGAGTCCTTATTTTGTACCCATGGATAATGAAATTTCATATATGGAGTGGCTAGTGAATAACATACATTGTAGGGACAAATTTTTATAAAACAAGACTACTCACCCATTCAAAGTGCAGTGTTAGAACATCATTTTTGAGGACGAAACCTGGATACCAAAAGAGTTTATGAAACTGATGTACCATTATTAGTATTAGATTATGAAATGAAATTTTTTGTGTGAAATTTATAAAAGGGGGATGAATGTAAAAACCTAAGAGTTTATAAATGATATTAACTTTTGAAATGAAAAAAATCCTTAGTAAAAAATGTATTTATAGAAAACAAATTAATATCATTAGTTATTTTGGGAAATCATAAAATATAACCATTCATAGTTAAAAGATAATTAAGCATATTAGGAATATAGAATATTGTCTATGTACAGTGATTGTTAAGAATAGTATATATTAAGGGTTATGATAACGTCTAATTCAAATAGATGAAAGAAGTGATGACCGCGACCAGCAGAATCATACGATTAGAATCTCATTTATCAACACTTGCAAAGGAGATGGAATCCCCAGGTTTTCTCTTAACCAATAACAATTTAATATTCAACACCTAATTATTGAGTGAAACCGTTTATGGGATAATTTCAATTTTATCAAGGTTAAACCCCGAACTATTTTTTTAAAACCACACAAGAATGTACCACCACACACACCTTACTATTTGGACATACCCTGGTGTATTAATTGGTTTTGTATCTTAAACATAGTAATATGAATTTTTATACTTTCATATTATTAAAATATATATTATATTTATCATCTTTTTATTATTAATAAATATATATATGATTATATTATTAGTTTGATAAAAATTATATTTTGATATAATGAAACCGATTTTTTTATAAAATATATAGATTAAATTAGGAAATTATTTTTTTTTAAATTAAATTTTTTAGTTTAAATATTATTTTAATTAAATAATCTCATTAAGAAATATTTATTTGAATATAAATTTTAATATAATTTAATGAATTCTAAATAATTTTTTCTAAAAATCAGAAAGTATTAAATTACAAAAAAACTAGTATTTCTAGTTCATAAGTATATCTACTTAAAATTATAAATTAACTTAATTATATAATTATATTGATAAAAATGTTTTTTTGAAATTATCATATTGATATTATTCAATGGTGAATTGTTTATAATTTTATAATATAGGCAATTTTTTGGGTAAAAATTTAAATACAATATAAATATATGGTATGTATTATGAAATCATAATAGAATGAAAGTGATGTAATAAATACTATAAAGTTGATTGACATCAATATATATTTACCCATAAAATTAATTTTTTTTATTAATTTTATAAACCCTAAATGAGTCCATAAAAATCAATATTATATTTTTTAGTTTTCAAATAAATTTTTTAGGAAAATGACTCACTTCTGCATCGCCAATTATATTATTTTAACATTTCTCTTTCATAGAGTTATAAACTATTAAAAGCCACAACTCTTCAGATGAATCCATGAGAAAAAAAATTAAATCATTAGTTGTGCTAATTATTTTAATATAGAGTCCCAAACCTATGCTTATAAATAAATAAAGAATTCCCCTCTCTATATATATAAATATCCACCTAACACCCACTATTCTTAACTCAAAACCCATTTATAACTAATTTACTCCCAGTATCACTCTCAAAATTCATCCAAAAGAGTTCCCAAGCCCATAAAAATCTCCTCATGGTCTTGTATAAGCACACCCACAATGAATGGGATCCTCTCCTCCTCTTTATTTAGGCACTTTCTTTTTGTTATGCCATTTTATTTCTAGTTTTTCATGTTATAATGTTTTTTACACATTCATTTTACTATCCTTATGATGTAAAATTAATTAGAGACCACTTATCACTCTCATTAACCACTTCCATTAATATTTATGTACACCTTAAATGCTGCCAAAATTATCCTGTGATTTTCCATAACAAACATTTTTATATTGAATTCCCATATCAATTTCCACTCAAGGGTACTCAACAAATGTAATCATCCTTAATTGATTGGGAAATTTAACTAATGTGAGCCACATTCCTTCTTCATGGTATCAAAAGTGATTAATGAAACTCTTGTGTTTTATGATCTATAGGGAACACTAATGCATGTACATTATATATATGTGACATGTGGGTCTAAAATTCTATATCCCTCCAATTCATTGGGTAATGTTTTCAACTCATGAGATACCATGTATGGTTCCTGGTAGGTTATCCTATGGGAACTATGTTTTGATTTATCAGTGTGTTTCCTTAACTTATTCTTATGAGATCTGGTTTAAGGTTGTTTTAAAATTTCTATGCTGCTTTTATGTTATCAACTTATAACATGCTTCTGTGTTCATGTTTATGATTATCACCCATTTTATGTCACCTTGATATTCTTATTGACTAACATGTATTAATTTAATCAAATTTTTATATGATTATTCTTTTATTAGTCTTTATAGCTCATCCCTTTCTTATACACATCCCTAGGCTATCCCGTGTTGTTTTATAAGAATGGTGGAAATTTTATGAGCATGTAATGGAGTTTTAAATAATTCTATTATATCCCTATTTAAAGTTACTTTTTTATTAAATTATCCAATAACACCAGGCCTTATAATCTTTTGGGGTTGTCCTGTGTTCTTCTTTATGTAATAAATATGTAATAATTTTTTATAAAAGATATTTTTTTCATAAGAATCCTCTTGAAATAGAATTGAATGAGTATAAAATTGAAGGTATAACTAAGGGTGATAACTTATGGGTCTCTTTTGGGTAAAATGAATGAGTTTAAGGGGGATAAGATCCTAATTTGGTTTTTAAATCATCATAAAAAAAGAATAATTATAATATTTAAAATGATCTGGGAAGAGATGAACCACTATATGGTCCCATCCATTACAATGTGGATCATTTCCCTTAAGAGGCCCCATAGGCCTAACACTCCCAGCACCCTGATAAATTCCCCAACCGTCCTCTTTATTCTTGATAAGGAATTTTCCCTAATAGAATTACATATAGAATGACATAGTGATCCTTATATTTCTCTATGAATGTCCACTAAAAACCCTCTATAGTGTAGGGATTTTCAGGTTTACCCCATACTTCTTAGCATCCACCATGACCACCCCTATGCCCTGCCATAGATTTTTTACCTTCCATATTTCCCATATTGAAACCTATCGACCAAAAGACCCTCTAAAATTAAATTTTTAGATATGATCTCCCAAATTTGGACATCCATTCCAACACCATTCTTGTATTTTATGTTAACATGGCATGGTTAGGGCACCCAAACCGAAAATTCCTCTCTTCCACATTGAAAACATCAGGGAATGGATGAAATACGCAATTAAGGATTAAAAAATTAAGTAAAATGAGTAAAATTTAAAATGAAGTTGATGTGTGAGATACATGATGAGTGAACCACATTTTATGTTTAATATATTTTGGAGGATGAAAAATATTGTACAAATCCTTGAAAGTTGAAAAAGGCATAATTATATAAGGGAAAATTTTCTATATCAACAATATTGAGTCGGTTCCTGGTCATCAATAAACATTTTTGAATACTCTAAAATTTATTTAATTTATATTATAAGTTATATAATTAATCTATTATTGTAAAGACCTAGAAAATTACAGTTAATGTTTTTAATTATTTGGGATTATTATGAGTATCTGAAAATTGACAGGGCATGATTTCGAGGCCCGGTGTGCACTGAATTGACTTTTGAACTTTTTTAAGGTATGTTCTATAAACGTGAGGGTGATGTTTTCTATATTTTGAAACGGTGCTGGGAATAAAAATACGAGGAAACTATTGAATATGAAGTGCCTGGATTCCCTTAATAGAGGATTCATTTCGAACGCAGTAAGCCAGGAGAAAAAGTTAGTTTTCAAACTTTTTAATGAAATGTAAAATAACATGTAATTGTTATTTTATATTCTTTTTCTCCAACAGATGAGTGGCGGTGGCGGGACAGGTGACTTTTCAAGCCATTTAATGGATTGACTCATTAACTGTGTAAATCCACTATTGTAAATTAAAAGAAGTTCATTAATTCATTTAATGAACCTAATTAATTCCTCAATGTGTTACTCACCTTTCCCACCCTCTTATTTAAATGGAGCTTGAGGAGGGGTTTTGGCATGACTTCTTCAAGCGAGGAAACTCTGACGAAGTCCTGCAGCAACATCCACCTGGAGGACGGGACCAAATTCAGCGAGAGGTGACGAACGCCACTGAATCATGATCCAATGACAAAGATCAAGGAGGTTTTGTCGATCATCATCAGCAGATGTCTCATCCATGTAGGGGTTTTTGATTTTGATATTATAAAATTATTCCTTCCTCGTTCTTCATTTATAAAAAGAACGCAGATCAACCGACCAATGGGTTGATCCACAGATCATTCATTAAACACGAATGGTTGTTATGTGGTTACAAGTCGGGAGTTATTTCAAAATTATCTGTTTGTTGCTAACAGCCCTTGTTAAAATGCTAAAGTGGAGGGCATGGTCTAATCCGAACAAGGCCCAAACCCTCTGCCGATCTTGTTATTATTGTGTTTCCCGTGCGTAGCTAGGAAATGTGAAGACAAGGCAGAGGTAGGTGTCACGCATTTGTAGTGGTGACCCAGAGGCTCGTATGTGAAGAAGACACTAAGAACGGAACACCAGAGCATGTATGTGGCCTACAGAAATATCTGTTGCACGCCATGTCGGTAGTGGCTGGAGGAGGCCCGCAGAAATTGGCCATGGTAGGTGGGAAGGAGGCACGTCGTGGGAGCCATAGGCGGCTGACCCGAGTCGACTGCGCAGGAGAAGGGCAGCTCCCACAGGTGCCAACGACAATAGCAGCCACGGCCAGCATGTCGCGGCAGGAGGGGGCGGCGCTGCCCTACGCTGCGCCACGTCGGTTGGAGACCTGTCATCCACCTAGCCGACTATTGAAAATTTTGGGGCAGTGCCCCACCGGCAAGATGAAAATGCCCCATGTACGCTGGGCCAGCTGGAGACCTAGTTCGTCTTCAGGTGGACCGGGCCAGACCCGCAACCCAACTGCCCAACGCGAGTCTTCCGAGCCCCACCCAGCGAGCCGGGCTGACTGCGGCCCGCGCTCACAAACCAGACGGGCCGACCCCAACATGCCAGACCCAGTGAATTAGGCTGACCCATAAAGTGCCAGACCTAGGCGGGGTCATGTAGACCCCGAGACCCATTACGTCGGGTCGACCTAACCGAGTCGTACAGGGCCCAGACCCAACCGAACACTGAATAAAGAAATACTCGTAACTGATGAACATAGTGTTTTTATGAAATTCCATCAGTGGTGTTGGTACCCCTTTTGGGAAGTATTCCCTTTGGCATATTCTAGCGAGCCTGACCGAGCCAGGTCGGATCGAGGAGCGATCACCCCCGTTTCACAGAAAGGAGTGTAACTAATATACCGGGTGTCCGATCGACTCGTCGTCGGTGGCATATAGACCCTTATGACAAATAGGTCCTTTAGAGATACTCTAAATGAGTTTTTATGGAGTTTGTTGTGCGAACTAGGTTGGATCATACTTGAATCCAACCAGGACCTTTTTACAAAATCCACCATACTTAATAGATCGGGCGTCCGATCGATGCGACGTCTGTCATGTTGGGACCCCTATGATGAGGCGGTCCCTTGGGAATGATTTTTGCAGGACATCGTAGTAGTTGAAATATGAATGATGGCTTGATGATCAGAATCATTCGGAAATCATGTGTGCTATGTGCGGGAATCCAAAGGATGGATGTGACATGAAGAAGAAGAGCAACCAATACGGGTCAAAATTAGAAACTATATAGTGGGATGATCAAGTTGTACGACTAATCATACCTACCACTATACTATCAACCAATAAGCATCATCCCTAGTGACCAATACAGGTTAGCACCAGTGACCTATACGAGTCATCACCAGCGACCAATACGGGTCAGCACCAATGACCAATATGGGTCACCACCAGCGACCAATATTGCTCAGCTTCTAGAGACCAATACAGGTCATCATATAGTGACCTATACGGGTCAGTAGTATATTTACTCGGATAGGGTGATCTGGCATTATGAATAGTCATCCCTATCCCAGTAGCCTTCAATTCATACAGTTAGAGTGAGATTTCTCTTTTGCTTTGTGCTTAATTATTTTGACTCAGGCTTGTGATATTACCTTTGTAGTATTTATTGCGATGTTTTCCTTTGTGGATTATTGAGAAACCTTTGAGGGTCCTCGGGTCCCCTACTGAGGTGTTATACTCACCCCTTCATGGGCTCCTCCAGCACATGTGTGTCTGTTGTACACTAATGATGCTCCAAGGCAGACTTTGGAGGTTTGGAACTTGGTGGAGCTTGGTGAAATGGGAGCAGTGAAGATCCTCTTCTTTGAATTAAGACATAAAACTACTACCCTCCAGGAAGATCTCCAGGGAAGATGTGACATGTGTTTAAATTTTTTTTAGTTTCTAGGTCTTGTATTCCGGCCCACTGTTTTCAGTTTACAGTTGTACTTGTAGTTGAACTTTACTCTCGTGGTTATAACTTACATTTTTTGGTTGTTTACTTTAGTTTCCCTTTTCTAGTGTGTATAGAACTCTAAGGAAATATCTTCGTTGCTTGGAAAAATCCTTCATGTGCTAGTCACCAACCCCTGGCCTGTTGAAGGTTGTCTTGGGGTAGTCATGTTTGGGCCTCGTGGGACAGATCGTGACAAAGTGGTATCAAATGGAAGTCGGTTCTACCAGAAGAACTAAGAGTCTACTTTTAATGATGAAATGGTGTAATGTGTCTTGATTTCAGTTTTCAAAAGAGGGGGTCTAGTGTTGGTATGACAACCTACGTATCCCTACACCAGGACCCTAAATTCTATTTTACAACTCGGTACATAAAAACACTAGTAGCTAGTGTTTTGAAAAGTTTTCTTGATGTTTCTTGATTCAAATAACCAGGTATAACTAATTGAACATGGTGCATCTGTTTCATATAGGATGCCTACACAAATATCTCCAGGTAGGATTCTGTTTAAAGATCATGACATTGGTCCACCGAGTGATGAGGTGTCAGTATAGGGACCACTCACATTGATGGCACCTTCGGGTGGTGTACCAGTAGTACCAACACCTATTAAGTAGTAGATTCAACTAGTGGATCATGCATGCTGGTTGATCGCATTGCATGAGTTCCAGAGACAGAGGACTCCAAGGTTTTGAGGCCAGATGGACCCCCAGGCAGTAGAGGAATAGATTGAGGCCGTTTTGCAGGTTTTTTACTTAGTAGATACACCCGCCGAGAAGATGGAGACCTTGGCTGCTAGCCATCTTCAGGGATTACTAGGATTATGGTGGAGCACGATGCTCCATGTGCATGAGGAGACAACCCTCACCTAGTCGGACTTTGATAGAATTTTCATTAAGGAGTTTGTGCCAGCGACACTATGCTTTGTGCATATTTAGGAGCTCTTGCATCCTCAGTAGAGAAGCCAGACTATGGCTTAGTACTCAACAAGATTTACTAACCTCTCCCGATACTCCACAAAAATGGTACAGGACCCTTACATCAGGGCCCAAACCTTTGAGAAGGGGCTTCGATTAGAGATCAGAGCAATGACAGTTTCTCTCCGCAACCCGATGTAGGATGGGGTACTAAAGCGAGCCTTCCTAATAGAGAGGTTCCATGCTGAGCAGGCACTGATAGTGAGAGCCACTACCGGATGACAGATAGAAGAGTCATCTAGAGTTGTTAGTAAACAAATGATGCAGAACCCCAAGCGGGCTAGACCTTTTGGAGGGAGACCCTAGGACGTCGGGTCAGAGGTGTGAGGCTCAAGAGGTAGAGGGAACCAACAATGAGGAATGATATGTTTCTCCTATGGGGGATAGGTTCACAGAGCTCATGAATGTCTGACTCCCTATGTGGATGATTGACATATAGTGGAGGGGCCGCCGATGAAGCGGCAAAGGAAGGATCATGGGAATTATCCAGGTGGAAGATGAGGTAGGGGAGCAGGATGTGTAGTGGGAGGTGTTTGGGGTCACCAAGCACTACCACCACCACCCCTAGGTGGTCCACCATGAGCTCCGGGAGCAGGTGGACGGATACAGGCCCATCTACTGGCAGTAGAGGATCACAATCCTGATGTCCTTGAGATGATACGTGGTAAGACCTGTATCTTATCTATATTAGTATTATTGCTTATTGACGTATGTTCTATCCATTATTTCCTTTTCGCAGACTTATTTCATGACTCTGAGATTCTGACTGTGCTTTTAGATCAACCTTTGCATTTGGATACTCCTACGGGATGAGATTCAGTGGTCACACACGGGTGCCTAAAGTGCGGTCTTACTCTCATATGAGAGAGTTTTAGATGGGATATTCTAGTAACGGAGTTGAATCCCTACAATGTCATTCTAGGAATGGACTAGGTTACATTAGTTCAACCACAGATTGACTGCTTGAGATGTAAAGTGCATTGTACTTGTAGAGATGGGGGCCAGTTTTCCTTTGATTGTGTGAAGGAAGGCAGAGCAGAATGAGGTGGACTTATACGTAGGAGGGTGCATCCAATTACATATCAGCTACCTTGAAAGACCTTAGGCACGGTGGATGAGGCGAGTCTACAGTTTCCAGTGGTGGTGATCGAGTATGAGGATGTCCTTCCAGAAGTTTTCTGATGAATACCTCCTCATAGATAGTTAGACATTCGCAATGACTTTTACCTGGGAACAACACTGATATCTACACCGTCATATCGGATTCCCCTATGAAGCTCTGGGATCTGAGGTTACAGATGGATGACTTACAGAGGATGGGATTCAAAAGGCCCAGTGTTTCTCAACGGGAATCCCTAGTGTTTTTTGACAAGAAGGAAGAAAGAAGTTTGATGTTATGCATGGACTTCTAGTGACTAAACCACTATGGAGAACAAGTATCCTCTGGCAAATATTATTGATCTATTTGAGTAGTTGAAAGGAGCGAGGTGGTTCTTTAAGATAGTCCTCGGATCAGGCTATCATCAGCTCAGGGTACGGGATGAGGATGTACTGAAGACAGAGTTCAGATGTCGGTATAGCTATTAAGAGTTCTTGGTGATGCCTTTTGTTGTGACCAACTCTGTATCATTTTTCATGGGGATCATTAACAGAATCATTCATCCATACCTTGATCTCTTTGTGGTGGTCTTCATCAACGACATCTTGGGGTACTCAGCATTCAAGGAAGATCACGTTGTACACTTGAGGATGGTTCACAACACACTCTGAGAGCACCATTTATTTGGGAATATCTTGAAGTGTGAGTTCTGGATATGGATGGTCCACTTCATTGTACATGCCATCTCAGAGGATGGAGTTGTAGTGGATCCAGTGAAGATCAATGCAGTACTTGTTTAGGAGCAACCCAGGAGTGTTACTTAGGTACGGAGCTTCCTTGGATTAGTGGGATACTATTGGAGGTTCGTACCCGATTTCTCAAATGTATTAGCACCTATGAATGCCTTGATAAATAAGGTGAAACCCTTCATGTGGTCAAAGGCATGCCAGCAGAGCTTTCAATAGCTGGGGTAGAGCTTGACCAGTGCTCCCATACTGAGGTTTCCAGAGGAGGGCACTGAGTACGTGGTTTATTGTTATGTTGCAGTGACCTGACTTAGTTGAATCCTGATGTAGGATGATACTGTGATTTCTTATGGTTCACGACAGTTGAGGCCTCTTGAGAAGAATTATGTGACTCACGACTTCAAGTTGGAAGTAGTAGTCTTCGCACTGAAGATAGGGTGACACTACTTGATGGGTGAGCGGTACATTTTTTACTCAAACCACAAGAGTCTCTGATATATATTCACATAGAAATATCTTAATCTGAGATAGTGATGTAGGTTAGAGTTCCTCTAGGACTATGACTTTGAGATAGTCTATACTCTTGGGAAGGGGAAGGTAGTGGCAGATGCACTTAATCATAGATCAAGTTTGTAGCTACCATATGGGGCTTTAGAGTTGTTAGACTCGCTTCAGATAACCTACATGGATAGAGATGACACAGTCTACCTCCATTTGATGTTAGTTTCCCCTCCACTCCTTCAGCGATTCAGGGAGGTGCAACTTAGAGATAGCAGCTGCGAGACTACACAAGCTCAGATATCCTCAGGCCATGCACCTGACAGATGTTCTAAAGTTGTAGAGCTCACAATCCTTTTCAGTGGATGTATAGTTGTACCAGTAGCTCTACGAGAGGAGGTGATTAGGGAGTTCCATACATTACACTTGGTAGTACATCCAGGCATGATGGAAATGTATCAGGACCTCTGGAATCAGTACTGGCTTCCAGGGATGAATAAATTTGTGGCAGAGTTTTTTTCAAGATGCATCACTTTTCACCAAGTGAAGGCCAAGAACCAGGTAATAGAATGATTGAACCAACCCCTCAAGATAAAAGAGTGGGAGTGGGAATGGATATCAATGGACTTCGTGATGGGGTTGCCAAGTATGTCCAAAGGGCATGATACCATCTGGTGATCATTGACTGACTCACCAATTCGGTCCACTTCCATGATATTTGAAAGAAGGGTTCAGTAGAGTGCTTAGGACGTCTCTACGTTCAAAATATCATGTGACTTAACGGGGTACATTTGATGATATTCTCAGACCATGACACATGCTTCACATCTCAGTTGTGGAAAGGATTGCAGGAGGCTTTCGGGACTCAGCTTTGCTAGAGCACAGCTTTTAACCCATAGATAGATGATCCGACTGATAAAACCATCCATTCCATTGTGGTTATGGTTCATACATGTGTCCTAGACTTTGGTCCTAGTTGGGAGGACCACCTACCCTTGGTGGAGTTTGGGTACAACAACAACTATCACTCCACCATTGGTATTCCCCCTTTTTAGGGGTTATACGGATGACCGTGTAGATTGCCCTTGTGCTGGGTGGATCCCGGAGAGCCAGCCCTCATGGGCCCAGAGATTGGATAGGCTACCACTGAGAAGGTGAATCTTATCCGAGAGCGGATGGAGACTGCATATATCCAAGAAAAGTCCTATGTAGATAGGAAATGGAGACCACTAGAGTTCAAGGAGGGGGACTATGTATTCTAGCGAGTGTCCCCTCGACTGGGACTATGGATATTTGGATGAGGTGATAGACATTCACCAAGGTTTATCAGATAATTCTTTATACTTTAAAGGATTGGATATGTGGCATACCACTTGGCATTTCCACTGTAGTTGGAGAGGGAGCATGAGATCTTCGACGTATCCCAGCTAAGGAAGAATGTGCATGACCAATCTCACATCATAGACCATGGAGAGCTAGATATTGATGACAGGGCGACTTTTGTAGAGTACCCAGTGGAGATAGAGGATCAACAGGATCAGTTCCTTCATGGGAGATCGATACCTCTGGTACGCGAGATGTGTCAGCACGGGAATCTCCTGGAGAGCACATGGGAGTGAAAGGCTCATATGCCTGCCCAGTACCCCTCATTGTTTGTGTAGCCTTGTGTAGATTTCATAGATGTAAATCCCAAAGGTGGGGAGAATTTAAAGACCCATAAAATTCAATTTAATGTTTTTTAATTATTTAGGATTATTATGAGTCTACAAAAATTGATATCACGTGATTATGAGGCCCGGTGTGCCCAGATTGGACTTTTGAACTTTTTTAAGGTACATTCAGTAAATGTATAGCCAATGTTTTCTATATTTTGAACCGGTGCTTGGATTAAAAATACAAGGACACTATTTAATCTGTAGCACCAGGATTCACATAAGTGAGGCTTAACTTCGACCACAGTAGGTTGGGAGAAAAAAGTTACTTTTTGAACTTTATAAAGAAAAGTAAAATAACATGTAATTTTTATTTTATTTTCTTTTTCTCCAATGGATGAGAGGTGGTGGTAGGACCGATGACTTGTCAAGCCATTTAATGGCTTGACTCGTCAACTGTGTAACTCCACTATTGTGAATTAAAAGAGGTTCAGTAATTCATTTAAGGAACCTCATTAATTTCTTAATGTGTTACTCACATTTACCCCCTTCTATTTAAATGGAGCTTGGGGTGAGGTTTTGGCATGGCCTCTTCAAGCAAGGAAACTCTAGATAATTCCATTACATATAACCACCTAGAGGATGAGACCAGATTCAGTGAGTGGCGAAGAGCACCACATAATCACGAACCGACGACAACAAGGAAGGAGGTTATGTCAATCGTTGTTAGTGGATGTCTCATCTAGGTAGGGTTTTTTGTTTTGGATATTATAAAATTCCTCCTTCCCCTTTCTTGATTTAAACAAAGATCACTAATCAAACGACCAATGGTTTGATACACGGATCATTATTTAAACACGGGAGGTTTATTTGGGGTTACAATTCAGGAGTTATTTCTTAATTTATTGTTTTTTGTTAACAACCATTGTTAAAACGCTAATGCGGTGGGTGCGGGCCAATCTGAACAAGGTCCGGACACTCTGCCGATATTTTTGTTCTCGAGTTCCCCATGCATGGTTTAGAAATTTGAAAAAAAGGAAGAGACAGGGGTCACAATGTGGCAGGAGTGACCTGACAAGATCGTAGGCACAGACGGCACCAAGAATGGACCATAGGAGCACATCTGGTGGCTGAGGGAAAGAACGTTCGGTGTGCCATGCTGGTGGTGGCCAGCCATGGATGGAGGAGGCCCACAAAAACCAGCTGGATGATGTGGGACGGTGGCGCACCGTAGCGCGTCATAGTGGCCGGAGGCGGCTGTCCTGAGCTGGCTATGCGGGAGAAGGACGACGCCCGCGGGCGCCACCAGCAGCAGCAACTGCGGCCAGCGGGCTATAGAAGGAGGGGCAGCATGGCCCCGTGCCACGCCGCGTCGGCTAGAGATAGGTTGGCAATCTGGAAAATCGTTGCAGGTGGGTGGGGGGGGGGGTAGTGCCCCACCGACAGAATGAAACAGCCTTGCGCTTGCGGGGCCAGCTGGAGATGTGGTCTGCCTTCTGCTCGACCAGGCCAGACCCATGGCCAAGCGGGCCAGCATAGGTGGGTCGAGCCCAACCTGGTAGGTCCAGAAAACCATGGACCGGGCATGAAAACTAGCCAAGCCAACCCCGACAGGCCGCACCCATTGAACCGTGCCAACTCTTAACTGGCCGGACCTGGGCGGGGACAGGCAGACCCCAGGACCCATTGTGTCGGGTCGGCCGGACCGAGTCTGACTGGGCCCAGACACAACCAGCCATTGAAAAATGAAATGATCATAATTGATGAACCGAGTGTCTATTTGACACACCATAAGTGGTTTTGGGACCCCTTTTGGGTAAGCAGTCCCTTTGGAATATTCCGACAGGCTTGACCGAGCCGAGACGGACTGAGGTGTGATCACCCCTGTTTCACAGAAAGTGGTGTAACTAATAGACCAGGCATCCCATCGATGTGTCGTATGTGGCATAAGGACCCTTGTTACAAGGATGTCCTTTATAGATACTATATGTAAGTTTTAAAGTATTTTGACGTCTGACATGGGATGGATCAGACTTGAATCCAACTAGGCCCTTTTTACAAAAGTGCACATATCTCACAGACCGTGTGTCTGATCGATGCACCGTCTGTCACATTGGGAACCCTGTGATGGGGTGGTCCCTTGGGTATGATTTTAACGGGAAATCATACTATTTGGATGGCTTGAGTAGAAAAAACATCCAGAGATAAAGCGTGCTACATGCTGGAATCCAAAGGCTGGCTGTGATATGAAGAAGAAGAGCAACCAATACGGGTCAACATTAGAAGCTCTAGAGTGGGATGATCTAGCTTTAGGACTAATCATACCTACCACTATACTGGTGACAAATACGGGTCAGCACTAGTGACCAATACGGTTCTGCACCAGTAACCAATAAGGTTCAGCACCAGTGACCAATACGTGTCAGCACCAGCGACCAAAACAGGTCAACACCAGCAACCAATACGGGTCAACATCTGGAAACCAATATGTGTCTATATACAGTTAACTATACAGGTCATCAAAAGAGTTTCTATGGATAGGATGATCTGGCTTTATGACTAGTCTTACCTATCCTAGTAAACATTAAGTCATAGCATTAGTGTGAGATGTCTCTTTTTCTTTGTGCTTCATGATTTAGAATCAGGATTTTGATGTTAACTATGTGTTATTTCTTTTGATTTTTTCCTTTTTGGATTACTAAGAGACCTTTAGGGGTCTCATGGTCCCCTACTGAGTGGTTAAACTCACCATGCACGGGCTCCGCTCATAAGTGTGTGTCTGGTGCAGACTACTAATGCTCCAAGGCAGACTTTGGAGGTTCGTAACTTGGTGGAGCTTGGTGAAATGGGAGAACTCAAGATCCTCTTCTTCAATAGAAAACTTACAGCTACTACCCTCCTGTTACAGCTCCAGGGTAGATGTGATAGTTGTTTGCTTTCTTTTTAGTTTCTTGGGCTTGTATTCTAGCACACTATTTTCATTTTAAAGTTCTACTTGTGGTTGTACCTTACTCTCGTGGTTTTACCTTACATTTGTTGGGTGTTTAATTTAGTTTCCATTTTTGAGTGTCTATATATATCTAAGGAAATTCCTTCCATTTTTGGGAAATCCTTCTGGTGATAGTCACCAAACACTGGCCTATGGAAGGAGGGCTTATGTAGTCACATCTGGGCCCCATGGGACGGGCCGTGATAAATATTCCTTATGTTTTATTTTTTAATTTTACCATATTTTTTATTATGTTTTAATTTAATATGAATATTATTGGGTTGATATGTGAAATGTTATCTTCTATTGATCATCAGATCTAGAAAATTCATTTCAATATATTTCATGATTGGTTTAAGACTCACATAAGTATATATAATTTATTTAATATTTTTATAATTTATTCGAGGTGTATTTTCGCAAGACATTACCCACTGACTGATGTGAATTTATGTTTTTAGAAGATGTGCAAATCATGTACTCATACAGTGACTATATAACTCAACCAATTTTTCAATGGTAAATTTGTTATGAATCTCCATTACAAGTGTTTTTTTTATAACATATTTTTATTCTTCATTAACGATGTTGATGTAAATCAAGAAATTTAGAATAGTGGAATTGTTTTTCCACCTATTGATGCATGTTATTTACATGGACTGTTGAGGGACATTATTGAAGTTATTTATAGTAATGTATTTAAACAATATATTATTTAGGAGGGATTGGTTTTAACCTATTTGAGGTATGAAAGTGGACTATTTCCAATTTATGTTGGTGAAAATTAAAAATATGTGGTATAAAAATGAACGAGTAAGGGAAAATCCTTTTATACTAGAATTGTCGACATAACTGATTTACATTTTTAGCACTAATTTGAACTGGATTATTATGGTGAAAAATTCAATAAGGGGGTTTTTCTAATTGAGGTATAGGAAGTAAATATTACTATTTATTTTGAGAAATAAATTTTTATATACCATTATAGATATATGAGAAGAATATGTACAATGTGTCAGAGATACATTTGAAAGAGATATGATAAATTTTTATGATAAATAAAATATTTCCACTATTTATTTACAATCATATATAATAATTCTTATATATTATAAAAATATTAAAGAATTATTTGAAAAAATTCAATGATTTAACTTTATTTATTTTTATAAATATAGATATGTCACAGGTTGCTCAGGATGTTTTATCCGGTATCACTGGTATGTATTCATTCTTATGTTAATTTTTTATAATTTTGTATAAGTATAGTATTATATTCGGTTCACTTTTCCATTAAAAAAATATTTATTATTTTATAATTCATGGATTCATGTTTAACAGGATCCTGTGCGTCATTTAGTAGACATAAGGGCACTAGTATAGGTATTCAAGCGTAGAACTCTGGTTCCTAAATTAATGTGTTGTTTGATGTCACCTTTCATCCACAAGGTTAAGGTGTAAGTTCACCAGTTCATTAGTTGGTAAATATGATTAGATACACCATAGACTCCACATGAGGACTCACTTGTGGCCATCATTACCTTATGATACAAATGATAGACTAATGAGGTAGTATTATGTAAAATATCTATTATGTTTTTTATACTAATCCTTTTATTAATATTAAAACTCTAAATTTTTTTAAATAAGATTATATGAAATACTCTCTGGGTAATTTTTCACTAGTGTGTATTAAAAATTAACCAAATTTATTGTAAAATTATAAGATAATGTTGAAAAGAGATTAATAGGCACCAAATTATGGTGTTCCATAAAACAGATATTGAGTAGCACTAATCTTTCTTCCAACCTAGTGGTAGGTTTTGGTCTATTTTTATTCAAGTGAGGTAGAAATGGAATATTTATTAATTATAATGTTAGTTCCAATAGGCTAGATACCCTGAGAGGGGGGGAGAATCAGGGTATGACAGATTAAAACGACTGTCAATTTTGATCTTGTTTTGCTGTTAGACAAAACCCTCTTCTCTGACCTTCTTGATGTAAAGTATGAACAAACCTTAAAGCATGCACAGGACACATCGATTTTTACTTGGTTCACCCTCATTGGGATACATCCAAGGAGCATACACAGGCAGTGTGTCGATGTACCTATTCCCCAATAAGTGCACTATTGTTTACACGTTCAAAGCAGACTCACTATCCCTCCTGTGGGTCTCTTTATTATCTCTAATTAAATCTGCATCCTTAACTGTTGATAGATGCTCTTTTGTCATCCAGCTTTCACCTGCAGATGAATCTAATTTTGCACAGAGTGTACAAGGCAACTGTAACTTTTTCGTGCAGCCCTTACTGCACATTGCACGAAATTCCCTTGACTTGCACAAAATACAATTTTTGTGCAACAACCTTTTTATGGGAAACTACTTATTTTTATGCACAGCCTCTTCTTTTTACACGCAGCCTCCACACTTCTTTGCGTGTAATTTTCAACTTTTGTGTACAATCCACTTTTCACACAAAAATCATCTTTTCCGTGCAACCACTTATTTTCACGCAAACAGTTCTTTTATGTCAAAATAATTCTTTTACACCCAATAAAAAAATTTAATTTGCAACCTTTTTCTTTATGAGAAAACCCCTGTCTTTACGTACAAACATTATGTTTATGAGCAACTCTCTTGCGTATTAAAATTTCTCACACCAGATCTCAGATACTCTCTTAGTCTTGAGATACAATGAATGGAGGGGGTCACATCATATTTATAGGCAAAATCGACCCTGCGTGAAAACCCTCCTTGAGCACGTAATTCTCTTAGAGCGTGAAAAACACGTCTTCTGAGTGACACCAGTTTTCGTGCACTGCTCCAATATTTTGTGCACCTCATGCCTTGGGCAAATTTTGAGCTTCGGACCTCGTAACACCTCTTGCGTAAAAATCTTCATCCCTCTATTTCGTGCCACCCACAAATATTTCGTACACCACTTTCCTTTTCGTGCACCACCCAGATATTTCACGTAACTCTTTATTTTTCCGCCCACAGCACTGATATTTCGCACACCACACTGATTTTTCACGTGCCACTATATTTTTTTCACACCTCACTAATTGTTCGCACACCACATTATTTTTCACACACCACTCCAATTTTGGGCACACCTCCCTTTTCCAAAAACACTTCTCTCCATTTTCTGATTTTCAGGCCCAAAAATTTAGCAAGCACTAGAAAACGGCACCATCTTGTATCTACTCTTTTCATACCACCTCCAGATCGTCCATTCCTTTGTCGAGGTTTTTCAATCAAACATGGATGGCCAACAACATATATTGAACCCGAAAAATCACCTTTTTAACACCCTTTGTCAAAAATTTATACATCGTGGTCTACTTTGTGAACCAAGACAACACGAAGGCCCACTTTCTCAACAAACACAATCACCTCAAAAATGATTCAATGAGACCTTAACTGATTTTTTCTCAACAATCTACCCCTTTGGTTTTGTTGAAAAATCTTTTCAAAACAATTATCTGCACTTCATACCTCATTAAAGCTTCTTCTAGCTGCTACCACTATTCGCCTCTTAAGATTATTATATCATACTTGGATTCACTTAACACGTAATCTAATCCCACATGAGCAATACTCGGTGTGAGAAACAATAGTAAATGAAAAGTTCATGAATGAAACAATTCATTTCTTACACCAACTGTTGATACCAAAATGATATCAATGGATAAACTGATACCAATTGTGGATCGCTGGAAACCTTCTCTCACTATCAATCGTCTACTTTTATCACAATCTGTAGTTATCATCTCATGATATCTATTCTTTGATCGATCACTTATAGCATCTTCAGATTTAAAACTCCCCCTATCTACTTATAGCTTCAACTTATCTTCAGCCTTTAAACTCCCCTTATCTCAAAGCTCCACTTGTCAGCTTCTCCCCGTGTCTTTGATTAAGACAGTTTCTCCCATCCTTAGCAAAAGTTTCTCCCCGTTAATAGTTTCTCCCCATTGGGGAGTCACTATTTCTCCCCCTTCATCAAAGAACCCAAAGTTTACTCCTTTGTGATCTATAACACTAGAAAGAATACAAATTAACACATTAGATAAAAACATACCATCCCTCGGGGAGGGGGGGTTCCACATCCACACTTTTTCAAGTATGGGGAGTCGACTAAACTCCACGAGCCAGTCTATGCCTTTCAAACACTTCTTTGGGTAAGGCCTTTGTCAAAATGTCCACAACCTGTAGTTCTGTAGGAACATACTCCAACTACACGATTCCATGCTCAACCTTCTCCTTGATAGAATGATTCTTTATCTCAATGTGCCTTGTCCTTGAGTGATGGATGGGATTTTCTATGATATTAATAGCACTTGAGTTGTCACACTTGATTCCTATCAGAGACATCACTTCAACACATATCATTAAGCTACAGTTTCATCCACAATAATTGTGTGAAAGCTTGAGTGGTAGCAATAGATTCATCTTCTACGGTGCTCAATGAAATTATATCTTTCTTGTTTCTTATCCAATCAATATAAAATCCACCAAGATAGAAAGCACCTTTTGATGTTGATTTCCTATCATCTGCTGAACCAGCCCAGTCTGCATCAGTATATCCCAGTAATTCTGACTGAGATTTTTCACTATATATCAAGAAGAAATAAATCATGCCCTTGATATACTGAAATATTCTTTTCACTGTAAGAATGTGGATTTCCTTGGGATTACTATGATAGCTCATTGCTTGGCATGTGTCGAAGACAATGTCAGGCCTTGTTTCATTTAAGTACAATATACTTCCAATGATTTCCCTATATTCTGTGATATTAACTGCCTTGCCATCCACATCTTTGGACAGTTTCATCTGGGTAGCAACCGGAGTCTTCATCTTGTTGGAATTTTCCATTCAAAATCTTTTCAAAACCTCCATGGAATATTTGGATTGAGAAATGAATGTTCCATTCCATCATTGTGTCACCAGTAGACCCAAGAAAAATGTTATCTCTCCAATAATTGACATTTCAAACTCACTTTTCATGAATTCGGAGAACTGTCTTCACTATGCATCATCTGATCTGCCAAATGTTATGTCATCGACATATACTAGTACAATCGTACTTTGATTTCTATTTTTATTGTTGAAATAGAGGTTTTAATCAAATCTCCCATGCTGGAAAGCAAGCTTTTTCAAGTTCTAATTGAGCCTTTATTACCATGCACTTGGTGCTTGTTTCAGCCCATAAAATGCCTTCTTCAGTCTACAAACACTGTTCTCATCCTCATGAATAAGAAAACCATCTGATTGTTAAATATACTTCTATTACTCTAGAACCCCATTCAAAAATGAATATTTGACATCCATCTAGAAAATTTTTAACTTCTGATGCACTGAAATGGCTAGAAATAATCGTCTTTTCTCTAGTCTCGCTACCAATGCAAATGTCTCATCAACATCTATTCCCTCTATCTGGTTGTATCCCTTGAACACTAATCGTTCTTTGTTCCGAATCACTATTCCATATTCATTCATCTTGTTGTGATAGACCCATTTAGTCCCGATGACATTCTTATCTACTGGAATCGAAACAATCTCCCATGTATTATTCTTCTCAATTTGATCAAGCACATCATTCGTGGCCTGAACCCAATTTTCATCTTCAACTGCATCAGCAAAGCATTTAGGCTCTACTTGAGATAAGTAAGATATCTACTAGAGTAAATTCATTTTTCTTGTATGAATTGGAGCTAATTGATCACCAATGATATTTTTCCAGTCAATTTCAGCTAGAATCCTTGGCTTTTGTGCAGATATAGATTTTCTTCTTCTTAATCATCAATAGTATCTTCTTCTGAATCAGCATCAGCCACTTCTTCTCATCCTTCATTACTTTCCACCTCATCGCATTCATATGGAAATTATTCATTGTGCTATTGAATACTCTCTTCGTTCTCTAAAATAGTGACATCATTTCTCTCAGCTACTTTTCCCATCCTTTTTTTAAAACATTTATATGCTTTGATTTTTCCAGAATAGCCATGGAATATCCCCTCATCTCCATGCGACGAAAATTTCCTATGTTTCCCCTTATTAAGGATGAAGCACTTAATTCCAAATATTCGAAAGTATTTCACTATGGGCTTCTTTCCATACCACATCTCATACAGAGTCTTTCCTTCCTTTGGACACAACAAATCCCTATTATAAATGTAGACTGATGTCAAAACTGCTTCCTTCCAAAATTTCTTTGGTAAGTATTTTTCTATGAGCATCGTTCTTGACAAGTTGCTGATGATCCGATTTCTCCTTTCAACCACTCCATTCTGTTTTGGAGTTATCACTATGGAAACATGATGCCTTATCTAGTGTTTCTTGAGATATTATTCCACCTGAAAATATCTGAATTTCATACCATTATCAGTACGAAACTTCAGAATTCTCTTTCCAAGCATCCTTTCACTCTCCCTCCAGTACTGTTTTAAGCAGTTGAACACATCAGACTTATGGGCTATAACAAATACCAATGCAATTTTGCTATAGTAATCAATGAAAATAACACATTACCTCTTTCCGTCAATTTCTCTTGGTGTGATCGGCCCACATACATCAGCATGCACCAATTTGAGTACCCTTGTTGACTTCTTTTACTTTTATTTATACGTCTTTCTGATGAGATTGCCTTATTGTCATGTATCGCATGCGTGAGTATGATCACATGATAGCTTAGGGTGGTCTCTTTCTGCATCAAACATTACCAGATATTCCATGGATGGTTGGCATAGATGACCAATTCATTTATTCCACAACTTGTTTTCTTCCTCTCTTGACAGAAAACACAAATCTTCTTCTCCTCTTACCGGGTAGAGATTTCCCTTTGTCTTTTCCCGTATAGAACCACACCCCCATATCTTCCTTTGATGATACACAAATTCTTAGTAAACCTTATATAATATCCTGAGCCACATAGTTGACTGACACTGAGAAAATTGTGACTGAGGCCTTCTACTACTAAGACATCAGCATGTCTCATCTCTTTGCCCCCAAACATGGCCTTTATTGAGCCAAATATCTTTAGGACTTCATCATTTTCTAACTTTACAACTCCGTATTTGTCATATTTTATGCCTGTAACAAGATCCTTGTTACCTGTCATGTGAGATTTGCAACCGTTTTCAAGGATCCACACACCAGTGCGATCTGAAGCTTTAAGGGAAATTTATACCACCACTGCCTTCTCAACCTTTTTCTTCTTGGACCATATTTCTTCCTTCATACTTGAAATGGATTGAGACTTCTGATCGTTCTCAATCTATGATGGACCAACTTCATCTTGCAAAGATCCAAAACTTTTTTTCATTTTCAACTCTCCTGTTGTTTCATAGATCTTCTTCTTGCAAACATTTTGACTCTCCTTTGGCACATTCCTTTGTATGGTCGAAGTACAATACCAAGCCATGTTCCCAAATACTCCACACCAAAAATAGTGTTCTTTGAAATATGTTCTAGAGAACCATTCTCTTTTTGGATGACACCTTTGTTCTTATGACCTTTGATATCTATTGGATATGGAACACACATAATGTGAATGTCCCATCTTTCCACAACAATAAAACCTGATATCTGGTGCATTCCATTGTGTGACTTCTACACTGCATGTTTCCCCTTAGGATCTATGAATATTCGAATTCTTCCTTCTTCCCAAATCAACCGTCAATCTCGGAGTGGGTGCTTGTAGTCTGACCTCAATTTTCATAGATTTGTTTTTCGATTAGGCCCCCCATCAGTCTTATCAATTGAACTTTGTTGATGCTTCTTTTCTATTGAACCACAATTCTCCACTTTCATCTCATCATTTTTCTGAGTGATCTTCTTTCCTGATGACCCAGTTGGACTCAAGAGTTTTTCTTCATCTTTAACCTTTTTCCACAAAACTGACAACTTCTCCTTAAAGTTCTTCAATATGCTTTATTTAATCTTTCCTTGTGATATTCAAGCTATTGATCTCCCTTTTATATTATTCAATTTTTAATTTAAAATCACTAAATAATTTTGAGTCCTATGGTATTGATGACTTGAGTTTGTCAGTCTCTTCCATTAACTCATACTTCTCTTATTCCTACTGCTGCAAATATATTTTGGCATCACGAACCACTTTTTGGCGTTATTTGTTTTGGCTCTCCAAACATCTATCTCCTCAAGAGCATCCTCTAACTCAGCTTGCATATCAACTATTCCCTCAACTTCTTCTTCTTCTTCATTAGCTTCAGTTTAATTCTTATTCTGAGAAATGTTGACAACTTCCACCATAACATTTTCTCCATGATCTCTACAGTTCCCTATCTATTCAACCTCCTCAACCTCAATCTTGTTTGAACTGTAATATTCTTTTGAAAAAAGGTTCTTTTTCTTAAAGAAATCTCTCTTGAACTGTTTCTTTCCTTTCCTATAGGCTGGAGACTTCTTCTTGAGAATTTTGATTTCATCAACATCATCATCCTCTTGGAACTTTTTGGGGATCCTTGCCGCAAGATGTCCAACCTTTCCACATTGAAAACAAGTAATTGGAAGCTTCCCTTTTAACTTTCCTTTTCCTCTTTGAAGGTTTGAGGAGAGGAATGATATCACCTCATCTGTCTCTTATTCTTCCTGAGAGTCTTCAATGGTGAGCTTCTTCATGGCCTTGAATGCCAACTCATTGGATTTACCCTTTTATATAGAATTGTTATAATCATTTCTCATTTCATATGCAACAAAAATGCTATACAGGTTATCCAATGTCAGTTCTTTCAGGTCTTTATCTTCAAAAAATGAAACTTTTAGATTGAAACTAGGTGGAAGTTTACTCAAGATGTGCTTTACAGTCTTTATGTCTTCAATAACATCTCCAAGACCTCACATTTCTTCCACTACAACATCTACCCAATCAAAGAATGCATCAACAGACTCATTCAGGTTCATTCTTCGATCTTCATAATATTTCCACAACACCTGCATCTTTGCCTCTCTAACCTTTGTATCCCCTTCATATATATTAAATAACATTTCCCACATGGCATGTGATGTTTTTCATGACATCCCCTTTGTATAGATACTATTGGATATGGATCCCCCTAAGGTATTAATTCCTTTGGCATCACCATCCAACTCTCTATGCTTATTATTTGATAATGCACTACTATTAATATCAGCTGTTATGCCATGCATTGCTGTTGTGAACACATCCATTCTTAATGATCGGAAGTAGTGTTGTTTTTGATTCTTCCATAGCTGGAAATCGTTCCAATCTAAGATCAGAATCCCTTTATGATTGGTGACCTCCATTTGAGAGAGAAACACTGATATTAGCCTTTTCCTCTGATACAAATTGTTAGGTCCACTAGTATAGATACCCTGAGTGGGGGGGTGAATCTGGGTATGATAGATTAAAATGACTTCCCCTTTTGATCTTTTTTTGCTGTTAGACAAAACCTTCTTCTCTATCCATCCTGATGCAGAGTTTGAACAGACCTTAAAGCATGCACAGGACATAGGAATTTTTACATGGTTCAACCTCACTGGGCTACGTCCAAGGAGCATACACCAGAAGTGTGACAATATACTAATTCCACTATAAGCGCACTACTGTTTACACGTTCGATACGGACTCATTGTCCCTCCTGGTTTACAACCACTCACAAAATGAAAGCTCACTGCTCTCTCAACTAAAGTGTTCTCTATGCTTCTTTAGAAATCCACCCATAGTTTATAGAACTGTAGGTATCTCCATTATCTCTAATGAAATCTACATCCTTAACTATTGATAGATTCTCTATTGACATCCTACTTTCACCTGCAGATGAATATCACTTTGCATCGAGTGTATCAGGAAACTTCAATTTTTACGCGCAACCCTTACTACACCTTGTGCGAAATTCCCTTGGCTTCTGCGAAATACAATTTTCAAGAAACAACATTTTTACACGCAACCACTTATTTTTAGGTGCAACCTCTTCTATTTACGTGTAGCCTCTACACTACCTTGGGTGTAATTTTCTACTTTTGCGTGATATCCACTTTTCGCACAATATTCTTCCATTCCGTGCAACCTATGCTTTTCAGGAAAAGAGTTCTTTTACATGAAAATAATTATTTTATGTGCAATGACCAAATTTTATGTGCAACCTTTTTCTTTACAGGAAAACCCCTAGCTTTATGCGCAAACTATATGTTTACACGCAACTCTCTTGCATATTCAAATTTCGCACGCCAGAGCTCGGATACTCTCTATGTCTTGAGCTACACTGAATGGAGGGGGTTACTTCATATTTATAGGCAAAATTGACCACACGTGAAAAACCCTCCTTGAGTGCGTAATTCTATTCAAGTGTGAAAAGCACATCTTCCACACAACACCATTTTTTGTGCACTGCTCCAATATTTTTTGCACCTCATGTCTTTTCCAAATTTTGAGCTTTAGAGCTCAAAACACCTCTTGTGCAAAAATACTCATCCCTCTATTTCGTGTATCCTGCAAATATTTTGTGAAACACTTTCCTTTTCACAGAAGGTGCAAATATTTCAAGCACCACACATATATTTCGTGCAACACTTTATTTTTCCCTACACTGAGCTTATATTTTATGCACCATGCTGATTTTTCACGAGCCACTATATATTTCGCGCACCTCACTAATTGTTTGTGCACCACATTATTTTCCATGCACCACTCCAATTTTTCACACACCTCCCTTTTCCAAAAACACATCTCTCCATTTTCCAACTTTCAGGCCCAAAAATTTGGAAAACACTAGAAAATGGAACCACCTTGTATCTGCTCTTTTTGTACCACCTCCAGATCATCCATTTCTTTATCGATGTTCTTCAATAAAACATGGATGGCCAACAACATCTCTTGAACCTGAAAATCACCTTGTTAACCCCCTTTGTCAAAAATTTATAGATTATGGTCTGCTTTGTGAAAAAACACAACACATAGGCCCTCTTTTTCAACAAACACAATCACCTCACAAATGCTTCAATGAGACCTTGAGGGATTTTTCCCCAACAATCTCCCCCTTTGGTTTTGTTGACAACTCTTTTCATAATGATTCTCTGCACTTGATGCCTCAATAATGCTTCTTCCAGCCACTACCACCATTCGCCTCTTACAATTATGATAGTGTTCAAGGGTTCACTTAACACATACTCTAAGCCCACATGAGCAATGATTGGTGTGGTAAACAAGAGTAAATGAAAAGTTAATTAATGAAACACTTCATTTCAAACACCAACTACTGATACCAAACTGATATCAATGGCTAAACTGATACCAATTGTGGATCTTTGGAAGAATTATCTCACTATCTCTCATATGCTTTTATCATGATTTATAGATGTCATCTCATGATATCTATTCTTTGATCAATCACTTATAGAATCATCAGATTTAAAACTCCCCCTATCTGCATACAACTTCAACTCCTCTTCATCCTTTCAACTCCCCCTATCTCTCTACTCCACTTGTCAGCTTCTCCTCGTGTCATTGATTATGACATTTTCTCCCTTCCATAGCCACATTTTCTCCCTATTAATAGTTTCTCCCCATTGAGGAGTCACTATTTCTACCGCATTGTCAACAAACCCAAAGGTCACTCCTTTGTGATCTGCAACATTAAAAAGAATAAAAATTATCGCATTTGAGAAAAAATTACCATCCATTGAGGGAGGGGTCCACATCCACACTTTTTCAAGTGCTGGGAGTCAAATGAACTCTCAGAGAAAGTTGATGCCTTTCGAACGCTTCCTTGCATAAGGCCTTTGTCCGAATGTCTACAACCTATAGTCCTGTAGATACATACTCCAAATTCACGATTCCATGCTCAACCTTCTCCTTGATAAAATGATTCTTTATCTCAATGTGATTTTTCCTTGGGTGATGGATGGGATTTTTGATGAGATTTATAAAAATAGAGTTATCACACTAGATTCTGATCAGAGACTTCACTTCAACGCCCATATCATCAAGATTCTGCTTCATCCACAATAACTGTGTGCAAGCTTTAGTGGTAGCAATATATTCTTCTTTTGCGGTGCTCAATGAAATGCAATCTTTCTTCTTGCTTAGCCAAGAAATACACAATCCACCAAGATAGAAAGAAACTCTAGACGTTGATTTCCTATCATCCATTGAACTCTCCCAGTCTACATCAGTATATCCCAGTAATTCACAATGAGATTTGTCACTATATATCAAGACAAAATAAATCATTCCCTTGATATACCAAAGTATTATTTTCACTGTAATCATGTCGCTTTCCTTGGGATTACTCTGATATCTCACTACATGGAATGTGGTGAAGACAATGTCAGGACTTTTTGTTGTAAAGTACAATAGACTTCCAATGTTTTTCATGTATTCTGTGATATAACTGCCTTACCATACTCATCTTTGGATAGTTTCATCAGGGTGGCAACTAGAGTCTTCATCTCCTTGGATTTTTCCATTCCAAAAATTTTTAGAAACTCCTTTGAATATTTGGATTGAGAAATGAATGTTCCATTCCTTCCTTGTGTTAACTGTAGACCCAGTAAAAATGTTAGCTCTCCAATCATTGAAATTTCAATCTCACATTTCATGGATTCGGAGATCTTTTTTCACTGGTATTCACCTGAACTGCCAAATATTATGTCACCTATATAAACCAGTACCATAATCCTTTGATTATTGTTGTTGTTGTTGAAATAGATGTTGTAATCAACTCCCCCACATTGGAAACCATGCTTTTTCAAGTACTGATCGATCCTTGAGTACCATGCTCTTGGTGCTAGTTTCAGCCCATACAATGCCTTCTTTATTCTGCAAACCTTGTTCTAATCCTCATGAATGATAAAACCATCTAGTTGTTCAATATACACCTCTTCCTCCAAAACACCATTCAAAATTGCAGATTTGACATCCATCTGGAAAACATTGAACTTCTGTTGCACTGCAATGGCTAGAAATAATTCGATTGTCTCTAGTCTTGAAACCGGTGAAAATGTCTCATCAACATCTACTCCCTCTATCTGGGAGTATCCCATATACACTAGTCGTTCTTTGTTATGAATCACTGTGCCATCTTCATTCATTTTGTTGCAAAAGACCCATTTAGTCCCAATGACATTCTTACCTTCTGGACTTGAAACAATATCCCATATTTGATTCTTCTCAATCTGATCTAGCTCTTCATTCATGGCCAGAATCGAGTTTTCATCTTTAGCTGCATCAGCAAAGCATGTAGGCTCTACCTAAGATAAGTAAGATATCTGCTATAGAGAATTCATTCTTCTGTCTGAACTATAGTTGATTGATCTCCAATGATAATTTTCCATTCAATTTCAGCTCGACTCCTTGGCTTTTGTGCAGATATCGATTTTTCTTCTTTATGATTACCATCAGTATCTTCTTCTGACTTAGCATCAGCCAGTTCTCTCCTCCTTTATTACATTCCTCTTCATCAATTTCATCTTGAAATTGTTCACTGTTTTGTTGAGTACTCTTTTTGTTCTCTACAACTGTGAAGTCATTTCTATCAATTAAAATTTTTTCACTGTTCTGTTGAATACTCTATTCATTCTAGAAGGGTACTACTATTTACTAGTTCAAAGCTAACTCACTATCTTTCCTGATTTACAACCACTAAAAAATGAAAGCTCACTGCTCTCTCAACTGAAGTGTGCTCACTGCTTCTTCGGAAGATCCACCCATAGTTTATAGACCTATAAGTCTCTTCATATTCTCTAACGAAATCTTCATCTTTAATTGTTGATAGATGCTCTCTTGACGTCCAACTTTCACTCGCAGATGAATCTCACTTTGCACCGAGCATACCACGCAACTGCAATTTTTGCATGTCACCCTTACTGCACCTTGCGCAAAATTCTCTTGACTTGCATGAAATACAATTTTCGCAAAACAACCTTTTTACAAGCAACCACATTTTTTACGTGCAACCTCTTCTTTTTACGCACAGCCTCTAAACTACCTTGAGCGTAATTTTCAACTTTTGCACGCAATCCACTTTTTGCACAATAGTCTTCTTTTCCATGCAACCTCTTCTTTTGAGAAAACAGTTCTTTTATGTGCAATGAATGATTTTATGCACAATGACCAAATTTTATGCACAAAATTTTTCTTTACGCGCAAACCCCTGGCTTTACGCACAAACTTTATGTTTACGTGCAAATCTATTGAATATTCCAATTTCGCACACCAGAACTCGGATACTCTCTAAGTCTTGAGTTATAATGAATGGAGGGGTCACATCATATTTATAGGAAAAATTGACCTTGAGAAAAAAACCCTCATTGAGAACGTAATTCTCTTCGAGAGTGGAAAACACATCTTCCGCGCAGCACCATTTTTCAGGCACTGCTCCAATATTTTTCACACATCATTCTTTGGCCAAATTTTGAGCTTTGAACCTCGAAACACATCTTGCGTGAAAAGGTTCATCCCTCTATTTCGTGCATCTCGAAAATATTTCATGCACCACATTCCTTTTCAATCACCATGTAAATATTTCATGAAACTCTTTATTTTTTTCTCAATGCGCTGATATTTTGTGCACCATGGTGATTTTTCATGTGCTACTATATTTTCCATGACCCTCGCTAATGTTTTATGCACCACATTATTATTCACACACCACTCCAATTTTTCATGCACCTCCCTTTTTCAAGAAGGCAAATCTCCATTTTCCGATTTTCAGGCCCAAAAATCTGGCAAACACTGGAAAATGGCACCACCTTATATCTGCTCTTTTTGTACCGCCTTTAGATCTTCCATTCCTTTTTCGAGGTTCTTCAATCATACATGGATGGCCAACAACATCTCTTGAACCTGAAAAATCACCTTGTTAACCCCTTTTGTCAATAATTTATACATCGTGGTCTGCTTTGGGAACAAACACAACACAGAGGCCCTCTTTTTCAACAAACACAATCACATCAAAAATGATTCAGTGATACCTTGAGGGATTTTTTCCCAACATATAACATATAAATTAAAGTAATATTTTATATTAAAAAAATGAATATTTTGAATCTAGACCAACTATGGTCATCATTCACATATTCTAGCATTGTGGGTCATTTCTTTTTGACCTTCCACTCAACACATGTCATTGATTATACATAATGTAATTTTATAATTCATTTCTCATTAATTTAATTAAAATTTTATTATATATGATGAAAATAATTATGTAATTGGAGGTGAAATTTTATTTAGTTGTGCCTATGAGCTGATACCACCGATTAGATGTTGACATGGATGATGACTCATCATGATGCTAACCCTGATGTTGATGAAGTTATGTTAGTAATGTTTTTTAGTAAAAAATCTTTTTTTATTTTATATAAAGTTTTCACATTAATTTATTATTTAACTACATATATTAAACATGATAAATTTGACATTGAGCTGACACAGCCACCTAAGATATAGTGACATATTATTTTGTGCAGAGATAAGATTTTTTAACATGTCATTGGTTTTGGTGGTCATGGAAACTCATTCAAATATAGAATAGGTGTCCCATGACATACAATTTTTAGAGTGGAGAAGATGTGTACATGTAGAGTTGTAGGAATGTGAACATTGTATGATGTAGATTATATAGTACAGACTATGTAGAACAACATGTTTTTATAATTTTAGTAATTATAGGTATAGTATAATGATATTTTATCTCAAATGTTGTCACATATATATGAGATAATGAAACAATGTCCCTTTGATGATGAACATATTTTGACGTAAAATGGTATAACATAAATAAATTATACCCACATAGATTTTTGATAATATAATTATAATATATAATATGTATATATATTGGAAGAACCATATGAAGCTAGGGGAATTATCATGTATAGATACTCATTCAATTTATACATAGATATTACATCCTATAATATCAATATACATTTCATTTTACAAAAAAAAACATTAATGAGAACTGTAAAGGCTTAATGTCTTAAGAAATTGGGATACATAAAAAACTAGAGTATAAGTGAACTATGTCATCTCTAACTATGATATTTATAACTATCACCCATAATAGGCATATCATTCATAATACCTTTCTTCATAGCATGTGGAAATGAAACATAAGAAAAGGGGAACTCATATGCTCAGTATGGGTAAAAATGAATATATCAACATAAAATGAGTGTAATGGTATGTGAACATGAGAATAACCTTTGTAAACCATAACCTCCATATCATAGATCAGAAAATTGAATCATGACATCAATATTGGAAATTAATAAGACATGAATCATGAATTATTCAAAGAGAATAATCCATTTGACTATAACATTAGTATAATACATAGATTTGAAGCACGCACATAAGAATAGAAAAATAATTTTCTCACTAGTCAATGACTATTTTAATGTCAATAAATATTTCATGGTTTCACTCCCCAAACTATCATAGTCATCATGTTATGTTCCAAATATTATCATAGTGGATATATTCCCTTACTAAATTGGGTTCAATACCCATTCTAGTCCAATTTATCTCATGAGATATCAATATTTACCCAATAAATTGGAGAAATGTATAATTTCTGTCCCACCCATCAAATAACTAAAACATTCAAATGTTTTCTCCAAGACCACAAAACATTCATCATGTAATATCCTCTAGAAAGGAAATTTACTTCGTAAATATTTCTTTATAACATAAAATTTGTAAATGAAACAGGTTTTAAAATAATAACCAGAGGAAAAGAAAGAGGTTTCATAAATATATTTTCATCCTAATCACAAACCATAAAATAAAATAATATGTATTTCATAATTAGATCATATACCTAGTATAGAATAATTATAATAAATTATTTTTGGATTTGATGAATATAAGTACAATTAAAATATCAGTAAAAATATTATTGAGGATGACAAACGTTTACTTTTTGAAAATAATTTTTTTAAAATCTATAAATTTCCTAAATATAAAATAATTTTTGTTAAATAAACATAGAAACATATAAAGGAATATTTAAATAACTGTTTAGTTATAATGATTGAAAATATTATTTATTCCATATTGGATAAAAAATTATTCATTTTTCATTTTCAGTAAAATTCAAATATATCTAATTATGAAAATGAAAAGAAGATTAATTTTAAACCATATTTTAAATATTCAAAAAAGAAAGTATTAAAAATATCATTGGATAATATTAAAAATGTGTTTAACTTTTTATAAAACATGGACATGGAAGTGAAAGGATTATCAACGTAAGTTGGAAATAAAGTCAGTTTTCTATAAAAAAAATATTTTAGATTATTAAGTACAAAAATAGAGGAAGAGTAAAGGTAAAAATGTAATTTAAAGAAATAAATATATGATAATAAAATTCATATATCTATTAAGATATATATTATGATATCTCATCATCACATACATAATCATAAAAAATCTCGTTAAATAATGAGAATGTAACGTAAAACCCTTACCAATTTGGAAATTTTTGAAATGTAAGACCCATAAAAGAAAGAAACTTAGATGGATATATATATTTATATCATAAAAAGAAAAATAATATGCTCAAAATAAATTCATGGGATTTATATACACCATGAAAATTAAACAAGATGTGAATATGGGATGTGTCCCATAGAAATAAATATGAGACAAAAATTCCTTACCTCAATTATCAAATTCCTTCACGCATGTTTGAACCCCCTATATAATAAATATATGTATATTATAAAAATATTATATGACAATATTAAATTATTTGATACCATATATGATTTTTTTATCACCCTTTTATCACTCATTTATCAATAATTCTTTATTAAAAACAGTTCTGAGTGATAATTTCTTCATTTTTCATGATTGTTTTGGTTCGATATATTTTAGTCCTTGTACTTTGATCCAGATTCCATAATTTAAAAAAAATTAATTATTTAAATTTAATATGAATTCAGTATATAAATTTTTAGTGTCATCCATAAAAGTTATAAATAGAAAAATGAATTACATGGTTCATGTAAACGGTAGTCCATATATATGTATGAATAATATTTTAATTATTTAGAGGATATAAAAAAATAAAGGTAAATAATAATTCAAATTCATAGAATAATATATATATATATATATATATATTAGTTATCATATATGTTTATGAAATTAATTTTTATTACTATCCATGTTGAAATAAAATCATAAAATGTATCACATTGCTTGGTGGAGGCAGTAGCCATCACGTACATACAAGCAAAGTTATTGTTTTTCAACAAAATTGAAAATAAGAAGGTAGATTTGATATTATAATTCTAAAATTTTAATCATTTTATTAATATAATATATATATATATATATTAAAAATATTTTTAAATCTATCTGTGATAGGCGGTGATGGAAAACGAATTACATCGGTTCACGGGGCGGTTGTTTTCCATACACAAAATCTACATTTTCGATTCCCATTTGATAGATGAGGTGATGTATATAGGTTATTGTATTAACCAAAAAAAATATTAGTATATTTAATATACTAGGGTTATTATTTCATGAAATTTTGAGAATTCTTGAATAAGGTAGAAGAAAAAACAAAACAAAAAACCCTAGGTTAAGAACGATACATCTTCTTCGAACAACCTTCTCTAGTTTTAACAAAAAGACTTATTAGGAAGGTATAATAATTAAATTGATCCCTATAAGATTTTTTAATGGATTTTAGTAATTTATTTGGGTTGTAATTATAAAAACTAAAAGGCTTTATAAGTTTTAATTAAAGAAGATAAGAGGTTCTTTTTTATATGTGAGAAAGAGTGAAATTTATTTAAATACCCAAAAATCATCAATAAGGGGAATTCACTCTAAAGTCATGTGCCTACAAAATTGTTAAATAATGGATTTAATGGAATATATGGTTGATAAAACAATCTAAAACAAAAAATTTAAATATTTTAAACATGTTATCCCCTTATCCTCAATGTTTACTTACTTTTACCATTTTAGTTTCCACTATAGTAACTAGTTTTATACTAAGTTAATTTACCTATAAACTATAAAATTAAAATGATATTTATTATATAATTTATATCAAATGATTATAAATATGATATAAAATTCCAAAATTAGAAAATCATATGTGTATGTAAAACTAATTACAACACAATCACATTTAATGTGCAAAACCCCATTTTAATTTTAATATCAGAAATTAATTTTTACTAATGTTGTTATTCATTATGATAAAAAATTAAGTTGAACATATTACCTAATATTAATTATTATTATTCCATGTTTTTATCCCATTTTATCAAATTCAATTCATATAATTGAAAAAAAAATAATTAAAATTTAATCTCATAATAATGATAAAAAAGCAGTTTCCAAAATAAAATTTAAAATAAGTATAAAAAACTTATATATTAAATTTGAATATAATTTTAATTAAAATAACATAAATTTTATTAATAATAATATAATAGATCTAATTAAACATTTAAATAAATTTAAAAAAATGAAATTTCTGAATTCTTTAAATGAAAATAAAATTTTAAATAAAAATCAGTATTTCACAATTCATGAAAAAAAATCTTATTTTAAGAATATTATTCAAAATACACTGTAATATAATTTTGAATTGTTTATTTAAAAAATAAATTTCCATTTTTGAAATAAATTTTCTAAAATTCTAAAAATGATGTTTAAAATAAGTGTTCAAAATATGATGCATCCACTTTTAGAGAAAAAAACACTTTTAAGAATAACACTAGATTTATCCTTATTCCACAGCAAGGAAAATTATTAGATTAATTATAAAAAATTTGATTAAATATATAATATATAAATTTAATTAATTTAATTCCCCAATTTCAACTAATTTAATTAATAATATAACAACTCATTACCTATATAAAAAATATTTTCATAAAAATATATCTATTAAATTCAGATGATGTTTATATTCATTTCCCATCTATTGTTAACTAATTAATTTATCTTATACAGGTGTAAAAAATTATTTTAATATTTTAGTTATTCTTATTCATACCCTCCAATTTAATATCTTGGTTATAAGGGTATACTATATTAATGATTATTTAGACTTAGGGCTTTAGTCATAAGATAACAATGAAAATTAATATATCTGAAAGAAAATATTTCATAAAATCTCAGGGAATTACATTCTACCCCCATAAAAAAATCACTCTTTTAATTCCATTATTCTGATAAAAATGTCTGAGGATACTTCTTCCCCAACATATACTGAGGTTCCCATTTAGCTTTCCTAAATTAGTGGATTCACTATAAAATATTTACTAGGTGATTAGTGTTTTTTCATAGCACTTTATCTCAATGATTCATAATCTCCACAGAATATTCTTTATAAGAGTGATCCTTCCCTAGTGGTACAACGTCTGATTTCTATACCTATGAAGGGTTGGGTATATACTTCCTCTAGAGTGATATATAGAACACATCGTGAACATGAGATAAGTTAAGTGGAAGTTCCATGTGATAAGATACTATCGCCACACAATCAATAATATCGAAAGGAACAACAAACATAGGGATATAGTTTCCTTTCATTATGATTCTAGTAACCATATTCCATATATAAAATTACAAAAAACCACCTCACCAACTTCAAATTCCATATCACAATGATAATTTTAGACATAATGTTTCTATCAATGACATAATGTTTCTATCAACTCTAAGCTACTGTCACAACCCGTCCTCAGGGCCCGTGCCGTGACTACCCCAAGCCCACCTTCCATAGTCCAAGGGCTGGCGACTAGCACCAAAGGCATAAATCCCAATAAAATGGGAAGGCATTGCTTTTATAAAAGTAAACTACCCAATAGAGTACAAGCGGAAGAAAACACTAAGTACAAAAGAACGTGCTGAAAAGTAAATGGGCCAGAATACAAACCCAACTGAAAAGTACAGCTACAACTGAATGAGAGTACAACAGAAAAGACAAGCAGTTGGAAGAATATAAGTTGCTTCGGGGTCATCCACCTCGAATCCTACCTGAAGGGTAGGTACAAATAGTGCAGCTCCTGGATTTTCCACCAAAGATCTTACCTGAAGGGTAGGTATTTATAGCCTCTTCAACACCCTCACTCTTCAACCTCCTCTAAGTACCGTCTCATTGTGAAGTCCACCTCTGAACACTAACTCGTCGTGAGGTCAACCTTCGGGTACCTTCCAATCTTCGAGCACTCGGCCTCCGTCTGCGCTGTCTGTCGTCTGCATCCAACACAACGAGGTGTGGGCATAGCCCATGTAGGGGTGAGTATAATGATACTCAGTAGGGACCCTGAGACCCTCAAGGTCTCACTATATCCAACAAGGATAACCACAAAGCTGGATCTAAACAGATAACCCTTACTTAGGTATAAGCCCATACTTATAGCTAAGTTATCAAGTAAACCATCTCAAACAAGAGGTATCACACAAATATGAAATCAATGGATAACCACTACTTAGGTATATGCCCATACATATACCTAAGTTATCAAGTAACCCATATCAATCATGAGGAAATCACAAAGGTCAATGACTCAGCTCAAACCAGGATTTTCATTATCGAAACCGCAACTGTTGAAGAGCTCTTCCTCTGTCGAGTACACTGATCATGTCACAACTCTGAGGCATTGCTCACTAACCTTAGACTGCTGAGGTACTCCTCCTGTTGAGTACCGCGGGTCATCCACCCAAACCCAGTAGTGCTCCCCGTTGGGGTCTACCACCCAAACAAAGTAGTGCACCGCCCCTAATATCCTGTAGAGGTACTCCTTCTGTCGAGTATCGCGGGTCTGCCACCAAAACTCAGTAGTTCTCACCGCCGTGGGTCCACCACCCAAACACAGTAGTACTCCCCACTGGGCTATACAAGTCACTCCGATTCAAATCAGACAAGCAGTCATCAGGTCTCAGCCAGCTACACGGTCTCCGTACTCCATACGCTAGTCTCTGAGAGGGTTTTCTCCGTGAGCTACAGGTCAATACTCCAAGTATCACAAAGCCCCACAAAAAAGTATCTCAAAGGACCGCCTCGTCGTAGAGGTCACAACGCAACAGACAGCGTGTCAATCGAACGCCTAGTCTATGAGTTATTAGCCTTTTAGTCCCGGGGGCCCGGTTGGTTTCGTGTATGATCCAACCCGGCAGTATCTCAACTGTACCCCAAACTCAAATAGGGTATAATCAAAGGGACTTTTTCTCAATGTGATCACCAATGTCGCTGATGGTTCGTCAAACGGATGTCCGGTCTGAAAGTTATCAGCTTTTCGTTCCAGGGGACCAGTTGGATTTTGGGTACAATCCAACCTGGTCATATTCCAACTGAGTCCAAACCATAGGTGAAGTATACCAAAAGAACTGTCTCATTAAGATAAATCCAACAAAGTCAAGGGCACATCAATCGGACGTCCGGAACACAAGTTATAACCATTTCCGCTCCGAGGGCCCGGTTGGTTTCTTGTTCGAACCAACCCGGCCATACACAAAGTTCTCCGAAACCTTGAGTGTAATATACTGAAATGACCGTATTGATCCAAGGATTCCAACTCAGCTGACGATGCATCAATCGGAGATCGGTAGCCCAAGTTATGGGCGTTAGAGCGGATATGTCTATAAACAGGGGGTTTGGGCCCGGTCTGATCCTGCCCAATACCCCCCGGGTCAGCCCGAACCGGGTCGGCCCGACCCAGGTCTAGGTCCGGCCCAGCTGGCACGGCACGACCCAACCGACGCGGCCCAGCCCAGCCGACGCGGCTCGGACCGTCGTGAGGGTCTGGCCCGGCGCGGACGGTCCGGCCCGGCGCAGGCGGTCCGGCCCGGCATGGGCGGTTCGACCCAGCGCGGGCAGTCTGACCCAACACGGGCAGCTGTGGATGGGCGGAAAGCACCACCCCCCGGATTTTCGAAACGGCGGACCCCTATGGGGTCCGCCCTAGCTGACCGCCGGGGGTTTCAAACCCCCGGTCTTCTTGGTAACGGTCGGCTGTTTTGGCCTGCCGGTGAGCTGCCACGGGACCCCCGCGGGTCCCGCCTCCTGATGCGCTGGCGGCCGGTGGAGTTCAGCCACCCCCTTGCTAAACCGTCATGGCCAAAGGGTCATGGCTCTTGCCCATCCGGCGTGGCGCGTCGGCGCTGCACCCCTCCGCCAAGACTTGCCCCGGTCGCGGTCCTCCTTGGTGCTCCGGTGCGGCGCAACGGAGCTGCGCCCCTCTTCCATGGCCCGGTCTTGGCCATGGCCTCCATTGGCTTCACCGACGCGGCACGATGGCGCCACGATCCTTCGCCGCGGACCGCTCCGGTCGCGGTTCTCTCATTCCCACGCGATGCAATGGCACCACATCGCCTCCGTTCCAAACCACAACAAAGATCAAAAACAAAAGGGGAGGGTCGACCGTGTTTGTGCGGTCCGACCTCCTCCTGTTATATTGATAATAAGCATCCAACAAAATGAATAATGTCAAAATAATACATGAATGATGAAACAACCCCTACCTCAACAATGATGACAAATGTCAGTGTTGCGGTTGACAGCATCAGCGTACGTCCAAGGAGGGAATGACGTCTCACACCAGCTGCGGAGAGGAGAAGAATGGCAGCCTGATCACTCCTTGTGGTGACGGCGTTCTTCGTCGAGGTCTTGACGTTCTTCAACGAAGATAATGGAGTTCTCCAAGACTTAGAGAATTCTCTCCAAATATCCTCTCACAACTAAACAACCCCAAATAAAATAAGGTCTTACTTATTTTATTAACACAAGCCAAGCTTTTTCAAATTTACAAAAGTTGAATTCACTTAATTAATTATTAGCTATCAAAAATGAATGGGGTGTTAAGTTGGAATTATTAATGTGAGGGAGAGTCACATAATTTAAAAGCGGGTTTTAGAGGAGTTTGGGAATTTGAAAAGGTGGGGGATCGTGTGGGCCTCACCTCCCTCATAACCACACATGGGAAGTTGGGTGGTCGTGGGCCCCACCAACAACTTCTCATGAGAGAGTTTAACTACCATGAATAAAATAAAATTTCCCACAATTTTATTTTACTTATCATTTAATCCCCAAATTTTTTTACAACTCCTCTCGTGAAAACGCAACTCCAGAAAAGGTCTTATTAAGCAATTACCGGGATTTTAGTTTCATCAGTGCCATCGGATTTCGATTCTGAGTACCAGTTCAAAAGTTAGAAAAACCCACTCATTCATTCACTGAACGTTCCCAAGATAAACTTTGGAAAAGGAAGCTATAAGCACCTATAAGAAAGGTGTCTTTTATTACTGCATCTCAGAGTACAAAGACATATACAACCACAACAACAACAAAAAGGAAGCTATAAGCACCTATAACAAAGGCCTCTATGCCTGGAACTAGTCCTGCTCCTTTCCACCTGCTTCCGGAGCTCCACTTCCTTGTCCACCGCTTGGCTACTACTCAAGATTTCATCGCTGCTTCTATCCCGGTGGCTCCTCCAATGCATGTAGATCAACTATGCGGGGTGTCGGATAGTCACGTGCCATGTGACCCTGCTTGCCGCATGAATAGCACTTCCTGCTCCTTGTATGGCTGGCTCTGTTTTGTTTTCCTCGCACTACCGAATCTATAACCTAAGGTCACCCACCTATATGTTTGGTCCTCTTGGACCCATGTATCGTCTGTCTACTGCATACAGATGACTCGGCTTCTGATGGTAAACCCTGTGGTAAAGGCAGCAGCTCCCGAACATGCCCTGTGTGTAGATTTGCTGGTATAAACTCCACCCTGAAGAAGGTCTCGAAGTCTCCCCTGGTGAAGGTCATCCCATTGCAAAACTGGAACATGTGGATCCACCACCTCTCAGATGCTCCCTGAAAGAGGCTAATAGCTTGGTACACCATCAAGTCTGTGGGTGTCCCAGCTGTGTGGAGAGCTCGTGCTACAAACTCCATCCAGTGCTTAGCCGTCTGAAAATACGACTAGCCTCGAAATATCGGAGGCCTCTGATGCTGGAACTCGTGCATCACGCTCAAGCGGCGTGCACTCTCTACTGGTGGAGGGCCCTATACTGAGGCCTTGCTAGTCGGTGCACTATCATCGTACTCCCCACTCAGTAAAACACTATCTGATTGGGTGAAGTCATCCTAAAAGAAACATTCGTGACATGGTCAAATGATTATACCTAGTGGGATGACCTGGTTTGAGCTGTTTTTTCAAGAAACTTTTGAAAACAGACACGCAAAAAGTGTTTTTGTGCACTGAGTCAGAAATCAGTAGTCAAGGTCCTAGTGTATGGATACGTCGGTTTCCCACACCAAATATGGACTCCCTGAACTGAAAACCACACTTGGTACCCTTAACACTATTGCTTCACATAAAGAAAATATCAGAGTCCTATGTTCTGCGGTAGAATCGACTCCTTCGATACCAATTTGTCACAACCCGTCCTCGGGGCCCGTTCCGTGACTACCCCAAGCCCACCTTCCTTAGGCCAAGGGCTGGAGACTAGCACCAAAGGCATAAATCCGAATAAAAAGGGAAGGCATTGCCTTTATAAAAGTAAACAACACAATAGAGTACAAGTGGAAGCAAACACTAAGTACAAAAGAACGTGCTGAAAAGTAAATGGGCTAGAATACAAATCCAACTAAGAAGTACAGCTACAACTCAATGAGAGTACAATAAAAAAGACAAGCAGCTGGAAGAATAGAAGTAGCTCCAGGTTCGTCCACCTCGAATCCTACCTGAAGGGTAGGTATAGATAGTGCAGCTCTTGGATCGTTCACCACGGATCCTACCTGAAGGGTAGGTATAGATAGCCTCCTCAACGCTCTCACCTGTCAACCTCCTCTGAGTACCGTATCGTCATGAAGTCCACCTCCAGACACTGACTCATCGTGAGGTTCACCTTCGGGTACCATCCAGTCCTCGAACACTTGGCCTCCATCTGCGTTGTCCGTCGTCTGCATCCAACACAACGAGGTGCGGGCATAGCCTGTGCAAGGGTGAGTATAAGGAAACTCAGTAGGGACCCCAAGACCCTCAAGGTATCACTATATCCAACAAGGATAACCACAAAGCTGGATCTAAACAGATAACCCTTACTTAGGTATAATCCCATACTTATACCTAAGTTATCAAGTTACCCATGTCAAACAAGAGGTATCACATAGATATGAAATCAACGGATAACCACTACTTAGGTATATGCCCATACATATACCTAAGTTATCAAGTAACCCATCAAAATCATGAGTAAATCACAAAGGTCAACGACTCAGCTCAAACCAGGATTTTCATTATCGAAACTGCAACTGCTGAAGATCTCCTCCTCTGTCGAGTACACTGAGTCACGACTCTGAGGCATTTCTCACTAACCTTTGACTGCTGAGGTACTCCTCCTGTCGAGTACTGCAGGTCAGCCACCCAAACACAGTAGTGCTCCCCACTGGGGTATGCCACCCAAACACAATAGTACACCCCCCCCCCCTAATAGCCTGTAGAGGTACTCCTTCTACCGAGTACCAAGAGTCTGCCACCCAAACTCAGTAGTGATCCCTACCATGGGTCTGCCACCCAAACACAGTAGTGATCCCCACTGGGCTATACAAGTCACTCCAACTAAAATCAGACAAGTGGTCATCAGGTCTCAGCTAGCTAAACGGTCTCCGTACTCTGTACACTCGTCTCCGAGAGGGTCTGCTCCACGAGCTACAGGTCGATACTCCAAGTATCAAAAACCCCCACAAAGAAGTATCTCTAAGGACTGCCTTGTCGTAGAGGTCTCAACGCACAGTCTGTGAGTTATTAGCCTTTTAGTCCCAGGGGCACGGTTGGTTTTGTGTACGAACCAACCCGGCTATATCTCAACTGTACCCCGAAGACATATAGGGTATACTCAAAGGGACTGTTTCTCAATGTGATCACCAATGCCACTGACGGTTCGTCAAACGGATGTCTGGTATGAAAGTTATCGGCTTTTCCGTTCCAGTGGCCTGATTGGATTTTGGGTACAATCCAACCCAGCCATTGTCACGACCCGTCCTCGGGGCCCGTGCCGTGACTACCCCAAGCCCGCCTTCCATAGGCCAGGGGCTGGCGACTAGCACCAAGGCGTAAAATCCCGGTAAACAGGGAAGGCATTGCCTTTAGAAGTAACAACCACCACAGAGTCAACAAGCGGAAAGTAAAGTGCAGAAAAGTAAAGGGGGCCGGAATACAAGCCCAACTGAAAGTGCAACTGAAAAAGTAAAGAACAGCAACTGAAGAAAAGACGGCGGCCTCGTGTCGTCCACTGGCAATCCCACCTGAAGGGTGGGTACAGATAGCCTCCAGGCTCCTCGGGTCCCACGTCCGCTCCGAGCACGTCCCGCCCAGTGGTCCACCTCCAGGTACCGTCCTGCTCCACACCCCAACCGTGATCAGCGCTGTCCGTCGTCTGCAACCAACACAACAAGGTGCGGGCGTAGCCCGTGCAGGGGTGAGTATAAGCTACTCAGTAAGGACCCCGAGACCCCCGAAGGTCTCCCGAAATCCACAAAGGATATAGCACAAAAGAAAGATGCAATCACGAAGTAACATCAGACTCGACTTAGGTATATGCCCATACATATACCTAAGTCCCCAATTCTAGCTCTGCTCACGAGCTCAAGAACAACTCATTCCACAAAGGAAAGCAAGACTCAAATCCACAAGGAGAGTAAACAGTAAATCCATAAAGGATAGTTCAACACAATCCACAAAGGTGAATAACATAAGATTCAGCTCAACCAGGTATACTTTTTCGGATGACGTCAAAGATGATCACTGATCCATCTAAGTCGTCGGACCCACGAAGGATCGATAGGTACTAACCCCCGCAAAAGACCCACACAGGATCGGGCTCACACAGAACCTGTAGGCAATGGCTCACACAGAACCGGTAGGCAGTGGCTCACACAGAACCGGTAGTAAGGACCCACACAGGATCGGGCATTGATCCAAGTAGGATCGCTGAGTGCAGTAGTCGACGCAGTCCACTGAGGATCTCTGCACAGTCGTCGCCGCAGTCCACGGAGGATCTCTGCTCTGCCGTCGTCGCAGTCCACGGAGGATCTCTGCTCTGCCGTCGTCGCAGTCCACGGAGGACCTCTGCTCTGTCGTCGAAGTCACAGCCAGCGCTAGGGTTCCCGCACATAGCGAGCTCGTTTAGGAGGGTCCGCTCCATGAGCCGAGAGGCTGATACATCAACTGACACGTAGTCCGAAGTTGATGTATCCAAAAGTTCCGTGTCGACAACAGGATCTCAACGCAACAGACGGCGCGTCAATCGGACGCCCGGTCTGAGAGTTATTGGCATTTTCGTCCCAGGGGCCCGGTTGGTTTTTAGGGAAAAACCAACCTGACCGTACTCCGTCTGTATCCGATCCTCAGGCGGAGTATGCCAAAAGTTCCGTCTCACTTAGAGGAAACTACCACAGCTGACGGTACGTCGATCGGACGTCCGTAGCTCAAGTTATGAGCGTTTCCGCTCCGAGGGCCCGGTTGGTTTCGAGTACGAACCAACCCGGCCGAACCCAAAGTCTTCCGAAACCCTGAGTGTAATATACCGAAACGACCGTATTGATCCAAGGATCGCGTAGTCGCTAACGGTTCGTCCATCGGAGGTCCCAGGCCCAAGATATGGGCGAAAGACCGAAGAGGGCCCGAAACGGGGGTTCTGGGCCCGGGGCGACCCAGCCCGAACCCCCCCTGGGTCGGCCGGACCGGGTCGGCCCGAACCGGGTCGACCCGACCCGGCCCGACCCGGCTCGGCCGGGTCCGGTCCGGCCTGGGCGCGGCCCGGCCGACCGGACCGGCCGGCTCGGCTTCGGCCGGGCGGCCGAATGAGCCGCCGCGGGTTTGACCCGCGGCTTTGGAGAAACGCGGCCCGCGCGGGCCGCGTGCTGGGTGGCCGGACCGCGGACGCGGTCCGGCGGTTCGCCGCCGCCGCGGCGGAGTTTCCAGCGGCGCGCCGGGCGCCGCCGCCTCCGGTCGCCGGCGCCGCCGGTCGCCGGCGCCGCCGGAGTTGCTCCGGTGGCCCGTTTTGCCTCCCGTCTGCGCCGTTGCTCCTCCCGGGGGCCGACCTTCACTGCGGGATCAACAGATCGCCCCTGTCGCGCGGTTCGTCGTCGTCCGCCATATCCGCACAACAAAAGAGATCGGCGGAGGGTTGCCGGGTCTTGTTCGTTAGACCCGCACCCTCCGCGTTAGTCATAAAATCCTCGGGAGGAAAAGAATTAACCAAATCAACAATTTTAAATAAATTAAAATTGTTCCGAGATCGGGTTCTTTATTTGAAAAGAATAAACACGGGAGAAATAAAATATTCCAATCAACCCTTACCTCGCAGCTGTCGTTGTCGAACGAGGGATCGTCGCGGGATTGCTCGTCGCGGAAGAAGGGGGATCGTCGCGTCGTCGCGGTATCCGGCGTCACGTCGCCAATCTCCAGATCAAGATCAAACGGATTAATTTAAATCCGTTGATATTGAATTATAAAAAGGGGATAAATAAACGATTCGTTTCTCACCTTAATTGCCGAACGAGGATCGGCCGCGGAAGAAGAGGTGCCGCCGAAGAACGTCGCGGGTAGGGCTCGTCGACGTCGCAGATCACGGCGTGCGTCGTCGAATTCCGGTCGCCGGCGTTCTTCGCGTTCTTCGCGTTCTTCGCGTTCTTCGCGGGGGAGCTGAAGGAACAAAGATCCTCTCAAATCCTTTCCAAGGATTTTTAGGTTGGTCTTATTTTATAAACATGCCAACAAACGCAAAAACGTAAGTAACGACCCATCAGTTCGTTGAATTAATTCAACGAGCGAAACAGCCCATTTAATTCACGAAAGAAACAGCCCATTTAATTCACGAAATAAACCGCCCAATTAAATGGTCTGTTAAGAATTAAAGAAAATGCGTCGGTTGACTTTTCAGTTACTTTGACGGGTTTTCGCGGGTGCGTTACTTAGCGAAAGAAACGGCGGGGCTCGTGTGGGCCCTGCCTCACAAATATCCTAACAAGGGGTAGGATATTCCCGGATAGCACCCTATCCGCTTTAACTCAGTTCAAGTGGCTTCCAAGTGACTTCCAAGCAGCTTAAGTGAAATAAAATAAAGTTGTCGCACAAATTTTATTTTATTTCTGACTTAAAGCCCCAAAAATTAAAAACCACGTCTGAGCAAACGCAACTCCGGAAGAGGCGTTTCTAAGCAAATACCGGCGCTGCGATTTCATCGGTGCCCTCAGAATTCGATTCCGGGCACCGGTTCAAAAGATAGAAAAACCCGCTCGTCCGTTCACTGAACGTACCCGAGCCAAACTTTGGAAATTGATTCCGGGCACACCGGGCCTCGGAATCAGGTGCCGTCTGAAGCTGCGCTCTTGTAAAATTCCAAAGAAAATTAAGAAAAAAATTTCCTTGAAATTTGCGGGTCTTTACATTACTCCCACCTCAGGGCTTTACGTCCCCGTAAAGATACATCAAAAACTAGGGGAACAAATGGGGGTACTGAGCACGCATCTGAGCCTCCCGCTCCCAAGTGCTCTCCTGGAGGTTCCCGTGCTGCCATCTGACGCGCACAAGAGGAATTGACCGCCCACGTAGGACCCGCTCCTGTCGATCCTCTATCTCCACTGGGACCTCCGCAAAAGTCTCCCCATCGTCCACGTCCAGCTCCCCAAAGTCGATGATGTGCGTCGGGTCGTGCACGTATCTCCTCAGCTGAGACACGTGGAAGACGTCGTGCACCCGGTGCAACTGAGGTGGTAGAGCCAGGCGATAAGCCACCTCTCCTATCCTGCTGAGGACCTGAAAAGGCCCAATGAAGCGTGGAGACAACTTGCTGCCTCGGCCAAATCTCCGCAAACCACGTCGAGGTGAGACACGCAAAAAGACGTGGTCGCCATCCTCGAACTCTAGTGGCCTCCGCCTCCTGTCAGCATATGACTTCTGCCGGCTCTGAGCTGTCCTCATCCTCTCCTGGATGATCTGGACCTTCTCTGTCGTGGCTCGGACCATCTCTGGTCCCACGAGTGCTGACTCCCCAGGGTCTGTCCAGCACAACGGTGATCTGCAGGGTCTGCCGTACAACGCCTCATATGGTGCCATCCCGATGGTGGAGTGGTAGCTGTTGTTGTACGCGAACTCCACCAAGGGTAGGTGGTCCTCCCAGCTGCGACCAAAGTCGAGAACACATGCACGGAGCATGTCCTCGAGTGTCTGTATGGTCCTCTCCGTCTGACCATCTATCTGAGGGTGGAAGGCTGTGCTCAGATGGAGTCGTGTCCCGAACGCCTCCTGCAACCCCTTCCAAAGCCGGGAAGTGAAACGAGCATCTCGATCGGAGACGATAGACGATGGCACACCGTGAAGCCGTACGATCTCTTGGACGTAAAGACGTCCCAAGCTCTCCACTGAGCCCTGCTCTCTGATGGGTAAGAAGTGTGCCGACTTGGTGAGTCGGTCGACAATCACCCAAATGGAGTCGTGACCTCTGGAAGTGCGTGGAAGTCCAGTCACGAAGTCCATAGATATGCCGTCCCACTTCCACTCCGGGACCTCCAAGGGCTGTACCAAGCCTGCTGGTACCTAATTCTCTGCCTTCACCTGCTGGCAGGTGAGGCATCGCGAAACGAACTCTGCCACAGCTTTCTTCATGCCCGGCCACCAGTGCTGTCGTCTGAGATCCTGGTACATCTTCGCCACTCCGGGATGTACCGCCAAGGGAGAAGTGTGAAACTCTCTCAGCACCTCCTCTCGAAAAGCGACTGGTACGAAGGTACGTCCTCTGAAAAGGATGTCGTGCTCTGCTCCAAGGGAGAAACCATCAGGCACCTGACCTGAGGATATCAGTGCACGCCGGGTCTCACAGTCAGCGTCCCCACACTGAGCCTCTCTGACCCGCTGTAGAAGTGGAGGAGAGACTGTGAGAGACTGAATAAAGGCTACTCCGTCTCTATCCACGAAGGATATCTGTAAGGAGGCTAGCTGCTCCGTCGCCTCCTCAAGTAGCTGAATGCCCGTCCTCCTGCTGAGGGCATCGGATACCACGTTCCCCTTCCCAGGAGTATAGACTATCTCAAAGTCATAGTCCTGGAGGAACTCAAGCCATCTCCGCTGTCTCAGGTTCAGGTCCTTCTGAGAGAAGATATACCTGAGACTCTGGTGGTCAGAAAAGACTGTGAAGCGCTCGCCCATCAGATAGTGCCGCCAAGTCTTCAGAGCGAAGACCACTGCTGCTAACTCCAGGTCATGAGTGGCATAGTTCTGCTCATGCGGCCTCAACTGTCGTGATCCGTAGGCGATCACGACCCGCTCCTGCATCAGGACGCACCCGAGTCCAGTCCCTGATGCATCGCAGTAAACTACGTATCCAACTCCCTCCTCAGGCAACCTCAAGATAGGTGCGCTGGTCAATCTCTGTCTCAGCTCCTGGAAGCTCTGCTGACATCTGTCTGACCACACGAAGGGTTTCCCCTTCTTCGTCAACGCTGAGAGTGGTGCCGCAACTCTGGAAAAGTCTAGAACGAATCTCCGATAGTATCCGGCTAGGCCCAAGAAGCTCCGCACCTCCGTCATGCTCCTGGGTGGCTCCCAAGCTAGCACTGCCTCGATCTTCGCGGGATCCACTGCAACTCCCGCCTCAGAAATGACGTGCCCCAAGAAATGGACCTCACGTAACCAGAACTGGAACTTTGAGAGCTTTCCATAAAGCTGGTGCTCTCGGAGCGTGTCTAGCACAACTCGCAGGTGGTAGGCATGCTCCTCCTCAGTCGTCGAGTATACCAAAATGTCGTCAATGAAGACCACGACAAATCAGTCGAGGTATGGCTGGAAGATCCTGTTCATGAGGCTCATGAACACTGCTGGAGCATTGGTTACGCCGAACGACATAACCAAGAACTCATAATGGCCATACCGACACCTGAAGGCCGTCTTCTGCACGTCCTCGTCTCGAACTCTGAGCTGATGATAGCCTGACCGGAGGTCTATCTTCGAGAACCACCGCGCTCCCTTGAGCTGATCGAAGAGGTCATCAATCCGTGGCAGCGGATACTTGTTCCTCACTGTCACCTGGTTCAGGCGACGATAATCGACACACAGTCGCAAGCTCCCGTCCGCTTTCTTGGCGAACAAAATCGGGGAAGCCCAGGGTGAAACACTGGGTCGGATAAACCCCTTGCTCTACAAGTCCTCCAACTGTACCCGCAGCTCTCGAAGCTCGGCGGGGGCCATCCGGTATGCTGGAGAAGATATCGGGGCTGTCCCGGGGTACAAGTCGAAGTAAAAGTCTACCTCTCTACGAGGAGGTAGCCCTGGAACGTCGTCGGGAAAGACGTCCACGTACTGGTCCACCACTGCAGGAAAAACTGGACTCCGCACGTCCACTGCTCCTAGGATGAGGCTAGCCAACTGATAAGAGATGGGCTGCACTCTCCTCTGCGGAAGTCCATCCTGTGCTGCAAAGGTTCCCTTCTCGCCGGTGAAGGTAAACCTGCTCCCGTCGGTGCGAACACATCGCACCTTGCGCCTAAAACAGTCGATCTGGGCATGAACCGTGGATAGCCAATCCATGCCCAAGATGACGTCGTAAGGCCTCGACGCCGCTACAAGGAGATCCCAGCCAAAGCTCTCGCCTCCTAGAGTAAGCTCACACTGCCGGCACCAGTGCGTAATCGTCGAGTCTGCTCCCGTAGGAGTCTCTAGCCGTAAGGATCGAGCCAACGGCTCAGTCGGAATCTCCGAGCTCCGAACGAGGGCAGAGGCTATGAAAGAGTGACTCGCTCCTGTGTCTATAAGTACTGCAGCAAGGGTGGAATAGACACAGATCGTACCTCGAATCATCTCTGGCATGTCGGGGTCGTAGGCTTCCACTGCCTGGAGCTGGGCCTGTCCCTGCCCGCCAGCTCCCTGTGGTCGAGGTGGCCCTCCTGGTGGTGGGGGGGGTAGAGCCTGGAAGCGTCGCCCACCACCCGCTGCTCGGCCAGCTCCTCTGCCTCGTCCGCCTCCTCCCTGCGGACCGCCACGGTCGACCCTCTGCCTCTGCCTGGGTGGCCCCTCCACCGTCTGCTGCTCCTCTGATCGGCGAGTCGGGCAGTCACGAGCCATGTGACCCTGCCCGCCGCAGGAGTAGCACAGCCTGCCTCTCGGAAGGCTGGCACTCCGCTGTGTGCCCCGCACCGCTGAGCCGGTGTCCTGAGGCCGTCTGCGTGGGGGTCTGGTCTGCCTGGACCCGAGAGTCATCCGTCGGCTACCTGCTGCCGAAGACTCAGCTACCTGTCGCCCTGCACTAGGTCTCGCCGCTGAAGAAGGCTCTGCCAGGAAGCTCTCGATCAGGAGGGCTCGCTCCAGCACTCCCTCCTGGGTCGGAATGCTGAGGGAGATCAGCGACGCCCGAATCTCTTGTCGCAAGCCCTGCTCGAAGGTCCGGGCCCGGAAGAAGGGGTCCCGTACCATGTCGGTCGAGTAGCGAGATAGGTCAGTGAACCTCGCCGCGTACTGAGCGACCGTCATGCTGCCCTGGCGCAGCTGGAGAAGCTCCTGGATGCGCACCGCTCGGAGGGTGGCCGGGACGAACTCAGAGCGGAAGAGGCTCTCGAAGTCCGCCCAGAGCAAGGATGCCTCATCGTGAACCTGGAGCATCAAGCTCCACCATCGTCCTGCCGCCGCCTGCAGGAGGCTCGCCGCGAGAATCACCATGAGATCCGCTAGTGTCCTCACTAGCCTAAAGATCCGTACCACCGCCTCTAGCCAGTCCTCGGCGGCCTGGGGGTCCGCCTCACCGCGAAACCTGGGCGGTCGCTGGCTCTGAAACTCATGCAGTGCCCTGAGGCGACGTGCATCGTCAGCGTCTGGTACTGGCAGCATCGGTGGCTCGGCGGGTAAAGCTACCACCGGTGCTACTGCTGGCAAAGGGCCCTGCACCGAGGCCTCGTCGCTCGGTGGGCTGCCGTCGCGCCCTACACTCGGAACCCTAGCTGGCTGTCGTCGCGGGGCCATCCTGAAAAGGAGAACAAGAGCACCACAGTCAGAACAGTATACCTGGTGAGCTGGCACAAGTAATCACAAGGAAAACTTGAGACTTTCACAAGCAGATCAGTATACCCGGTGAGCTGACACAAGAAATCACAAAGAAAACTTGAAACACACACGCAATCAATGTTTTCATGCATTAAGTCGGAAATCAGGAGTCAGGGTCCTGGTGTACGGATACGTCGGCCGCCGCACCAACACTGGGCTCCCTAAACTGATAACCACACTCAATACACTAAACATTATTGCTTCATATAGAAAGAAAAGACGATCAGAGTCTGCGGTAGAACCGACCACCTCTGATACCAATTTGTCACGACCCGTCCTCGGGGCCCGTGCCGTGACTACCCCAAGCCCGCCTTCCATAGGCCAGGGGCTGGCGACTAGCACCAAGGCGTAAAATCCCGGTAAACAGGGAAGACATTGCCTTTAGAAGTAACAACCACCACAGAGTCAACAAGCGGAAAGTAAAGTGCAGAAAAGTAAAGGGGGCCGGAATACAAGCCCAACTGAAAGTGCAACTGAAAAAGTAAAGAACAGCAACTGAAGAAAAGACGGCGGCCTCGTGTCGTCCACTGGCAATCCCACCTGAAGGGTGGGTACAGATAGCCTCCAGGCTCCTCGGGTCCCACGTCTGCTCCGAGCACGTCCCGCCCAGTGGTCCACCTCCAGGTACCGTCCTGCTCCACGCCCCAACCGTGATCAGCGCTGTCCGTCGTCTGCAACCAACACAACAAGGTGCGGGCGTAGCCCGTGCAGGGGTGAGTATAAGCTACTCAGTAAGGACCCCGAGACCCCCGAAGGTCTCCCGAAATCCACAAAGGATATAGCACAAAAGAAAGATGCAATCACGAAGTAACATCAGACTCGACTTAGGTATATGCCCATACATATACCTAAGTCCCCAATTCTAGCTCTGCTCACGAGCTCAAGAACAACTCATTCCACAAAGGAAAGCAAGACTCAAATCCACAAGGAGAGTAAACAGTAAATCCACAAAGGATAGTTCAACACAATCCACAAAGGTGAATAACATAAGATTCAGCTCAACCAGGTATACTTTTTCGGATGACGTCAAAGATGATCACTGATCCATCTAAGTCGTCGGACCCACGAAGGATCGATAGGTACTAACCCCCGCAAAAGACCCACACAGGATCGGGCTCACACAGAACCTGTAGGCAATGGCTCACACAGAACCGGTAGGCAGTGGCTCACACAGAACCGGTAGTAAGGACCCACACAGGATCGGGCACTGATCCAAGTAGGATCGCTGAGTGCAGTAGTCGACGCAGTCCACTGAGGATCTCTGCACAGTCGTCGCCGCAGTCCACGGAGGATCTCTGCTCTTCCGTCGTCGCAGTCCACGGAGGATCTCTGCTCTGCCGTCGTCGCAGTCCACGGAGGACCTCTGCTCTGTCGTCGAAGTCACAGCCAGCGCTAGGGTTCCCGCACATAGCGAGCTCGTTTAGGAGGGTCCGCTCCACGAGCCGAGAGGCTGATACATCAACTGACACGTAGTCCGAAGTTGATGTATCCAAAAGTTCCGTGTCAACAACAGGATCTCAACGCAACAGATGGCGCGTCAATCGGACGCCCGGTCTGAGAGTTATTGGCATTTTCGTCCCAGGGGCCCGGTTGGTTTTTAGGGCAAAACCAACCCGACCGTACTCCGTCTATATCCGATCCTCGGGCGGAGTATGCCAAAAGTTCCGTCTCACTTAGAGGAAACTACCACAGCTGACGGTACGTCGATCGGACGTCCGTAGCTCAAGTTATGAGCGTTTCCGCTCCGAGGGCCCGGTTGGTTTCGAGTACGAACCAACCCGGCCGAACCCAAAGTCTTCCGAAACCCTGAGTGTAATATACCTAAACGACCGTATTGATCCAAGGATCGCGTAGCCGCTGACGGTTCGTCAATCGGAGGTCCCAGGCCCAAGATATGGGCGAATGACCGAAGAGGGCCCGAAACGGGGGTTCTGGGCCCGGGGCGACCCGGCCCGAACCCCCCCTGGGTCGACCGAACCGGGTCGGCCCGAACCGGGTCGGCCCGAACCGGGTCGACCCGACCCGGCCGACCGGACCGGCCGGCTCGGCTTCGGCCGAGCGGCCGAATGAGCCGCCGCGGGTTTGACCCGCGGATTTGGAGAAACGCGGGCCGCGCGGGCCGCGTGCTGGGTGGCCGGACCGCGGACGCGGTCCGGCGGTTCGCCGCCGCTGTGGCTCGGCCGCGGCGGAGTTTCCGGCGGCGCGCCGGGCGCCGCCGCCTCTGGTCGCCGGCGCCGCCGCGCCGGCGACCCGCGCCGCCGCCCCCTTCCGCGGGCCGCCGGAGTTGCTCCGGTGGCCCGTTTTGCCTCCCGTCTGCGCCGTTGCTCCTCCCGGGGGCCGACCTTCACTGCGGGATCAACAGATCGCCCCTGCCGCGCGGTTCGTCGTCGTCCGCCATATCCGCACAACAAAAGAGATCGGCGGAGGGTTGCCGGGTCTTGTTCGTTAGACCCGCACCCTCCGCGTTAGTCATAAAATCCTCGGGAGGAAAAGAATTAACCAAATCAACAATTTTAAATAAATTAAAATTGTTCCGAGATCGGGTTCTTTATTTGAAAAGAATAAACACGGGAGAAATAAAATATTCCAATCAACCCTTACCTCGCAGCTGTCGTTGCCGAACGAGGGATCGTCGCGGGATTGCTCGTCGCGGAAGAAGGGGGATCGTCGCGTCGTCGCGGTATCCGGCGTCGCGTCGCCAATCTCCGGATCAAGATCAAACGGATTAATTTAAATCCGTTGATATTGAATTATAAAAAGGGGAGAAATAAACGATTCGTTTCTCACCTTAATTGCCGAACGAGGATCGGCCGCAGAATAAGAGGTGCCGCCGAAGAACGTCACGGGTAGGGCTCGTCGACGTCGCAGATCACGGCGTGCGTCGTCGAATTCCGGTCGCCGGCGTTCTTCGCATTCTTCGCGTTCTTCGCGGGGGAGCTGAAGGAACAAAGATCCTCTCAAATCCTTTCCAAGGATTTTTAGGTTGGTCTTATTTTATAAACATGCCAACAAACGCAAAAACGTAAGTAATGACCCATCAGTTCGTTGAATTAATTCAACGAGCGAAACAGCCCATTTAATTCACGAAAGAAATAGCCCATTTAATTCACGAAATAAACCGCCCAACTAAATGGTCTGTTAAGAATTAAAGAAAACGCGTCAGTTGACTTTTCAGTTACTTTGACGGGTTTTCGCGGGTGCGTTACTTAGCGAAAGAAACGGCGGGGCTCGTGCGGGCCCTGCCTCACAAATATCCTAACAAGGGGTAGGATATTTCCGGATAGCACCCTATCCGCTTTAACTCAGTTCAAGTGGCTTCCAAGTGACTTCCAAGCAGCTTAAGTGAAATAAAATAAAGTTGTCGCACAAATTTTATTTTATTTCTGACTTAAAGCCCCAAAAATTAAAAACCACGTCTGAGCAAACGCAACTCCGGAAGAGGCGTTTCTAAGCAAATATCGGCGCTGCGATTTCATCGGTGCCCTCAGAATTCGATTTCGGGCACCGGTTCAAAAGATAGAAAAACCCGCTCGTCCGTTCACTGAACGTACCCGAGCCAAACTTCGGAAATTGATTCCGGGCACACCGGGCCTCAGAATCAGGTGCCGTATGAAGCTGCGCTCTTGTAAAATTCCAAAGAAAATTAAGAAAAAAAATTCCTTGAAATTTGCGGGTCTTTACAGCCATATTCCAACTGAGTCCAAACCTTAGGTGTAGTATACCAAAAGAACCACCTCATCAAAAGGAATCCAACAAAGTTGACATCACGTCAATCAGACATACGGAGCTCATGTTATAACTGTTTCTACTACGAGGGCCCGGTTGGTTTCATGTTTGAACCAACCCGATCATACCCAAAGTTCTCTGAAACCTTGATATTAATATACCTAAACGGCTTCCTCTATACAAGGATCCCAATGCAACTTACGGTGCATCTATCAGAGATACGTATCCCATGTTATGGGCGTTAGAGTGGATCTGTCCGTAAATAGGGGGTTTGGGCCCAGTCCGACTCGGCCCAATACCCCCCGGGTTGGCCCGAACTAGGTCGACCCAACCCGGGACTAGGTCCGGCCCGGTTGGGTGCAGAACAGCCCGGCTGGTGCGGCCCGGCCCAGCCGGCGCGGCCCGACCCATCGCGGGGGTCCGGCCCCACGCGGGCGGCCCGGCCCGGCGCAGGCGGTCCGGCCCGGCGCGGGCGGTCTAGCCCAGCGCGGGCAGTCCGACCCAGCACAGGTGGCTGACTAATCATGGGCGGACACGGAAGGGGGAAAATCGTCGCCCCCCTTGATTTCTAAAACGGCGGACCCCTATGGGGTCTGCCCTAGCTGACCACTGGGGGTTTCAAACCCCCGGTCTTCATGGTAACGACCAGCCGTTTTGGCCAGCCAGTGAGCTGCCACAGGACCCCCATGGGTTCCACCTCTTGACGCACCGATGGCCGGCGGAGTCCAGCCGCCCCCTTACTGAACCACCGCGGCCCTCCTTGGTCTTCTGGTGTGGCGCAATGGCACCGCGCCCCTTTGCCGCGGCCCTCTCTTGGTCGCGGCCTCCTTCAGCTTTACCGACGCGGCGCGACGGGGCCACGCTCCTTCGCCGCGGCCCGCTCCGGCAGCGGTTCCTTCATTCCCTCATGGTGAAACGGCACCGCGTCACCTCCGTTCCAAACCACAATGAAGATCTACAACAAAAGGGGAGGAGGGCCAGCCGTGTTTGTGCGGTCTGACCTCCTCCCGTTATATTGATAACAAGCGTCCAACAAAACAAAGAACATCAAAATAATACTTGAACGATGAAACAACCCATACCTCAACAACGATGACAAAATTCGGCGTCGCGGTTAACGGCGTCCACATACATCCAAGGAGGTAATGACGTCTCATACCAGCTGTGGAGAGGATAAGAACGGCACACCAATCACTCCTTGTGGTGATGACTTTCTTCGTCGAGGTCTTGACGTTCTTCAATGAAGATGATGGAGTTCTCCAAGACTTAGATAATTCTCTCCAAATATCCTCTCACAACTAAACAAACCCAAATAAAATAAGGCCTTCCTTATTTTATTAACACAAGCCATGCTTTTTAAATTTTACAAAAGTTGAATTCACTTAATTAATTTTGAGTTGTAAAAATGAATGGGGTGTTAAGTTGACATTATGAATGTGAGGGAGAGTCACATAATTTAAGAGGGGGTTTTAGATGAGTTAGGGAATTTAAAAAGGTGGGGGCTCATGTGGGCCCCACCTCCCTCATAACCACACATGGGAAGTTGGGTGGTCGTGGGCCCCACCAACAATTTCCCATGAGAGAGTTTAACTACCACGGATAAGATAAAATTGCACAAAATTTTATTTTACTTATCATTTAATCCCTAATTTTTTTACAACTCCTCCCATGCAAACACAACTCCAAAAAAGATATTCTTAAGCAATTACCGGCATTTTGGTTTCATCGGTGCCTTCAGATTTTGATTCCGTGCACCAGTTAAAAAGTAAGAAAAACTCACTCGTTCGTTCACAGAACGTACCCAAGCTAAACTTAGAAAATTGATTCCGAGCACACCGGGCCTCGGAATCAGGTGCCGTTAGAAACTGTGTACTCGAAAAATTCCAAAGAAATTAAGAAACAAATTCCTTGAAATTTCTTAGTCTTTAATGCTACCTTGATGTTCTACTGAATATATCTAACATTCTCAACCATTTTCATCTCTAATTCAAGTCAAAATAGCTTTATTTCATGAAATTTTTCCAAAAAAATGGATTTCTACACATCAATCTATATTGCATTTCATAACGATTGATATTAATTCTTGAGTGAAATATATTTTTGTAAGAAAACATGACAAGAGAATTGTGTTGATCCTAACCAACATTGAAATATATAAAACAATATCTCAACATACCCTCCAGGGTTTGGGTTTTCCTTTCAGATTGAAAATCATCCTGAGGTTATCAAGCATTAGTGAAACATAAATCTATAACTAGAGCCCACTGAATAATTTTAATGAGCTTTGAGGTAAACCTCAAATCCTGATAAGATATAATAGAATGTGTTACACCATATATCCTTACCACTTCCTTAATATATATTAATGATATAATATCTAGAAAGATATATTCTCTAATAGTAAATAATTATAAAAAATATATGGTGATCTAATACAAACCATATAACATTATTCCTTTTAGAAATTTTATGGAGTCTATAGTAATATCCATGATGATTGTTGACCCCAAAAAATGCATTCCCAAAATTTTCTAAATTCTTCCATAAATGATCCAAGATTGTATAACTTTTCATAATCTTCGATTTGGTAGGTTGCAGGGCCCGAACGGAGCTACGAATTAGGAGTTATGGACATTTGATGTTGGGCTGGAAATCGGGTTCACGAAGCCCACTCGCGAAGCCCCCTCCGTGATCGCGGAGTGCCGCCACGAAGCAATGAGGCGGGAAGCTCCACGAACTTGTTTGAAGTTCGCGACGCACCGCAAAGACCCACTGCAAAGCACAGTAAGCGGGATGCTCCGCGAATGAATTTGACGTTCGTGAACCCACCACGAAGCAAAGGAGGCGGGACGGCTCCGCCAAGTGCTTTGACGTTAGCGATGCGCTGTGAAGATCCACCGCAGAGAAAGCTCTGTCTTCGCACTGAGTGAGCTTTGCTTCGTGGCACCCCTTGCCTATAAATACCCATCTCACCCCCTACTCAGACGGACAACCACGACCACTTCGCCCCATGGGAGGCTAACCGGAGCTCCGCGTTGCGGCTCCGCGAGGCCATGCTCCGCGAGCAGCTTCCTTCGCGTTGCTGATCCGCGAGCCGAGGCATTGTGAGTCCATGCTCTGCGATCCCATGCTCTGTGATGCTGCTCCGCGAGACCAATCTCCATGAGACCCCTTTGCTCCGCGAGACCCCTTTGCTTTGAGAGAGACCATTGCTCTGCGAGGCCATACTCCGCGAAGCTACTTCACAAAGACCTATCCTTCGCTAGGATCCTACCTTCACGCCCACCTGTCCTTACCACGGGGGCTGCGCCCCCGCTCCCCCGCTCGGGGTCATTTCTGGGATTCGGCCCTAGCCCTTCGGGCCCATCCCTTCACAACTATCGCAGACCCCCATGAAAATTGGAGAGTCACACCGCGAACTTTTTGTGCCAGGACGTCGGGATTTTCTATTGCGCCCTTATGCACACACACCTTCCACCTATGGAATACCATGATTTGAGATAATCCTCAACACACCTTGAGTCAATATATTCCTCTTGGTTTCATCCCCATGTCATGAGTTGAGATTCTCATCACCAATTCCCTGAGTACCTTGAGACGAACCATTCCTCAGGTAACTCCTCCAAACCCAATCGCTTGGCTCCTATGCCCGGTTGAACCAGAAAGGGCCGCCCCTGTGTAAGTCCCAACACCAACCATTTCTAGGAATCTTCCACCTAACAGTCTTATCTACAAGATTCTAAACTGTAGTACTCCCTATGATTCAATCATAGGATGCCTCTTACTCTAAACAAGAGATGCCATATGCTCCAAGCATGAGATGCCAATAGTCCTATCTATATGACATTAAACTGTAGTACTCCCTATCTAACAAATCATAGGATGCCTCTTACTCCAAACAAGAGATGCCTTATGCTCTAAGCATGAGATGCCAACAGTCCTATCTATATGAATTTACATTGTAGTACTCCCAATATAACAAATCATAGGATGCCTCTTACTCCAAACAAGAGATGCCTTATGCTCCAAGCATGAGATACCAACAGTCCTATCTAGATGACTTTAAACTGTAGTACTCTCTATATATCAAATGATAGGATGCCCCTTGTGCCAAGCAAGAGATTCCTTATGCTCCTAGCATGAGATGCCAACAGTCCTATCTACAAGACTCTAAATTGTAGTACTCCCTACCTAAAAAATGATAGGATGCCTCTTGCCCTATACGAGTGATGCCTTATGCTCAAAGAATAAGACGCCTAACAGTCTTATCTACATGAATATAAACTGTAGTACTCCCTATCTAACAAATGATAGGATGCCTATTGCCCTATACAAGATATGCCTTATACTCCTAGCATGAGATGACAATAGTCCTATCTACATGACTCTAAACTGTAGCAATCCCTATGTTCCTAACATAGGATGCCTCTTGTTCCAAACAGGATATGCCTTGTGCTCTAAGCATAATATGCCAATAGTCCTATCTACATGACTTTAAACTATAGTACTCCCTATCTAACAAATCATAGGATGCCTCTTACTCCAAACAAGAGATGCCTTATGCTCCAAGAATGATATGCCAACAGTCCTATCTATATGACTTTAAACTATAGTACTCCCTATCTAACAAATCATTGGATGCCTCTTACTCCAAACAAGAGATGCCTTATGATCCAAGCATGAGATGCCAACAGTCCTATCTATATGACTTTAAACTGTAGTACTCCTAATCTAACAAATGATAGGATGATCCTTGTTCCAAGAAAGATATGCCTTATTCTCCTAGCATGAGATGCCAACAGTCCTATCTACAAGACTCTAAACTGTAGTACTCCCTACCTAACAAATGATAGGATGCCTCTTGCCCTATACGAGAGATGCCTTATGCTCCAAGCATAAGACACCTAACAGTCTTATCTACAAGACTATAAACTGTAGTACTCCCTATCTAACAAATGATAGGATGCCTCTTGCCCTATACGAGAGATGCCTTATACTCCTAGCATGAGATGCCAATAGTCCTATCTACATGACTTTGAACTGTAGTAATCCCTATGTTCCTAATGTAGGATGCCTCTTGTTCCAAACAGGAGATGCCGTGTGCTTTAAGCATAAGATGCCAATAGTCCTATCTACATGACTATAAACTGTAGTACTCCATACCTAACAAATGATAGGATGCCTCTTACCCTATATGAGAGATGCCTCATTCTCCTAGCATGAGATGCCAATAGTCCTACCTACAAGACTCTAAACTATAGTACGCCCTATGTTTCTAACGTAGGATGCCTCTTGTTCCAAACAGAAGATGGCTTATGCTCCAAGTGTAATATGCTCAATGCCATGACTATAGTGGCATGATTCCAACGCCCCTTGGAATTATCCCTCTCGTGCACTAGTGAATAGGTGAAGGCCTCAATTCACCGGTGAGTTGGGATGCCCTCATGGCCATACATGAGGAAGAAATTTCGGGTAGCTTCCTAGCGTAATCCCTATTCACCATTGCCGCACCTTAGCGGCACCCGGGCAGCTCCTTGCGTAAGCCCCATTCACCAGTACCGCTCCATAGTGGCACCCAAGCAGCATCCTTGGGTAAGCCCCATCCATGATTACCACTCCTTAGCCACACCCGGGTAGCTTCCTAGTGTAAGACCCATTCACTAGTGCCGCTCCTTAGCGTAAGGCCTCAATTCACCAGTGAGTTGGGATGCCCTCATGGCCAGACATGAGTAAGACATTCCGGGAAGCTTCCTAGCGTAAGCACTATTCACCATTGCCGCACCTTAGCGGCACCCGGGAAGCTCCTTGCGTAAGCCCCATTCACCAGTGCCGCTCCATAGTGGCACCCAGGCAGCATCCTTGCGTAAGTCCCATCCATGATTGCCACTCCTTAGTGGCACCCGGGCAGCTTTCTAGCGTAATCCCCATTCACTAGTGCGCTCCCTAGCGGCACCCGGGCAGCTTCTTAGTGTAAGCCTCATTCACCATTGCCACTCTTTAGCGGCACCAGGGTAGCTTCCTAGCATAAGCCCCATTCACCAGTGCCACTCCATAGTGGCACCCGGGAAGCTTCCTAGCGTAAGCCCCATTCACCATTTCCACTCCTTAGCGGCACCCGGGCAGCTTCCTAGTGTAAGCCCCATTCACCAGTGTCGCTCCATAGCGGCACCTGGGCAACTTCCTAGCATAAGCCCCATTCACCTGTGTCACTCCTTAGCAGCACCCGGGCATCTTCCTCGTGTAAGCTACATCCACTATTGTGATCCCAATCAGCAGTAATCCATTGTGATCCTATGCAGTGGTAAGTTATTGACATCCTTCTCCAGCGGTAAGCCGTTGTGATCCTTATCTAGTGGTAAGTCGTTGAAATCCTTATCCAGTGGTAAGCCATTGTGATCCTTATCCAGCGGTAATCCGTTGTGATCCTTATCCAGTGGTAAGCCGTTGCGACCCCATCCAGCGGAAAGCTGTTTAAACCCACAATCGGCGGTAAGCCGTCATCAGGAGAACTAGGTAGAATTTGATTCCCTGCCACTGGGATACGTAGGAAGCCTCTTCAATGCTGAATCTTGAAACCATCGTCATCTTTTACCTTAGGCCTCCATCCTGGAGTAAGTCCCAGCACCATGGGCTGCCTAATGCGTAAGCCCCTCTTCGCTTCTGACGGACGCACCCTTCGTGATGTGATCGTCAGGTCTCTACTGCCTATTATTTCTCACACCGAGCATGACTCGCGTGGGCTTAGAGTAAGCATTGGCCATGACAACACCTCATCCAGCATGATGTTAAACTGTATGCCCTCTTACAACATGACGTTAAACTGTATGCCCTTGTCCCGCATGACATTAAACTGCACACCCTTTGATCTATGTGGTCTTTGATCCATGTCAAGGCATGGTACGTAGGAAGCCTCCTTGAGTTTCAAGCCCACCCATCATTTATTCACGTCGAGTTCATCCTCGTCCCGCAAGACGTTAAATTGCATCCCAGTCCGACGGAAAACCGTTGTGACTCACCAATTTGAACTATGAGGTCTTTGATCCATGTCAAGGCATGGTACGTAGGAAGCCCCCTGAGGTTCAAGCCCACCACCCATCGGACCAAGGTCCACCTTCACGTCGGTTCGCCAACGAAGCACCTATTTGGAATATGAGGTCTTTGATCCATGTCAAGGCATGGTATGTAGGAAACCTCCCTGAGGTTCAAGCCTATCTCCCATCGGACCAAGGTACCTTCCTCACGTCAGTTCGCCAACACCCACCATTTGAAATAAGAGGACTTTGATCCGTGTCAAGGCATGGTACGTAGGAAGCCTCACGAGGTTCAAGCCCACCACCAGTGGACCCCCGGGTTCACCTTCACGTCGGTTCGCTGACGACACCCATCAGACCCCCGGGTTCACCTTCACGTCGGTTCGCTGACGATGCCCATCGGACCAAGGTCCACCTTTACGTCAGTTCGCTGATGACACCCATCAGGCCTAGGTCCATATTCACATCGGTCCTCTGGCACACTCACCTGAACTACGAGGACATTGATCCATGTCAAGGCATGGTACGTAGAAAAACTCATGAGTTTCAAGCCCAACATCCATCAGACCAAGGTCCACCTTCACATCAGTCCACCAGCACCATCCCGAACTACGCGGACTTTGAGTCCCTGCCATGGAGATACGTAGGAGGTCTCTTTGAGGATCAAGCCCAACTTCATTGTCGCCCTTGTGATAGTCCAATTTAATTCCCCCTACACTTCATTCATCCATCCATCATCCATCTTGATTCTCAACCGGGCCGCCACATTTCAGTGGGATTATGTCATCCACCCCCTCGTGGCTCCTAGCAGCACTTGGGCCACTATCCACGCGTAAGACCCAACATGTCTCCGGGTCGTTGTCCTCTGTGTACACCCTGATTCATCACCCCTTCAAACTATGTGGGTATTGATCCCTGTTGTATATACAGGGTATGTAGGAAACCTCCATGAGGTACAAGCCTAGCCAATGTCAAATCTTGGTGTTTCCCCATTTTGGGGTGCACACTCCCTCATCCGCCCTCAGTGGTGTCAAGATCAGCTTTCACGGTGTGACATCTCCCCTCTACGGGGCACACCATCTCTAATCCGTCTCTATGGGACGTTCTGATCACCCTCATTCTATCTCCGTAAGATGTTAAACTCATGGAATACCCCGTGTTAAACATGGGAAGCTGAGGAAAAACTCAGAAGGCACGCCCTTGGCGTAACCGTCTCCACAAGACGTTAAACTCACGGCATTCCCCATGATAAACATGGGAAGCTGAGGAAAACCTTAGATGGCATATGATTCCCTACATTCTATGTGGGATACCTTGGGTTCTACACCCTTGAGATGCCCTCTTATGAGGAAGAATACAGGTTCCCCAATGTCCACGCACCCAGAGATGCCCGGACATGCCTGATGTTGTCATCTACTCCGACCAAAGGTCGCTACCATGTCAAGACCCCATGGAATGTCTTGACAGAAGTAGTGTAATTAACTGACGTCCATGAAGATATGGCACCAGGAATGAGATTCACGAACAACGTATTAAATCTATGAGGGAGACCCGGACTAGGTGACGAGTTCTGAGGAGGAATCCATAGAATGAAGAACCGACATCCCATCATCTCGTTTCGATCAAGGAGCAGATGTCCCTAAAGAAGGAGCGAATGTCTCCCGTATTTGGAAAGCGGGAATGCGGGGCAATAGCAGCACATCCCTACATACAGATGCACGCGCACCCTGGCAAAAGTATTGGAAATAGAAATGGTAAACCCGACGTGAATCTCCTCTCCTTCAATAGAGAGTAGAACAAATGTGTCGGGAAAATTGAAGCATCACCCATGTGAATCCCCTCTCCATTATATGAGAGAGGATGAGTAAAATCCGGTGTTTGAAGACTACGGTCCATCGGCTCCTCACCGATCCCGCCGCCTCAAGAGGCCACGCAGGTGGCTCTGCCACCCAACTCCATCGGCTCCTCACTGACTCTGCCGACTCAAGAGGCTGCGCAGGTGGCATCTGCCACCCGAATTCATCGGCTCCTCACCGACTTCGCCACCTCATGAGGTCGCACAAGTGGCATCAGCCACCCGACTTCATCGGCTCATCGCCGAATCTGACGCCTCAAGAGGCTGAACAGGTGGCATCTACCACCCGACTTCATCGGCTCCTCGCCGACTCCGCCGCCTCAAGAGGCTGCGCAGGTGGCATCATCCACCCAACTTCATCGGCTCCTCGCCGACTCTGCCGCCTCAAGGGGCCGCGTAGATGGCATCTGCCACCCGACTTCATCAGCTCCTCGCCGACTCAACCACCTCAAGAGGCCGCTCAGGTGGCATCAGCCACCCGACTTCATCGGGTCCTCGCCGACTTCGCCGCCTCAAGAGGCCGCGCAGGTGGCATCAGCCACCCGACTTCATCGGCTCATCGCCGACTCCGCCGCCTCAAGAGGCCGCACAGGTGGCATCAGCCACCGGACTTCATCGGCTCCTCGCCGACTCCTCCCCCTCAAGAGGCCGCGCAGGTGGCATCAGCCACCCGACTTCATTAGCTCCTCATCGACTCCGCCGCCTCAAGAGGCCGCACAGGTGACATCAGCCACCCAACTTCATCGTCTCCTTGCCGACTCCACAGCCTCAAGAGGCCGCGCCGGTGGCATCGTCCACCCGACTTCATCGGATCATCACCGACTCCTCTGCCACAAGAGGCCAAACAGGTAGCATCAACCACCCGACTTCATTGGCTCCTCGCCGAATCCACCGCCTCAAGAGGTCGCGCAGGTGGCATCCGCCACCCGACCTCATCGGCTCCTCGCTGACTCCGCGACCTCAAGAGGCCGCGCAAGTGGCTCCGTCTCCCAACTCCATCAGCTCCTCGCTGACTCCTCCGCCTCAAGAGGCCGCGCAGGTGGTGTCATCCACCCGACTTCATCGGCTCCTCGTTGAATCCGCTGCCTCAAGAGGCCTGGTTGCGCCCAAATTTACCCTACTGGTAAAAGCAGTCGTTGAAGTAAAAGTAGGGATCGAATCCATAGGGACCGAAGAAGAAACCTTGAGACGCTATGATTTGTTGATGGATTGGCTATGAAGTGGCCAACTTTGAGGTAGATTTTAAATGGATAACTAAAGATATAATTTAAATAACATATAATAAAAAATGATTTTAACTACAATATTATTGATGGTGGGTTGATCTAAGGGTTTTTCTTGAGGTGGATTGGATGAATTTCTTTTCTTAAAAAATTTCATGTCATTAATTCAAGACATATCCAAACAATGAGATAATTCTTCCAAATCATTCATCAATTTAATCCCTACACAATTCCAAGGCCAATCACCAATTCACTTTGAGGATCACTTTAATGATCACTCAAAGGAAATAGATCATACTAGCACTCAAAATGTGTCATCATTAAAGTAGGAAAAGATGAGAAAGAATGTAAATCATCAAATGGAAATTCTAAAATAACGAATAGATTTAAATATTAAGTACATGAAATAACATTCAATACCTGACGTTGATACTCCCTTGGATCAACCCTTAAGAGTTTAGCCCTCCATTGATGCTATTCTACCAATGGAAGCGGGATGTAGACTTATGGGGGTGGAATTGAAGAAGAAGAAAATTATTAAAAGAACGAACACTCCACCGTTATGTGATTGAAATCACAAGTGTTGGTGTGAGTAATTTCACACCTTGATTCAACGATATCAACATGTGAATAAAAGGAAAATAAAAAATCAAGAAGAATAAATTTTATTAAAATACTGAATGTGAATGAAAAACTTACATTAGAGAAATTGACGATGCCATTACAAAATGAAAGCGGGAAATTACAATTGAAAAAAAACATGGATTCAAAGAAAAATGATAGATGATTATTCCCTTCACCACCATCTCCTTATATAGGAATATTAAGAGCCTTAGGTCCACCCCCAACAATAAATTCACCCCCCAACAATTAAGAGAGTCAAAAGGAGGGTGAAGAATCAAAAGGAAATTAACGTTACAAAGTTGACCACAAATCCAGCCAGATTCATCCTCCATTTTGACGTGTGCGTTTGACATTTCTTACGGCCGAACCTGAAGGTGTCATAAATAGAAAATATATTTTTCTATGTGTCTTCTTGATGCTCTCAAACGTTCAGGTTATTTGGATCATCCGTTTGGATGTTATGGTTGAAATGGTGGGACGGATTTCTGTGCATTAATGTCGGGTCCACCATTTAAATGTCAACTTCAAATCCATTTATCATCATAAAAAAAATCAGAATTAGCTCCTTCCACAGTTGAATAAAATGATCGCCATATTTTTATCTTTCTACTGTATGAATTTTAGCTTCATTGGGCTTGGTTTCTTGGCCCCACATTTGTTTGATGGGCCTTAGGCCCATTATGCTTTTCCCAGCAAGTCTCTGCCTTCAAGCGCAAAATTCTCCATCTTCCTTTGGGATTCATCCAACGGACCTAAAATATAAAATGTTCCAAACGAAGTGATAAATCATATCACAAAATTTTAAATTCATAAAATTAATATAATGTTTTCCAAAAACAAATGAATGATTGGGCCCAAATTTTCATTTTAAACATGAATTGCATTTTTTATGAGAAATGAAGTTCTATTTATGTAATTCACTAAAAAATGTTTATGGACTTTGGAACAATGAATATAAAGATATTAAAAATTAATATTAGCCACTTTCAGTGACTAATCACACCCCCCAACTTGAGTTTTGCTAGTCCCGAGAAAAATAAATTACAAATATGAAATTCAAATCCCCTTTTCCAAAAACATTTTAATTCACATTGCTCACCCAAATACCTCATACCAAAAAAAATTATGAAACCCATCAAAATAATTTAAAAAAAGCTAGGTCCATAAGTATATCCCAAGCCCAAGCTCATTCTTTTGTTCAAATTCATCGCCACATTTCATCCAATTCCAATTAAGCATGATAAAGTGTTGTGTATCACAAAAGATATGGGGCCCATTTTATTGTTCAAGGGAAAAAATGGAAGCACTAGGTGGGAATCACATTAAACTTTAAGATGAGTATCCATTTTTTTTGTTTGTTTGTTTTTTTAACCACAATAGATATGAAAAGACTAACTCTGGGCAAGACAACTATGGAGTCGCGATCCCCAAGTGTCGGACGCCACACATATTTTCAATTTTATTCTCTACAATAGAGATATAAAGCCTAACTCTGGGCAAGACAACTATGGAGTCACGATCCCTTAGTGCCAGACACCACACATATTGGACAAAACATTGCTCTATGTGGCCATTATTTTTTTCAATTTTTTTTGTTTTTTTTCTTGTTTTTTTAGATACTCAAATTAAAATAAAAGTGACCCCAGAACCCTATGATATAATAAAAGGGACCCAAGAACTCAAATTTACACCCACGATCTAGTAGACGTGCATTGTGGCATTTTTATTAAGAAGATGAAAATGTAATCTTTGAAAAATCACATTAGACAACCGCACTTTCAAAAAACTATGCTCATGAACTTAAACTTGCATTAAAATCAGAATCAAAGCATCCAAATTTTTCGATATCCAATTTTAGAGTTTGCAATGTGTGTTATCATGTTGAAGGTTAATAGAATTTTTTCTTTCCATGCATGTTATTATTGAATAAAAAATAATTTTTTATTTCACCTCCCCCCAACATAGAATAACACTGTCCCCAGTGTTTAAAGAAAAGAAAAGTTAGAAGGGGGTAGGAGAGGAGTTCAAAGAAGAAATTTAAAATGATAATCATGGAATGAAGTCACCTGGTGGTTGATGATGATAGCGCATGCCATAGTCTCCCTTCAATCCTGGATTTGAGTCTTAGTGTCTTGGATGGTGGTGAATGGATTTTCCTTATGACTTATGACATGTCCTTTTATTTTGTTTAACCTATAAAAACATAAAAATAAAAAAACAAAATAAACTGATGATACATTATATTCTTTTTAGATTTCTGGGTAAGGTATTACTCAAGGATCATGCCACGTGACACAGATGAATATGATGCTCCCCTTTCATACCCATCCTTACTCATAAAAGAAGAACATGTCAACAGTCTATGGTAATTTATTATATGAAAAAAAATGATTCAAAATGATTAAAAACATGGAAACCATGGGTTTCCTCCCATGCAGCACTTTTGTTTAACGTCGTTGGCTCGACTTGTACCTCCCAACTTATCCAATTACAACTTTCAACATTTTTAGGACCCCATTTTTGTCCACTTCAACTTGATTCAGATTGATTTTTTTATAATTTGATTCATGTGAAAACCCATGGTCAATAATGAGTGTGGAAGTCCAAGGAAATTTGGTAATCGTTGATTCGGTTGAATTTCTAGTCTTTCTTAAGACTTCAATGACCATTCAAACATTATTGGTTTCTTGAGAATAATGAAATACAAATAAAAGGCCTTTCTTATCTCCTATAGTGGGATTCTTGAGTTCGGAAGAAAGTAAAATAATTTTGATCTCGGGTTTATTGAAATTTCCTAAAGGAGATTGAAAAATTAAATCAAAATCAGTTTCTTCTCCAAAACATTTAGAAATAATTGGTTCATTTTGAAAATAATATTCATCATTAAAATTATCCAATTGAATATCAGAATTGTGTATGGGATCACTATTCGTTATATCTCCCAATGGTTCAATGATCGGTGATTCAAAAAAATGTTATTGGAGCAATATTCTGAACACTCAATCCATGAAGACAAATTTTTCCCTTGTGAATCCAAAAAATTAATTTCCTCCTGATTTAAATACCCTTAAACATTTCCTTGATCTTGTCCAGTTATCCCATATCCAAAGTTTAGTTCTTTTTTCAATCCATGGGATGTTTTTGGGATAAAAGATTCATCTATCAATGATGAGGAAAGAACATCTTGAGTGGGAACAGGTTCCTCAAAAGTCTTAAAGCTTTGTAATTCTAATCTGAAAGATGAAACTTATGAATTCATTTTATCCATTTTTTCACACAATTGTTCAAGAATTTTTTCAGGATTAGGGTTGATATATGTTTTTACATCATGGACTTCCTCATTATTTATCTTTTCAATAATTCTTGATAGCTATGGAAATCGATCTTTTAAACATTCAGCATCCCATTGATTGTTCATGTTATCTGGTGTGGGGTAATCATTCAAGTGTTGATCAAAGTAATTTTATATCTGAGGGGATTTCCATTGTTGATTTTCTATTTGATTCCAGCTTGAGTTTATGAAAGGAAATTGTTTATGATACTCCATTGGAGTTGAATGAAATTTGGATTTGGATTTTTTTTTTGGACACACGAAAATAGAAAGGGGAAAAGAAAAGAGAAATATAGGTGAAAAAAGATAAGTTAGGTGAGAATAGAAGGTGGGTGTCTAAGAAAACTTACTTGGGTCCCCGGAAACAGTTCCAAAATTTGGTTGTGTCCAAACTTACACTACTGGTAAAAGTGTTCATTGAAGTACAAGTAGGGATTGAATCCACAGGGACCGAAGAAGAAACCTTGAGACACTATGATTTTTTGATGGATTGGCTATGAAGTGGCCAACTTTGAGGTAGATTTTAATTGGAGAGATAAAGATATAATTTAAATAACATATAATAAAAATGATGTGAACTAAAATATTATTTATGGTGGGTTGATCTTAGGGTTTTGCTTGGGGTGGATTGGATGAATTTCTTTTCTTAGAAAATTTCATGTCATTAATTCAAGACATATCCAAACAATGAGATAATTCTTCCAAATCATTCATCAATTTAATCCCTACACAATTCCAAGTCCAATCACCAATTCACTTTGAGGATCACATTAATGATCACTCAAAGTAAATAGATCATATTAGTAATCCAAATTTGTCATTGTTAAAGTTGGAAAAGATGAGAAAGAATGTAAGTCATCAAATGGAAATTCTAAAATAACAAATAGATTTAAATATTAAGTACATGAAATAACATTCAATACCTGAACTTGCTACTCCCTTGGATCAACACTTAAGAGGTTATCCCTCAATTTATGCTATTCTACCAATGGAAGCGGGATGTAGACTTATGGGGGTGGAATTGAAGAAGAAAATTATTAAAAGAACGAACACTCCACCATTGTTTGATTGAAATCACAAGTGCTGGTGTGAGTAATTTCACACCTTGATTCAATGGTATCAACATGTGAAGAAAAGAAAAATAAAAAATGAAAAATAATAAATTTTATTAAAATACTGAACGTGAATGAAAAACATACATTAGAGAAATTGACGATGCCATTACAAAATGAAAGCGAGAAATTAAAATTGAAAAAAAAACATGGATTCAAAGAAAAATGTTAGATGATTATTCACTTCACCACCAGATCTTTATATAGTCATATTAGGAGCCTTAGGTCTACCCCCAACAATTAAGAGAGTCAAAAGGAGGGTGAATAATCAAAAGGAAATTAATGTTACAAAGTTGACCACAAAACCAGCCATATTCATCCTCCATTTTGACGTGTGCGTTTGAAATTTCATACAGCAGAACCTGTAGCTCTAATAAATAGAAAATATCTTCTTCCATGTGTCTTATAGAAGGTCTCAAAATTTTAGGTGATTTGGATCAGCCGTTTGGATGTTATGGTCGAAATGGTTGGACGGATTTCTGTGCATTAATGTCGGGTCCACCATTTAAATCTCAACTTCATATCCCTTTATCATCATAAAAACATCAGAATTAGCTCCAGCAATAGTTGAATAAAATGATCCTAATATTTATATCTTTCTAATATATAAATTTGAGCTTCATTTGGATTGGTTTATGGGCCCCACATTTGTTTGATGGGCCATAGGCCCATTATGCTTTTTCCAGCAAGTCTGTGCCTTCAGGAGAAAAATTCTCCATTTTCCTTTGGGATTCATCCACCGGACCTAAAAGATAAAATGTTCCAAACAAAGTGACAAATAATATCCCAAAATTTTAAGTTCATAAAATTAATATAATGTTGTCCACAAACAAATGAATGATTGGGCCAAAATTTGCATTTTAAACATGAATTGCATTTTTGATGAGAAATGAAGTTCTATTTATGTAATGCACTAAAAACAATGTTTATGGACTTTGGAACAATGAATATAAAGATATTAAAAATTAATATTATCCACTTTTAGTGACTAATCAAGGCCGCGCAGGTGGATCCCCCACCCAACTCCATCGGCTCCTCGCTGACTACGCCGCCTCAAGAGGTCGCGCAGGTGGCTCCGCCACCCAACTCAATCGGCTCTTCGCCGACTCCGCCGCCTCAAGAGGCCGCGCAGGTGGCTCTGCCACCCAACTCCATCAGCTTCTCACTGACTCTGCCGCCTCAAGAGGTCGTGCAGGTGGCATCAGCCACGTGACTTCATCAGCTCCTCGCCGACTCTACGCCTAAAGAGGCCGCGCAGGTGGCATTGGCCACCCGACTGCATCGGCTCCTCACCGACTCCGCCGCCTCAAGAGGTCGCGCAGGTGGCTCCACCACCCGTCTCCATCGGCTCCTCACCGACTCCGCCGCCTCAAGAGGCCGCGCAGGTGGCATCCGCCACCCAACTCCACTGGCTCCTTGCCGACTCCGCCGCATCAAGAGGCCGTGCAGGTGGCATCCACCACCCGAGTCCATCAGCTCCTCGCTGACTTCGCCGCCTCAAGAGGCTGCGCAGGGGGAATCATTCTCCAACTTTATCAGCGCTTTTTCAACCCTGCACCTTTATCACCAGCAACTATTAAGGTGCTCCCCGTACTGCCACTGTTCTTCACGAAGGCTTCCATGCCTTCCGACGTCATCGCCCCGTCATACCGACGTCCAGGCTTCCACGCCTTCTGGGCCCCTTCGCCGCGTCGTATCGACGTCAAGGCTTCCACGCCTTCCGGGCCCCATCGCCCCGTCGTACCGATGTCCAGGCTTCCATGCCTTCTAGGCCCCGTTTCCCCATCGTACCGACTTCCAAGATTCCACGCCTACCGGTCTTTTTCACCCCGTCGTACCGACGTCTAGGCTTCCACGCCTTCCGGGCCTCGTCACCCCATCGTACCGACATCCAAGCTTCCAGGCCTTCCGGGCCCCATCGCCCCGTCATACTGATGTCCAAGCTTCCACACCTACCGGGATCGTTCGCCCCATCATACCGACGTCTAGGCTTCCACGCCTTCCGAGCCCCGTCATACCGACATCCAGGCTTCCAGGCCTTCCGGGCCCCATCGCCCCGTCGTACTAACGTCCAGGCTTCCAGGCCTTCTGGGCCCCGTCGCCCCGTCGTACCTATGTCTAGGCTACCACGCCTACTGGGCCCCCTCGCCCCATCATACTGAAGTCCAGAATTTAATGCCTTCTTGGACTCATTGCCCCGTCGTACCGAAGTCCAGGCTTCTAGGAATTCCGGGCCCCGTCACCCCGTCGTACCGACGTCTAGGCTTCCAGGCCTTCCGGGCCCCATTGCCCCGTCGTACCGATGTCCAGGCTTCCATGCCTTTCGGGCGCCATCTCCCCATCGTACCGACACCCAGGATTCCATGACTTTTGGGCCCCGTCGCCCCGTCATACCAACTCTCCAGGCTTCCACGCCTTCCGGGCCCCGTCGCCCCATTGTACCGACTCTCTAGGCTTCCACGCCTTCCAGGCTCCGTCGCCCCGTCGTACCGATGTCCAGGCTTCCACGCCTTGCGGGCTTTATCAGCCCGTGTTACCGACACTCCTGTCTTCTTTTCCCCTCCAGATCAAGGTAATGTAGTCATCCCTACTACGCTTGCGACACTCTGTGTCATCCCAACCACCACGTTGCATCAACCACAGATGTCCTCCCTGTGGCCTTGAAACCAGCTTGTGGAAGGTTCATTATGATCAGGGAATTCTAGGAAAATCCCATCATATGATTCCCTCATCATCCCAACCCACTGGAATGGGGTAGAGATGACCATCCCTCTACCGACACAATCCTTGGGGTTTCACGTCCTAGTTGCATGACGTTAAACTGCGAGACAACCACATCCTTTTTTCAAGATGTTAAATTGCATAACAATATTCGTTAGTCATGACGTAAAACTGATCATTATCGTCCAGCATGACATTAAACTGCATTATCGTCCTACATGACGTTAAACTGTTCATCTTCATCCGTCATGACGTAAAACTGCACATTATCGTCCTACACGACATTAAACTGCATCATCGTCCTTCATGACGTTAAACTGTTCATCTTCGTCTGTCATGACGTAAAACTGATCATTATCGTCCAGCATGACATTAAACTGCATCATCATCCTGCATGACGTTAAACTGTTCATCTTTGTCTGTGATGATGTAAAACTGAACATTATCGTCCTACACGACATTAAACTACATCATCGTCCTGCATGACGTTAAACTGTTCATCTTCGTCCGTCATGACATAAAATTGATCATTATCGTCCTGCACGACATTAAACTGCATTCGTCCTGCATGACATTAAACTGCATCATCTTCCCGCATGATGTTAAATTGTTCATCTTCATCCGTCATGACCTAAAAATGATCATTATCATCCTGCACGACATTAAACTGCATTCGTCCGGCATTACATTAAACTGCATCATCGTCCCGCATGACGTTAAACTGTTCATCTTCATCCATCATGACGTAAAACTGATCATTATCATCCTGCACGACATTAAACTGCATTCTTCCGGCATGACATTAAACTGCATCATCGTCCTGCATGACGTTAAACTGTTCATCTTCGTCCGTCATGATGTAAAACTGATCATTATCGTCCTGCACGACATTAAACTGCATTTGTCCTGCATGACATTAAACTGCATCATCATCCTGCATGATGTTAAACTGTTCCTCTTCGTCCTGCATGACGTTAAACTGTTCATCTTTGTCCTACATGACGTTAAACTGTTCATCTTCATCCTGCATGACGTTAAACTGTTCATCATCATCCTTCATGACATTAAACTGCTCACTATCGTCCCACATGACAATAAACTGAAAAACGGTTCAAGCTCTATGACCTTAAACTATGATCACAACCGTCCATATCACACGACGTTAAACTGCATGATCTGTCCCAACTGAAGGACGTAAAATCACTCAGCATTGGTCCCGCATGACCTTAAACTGTACGGTCCTGAATGACCCTAAACTGCACGTTACGGTCCCGCACGACCCTAAACTGCACGTTACGGTCCCACAAGACCCAAAACTACACGTTGTGGTCCTGCATGACCTTAAAATGTGCCGCTGTCCTAAAAGGAGATAAACTGCAAAATGGTATGAGCTATATGACCTTAAACTGCAAGCCAGTCAGGCCAGCCTGACCGAGGCTTAGCCTCAGGCCGCTTGGCCTTTTCGGGCCCATGGCCCCCGTCCTCACTGCAAGACGTTAAACTGCAAGCCAGTCAGGCCTTCCTAACCAAGGCTCAGTCTCAGGCCCCTTGGCCTCCTTGGGCCCCCGACCCTCGTCCTCACTGCAAGACATTAAAATGAAAGCCAGTCAAGCCTTCCTGACCCGAGGCTCAGCCTCAGGCCCCTTGGCCTTTTCGGGCCCATGTCCCCCGTCCTCACTGTAAGACGTTAAACTGCAAGCCAGTCAGGCCTTCCTGATCGAGGCTCAGCCTCAGGCTCCTTGGCCTCCTCGGGCCTCGGCCCCCGTCCTCACTGCAAGATGTTAAACTCCAACCCAGTCAGGCCTTCCTAACCCGAGACTCAGCCTCAGGCCCCTTGGCCTCCTCCGGCATCCGGCCCTCATCCTCACTACAAGACGTTAAACTGCAAGCCAGTCAGGCCTTCCTGACCGAGGCTTAGCCTCAGGCCCCTTGGCCTTTTCGGGCCCATGGCCCCGTCCTTACTGTAAGATGTTAAACTGCAAGCCAGTCAGGCCTTCCTGACCGAGGCTTAGCCTCAGGCCCCTTGGCCTTTTCGGGCCCATGGCCCCCGTCCTTACTGTAAGACGTTAAACTACAAGCCAGTCAGGCCTTCCTAACCGAGTCTTAGCCTCAGGCCCCTTGGCCTTTTCGGGCCCATGGCCCCCATCTTTACCCGGAGTGTACGATTTGGTATGGGACTATGTCCTCATTCACATCGGGATCATGTACCATGTCATATGCTTTCCCTCACGAGGCCCAACCTCAGGCCTCTCGGCCTTTCCGGGTCCATAACCCTTGTCCTCATGTAAGACGTTAAACTACAAACTAGTTAAGCCTTCCTGATCGAGGCTCAGCCTCAGGCCCATTGGCCTTCTCGGTCCCCTTCGCCCAACTTATTACCCGGAATGTATGGTGTGGTACGTGGTTATGCCCTCATCCACATCAGTTTGTCCGTCGTACTGTACACTTCCCCTTCCTTCGCTTGGGGGTATCTTACTCCCTCATCCCGTCCTGCATGACGTTAAACTGCATCTAGAGAACTACGTATGGCTTGATTCCCATCCTTATGGGATACATAGGACCACCCGAATTTCAAGACTTCGGGTCCAGCCCCACTTCATAGAGATACCCCGATCTCCCGGTCACCTAGGCCCCTTGGCCTGTCCCTCTCTAAGGGGCGGGGGGGATATATAGGAATGATACAGAGTTTTTGGCACTATGCCCTCTTTCACGGGAGTCCACCATCTCTTGATTTCCCTAAAGTTGAGTCCCTCAACTCCTAGCAGTGATTCACCCATGTGTTAATATTACACTGGTATAGGACCAAGAGTGTCAGATTCAACTTGGTCAAGTTCCTTCTACTTGCCAAACTTCGTGTTCCCATTCATTCGGGCTTTCATCACCTTTCACACTCGGAGGGACCCCCAAAAACATCCTGGATACAACGCCCAAGGGCTCTCCTACTGTTATGGGCCAACGCCCCCAAGGGTTTTCAGACAACAAATTGATACAAATCCTGTGTTGCGAACATGGTCAACGATCGATACTCATTTGTTTGTCTCCATTTCAGGCTAATGCGATAGGATGCTGTGTTGTGAACATGGTCAGTAGTAATCCTCTGTCATCACGCGAGCCCCTCCCGGCCTTGAATTTTGGGAACATGATTCACATTATGTTCCACCCCATCGTCTCTGCGTGGAATCTCGACACTCTTGGCACTACCCCTCAATGCACCTTTGCATATCAGGGGGACAAAGATGAAATATGATTACCTTTGGGGCTCCCACGGTCCGATATCTAAGACCATAAACTAAGATCTCCTTAGAACTATGTTCATCTTGATTCCCATCCTCATGGGATACGTAGGACCGCCCGAACGTCTTGTTTTCGGGTCCAGCTTATTTGGGAGCTAATCTCTCCACCTTCACCCCTCGTCCTAAGGTTCCTATCTTGGAATTGTGTACGGTATGATGTGGGATCATGTCCTTATTCACGTCGGTTGTGTTTCAAGACCCCATGCAAATTCCCCGCTTAGCATCACCTATGCTACGTCTACTCTGCATGACGTTAAAATGCATGCTTGGTCCTGCACGACCTTAAACTACGCCGCTGTCCTGCATGACAATAAACTGCAAAATGGTCCGAATTCTATGACCCTAAACTATGATCTCCCTATGGGAAAGGACTATGCTCCCTCTATCTAATACGTCTCGTTGTCGTATTCAGATGTGTTTTGACAAAGAGCCCAAAGTGTGGGATTTTCATAGGGACATTCTCCTCGTCCCATGACCAAGCTTCGTGAGATCTCTATTTAGATCCTCATCCTCTTCCTCATCTAAAAGGACACTCGGACGACATGGATGCTAGGCTTAAGGGCTCTCCATGAATTCTGGACCTAAGGGCCCTCTGATCGTTTCAGGCCAACGTCCCTGCGGATCTCTGACAACATTTGTGACATGGTCCCGTGTTTCGAACATGGTCAACGGTCGACCCTCATTTGTCTGTCCCCATTCTAGGATAACACGATATGGATGCTGCGGTTCTGCCACGGTTAACAGTTATCCCCTATCGCCTCACCACCATCATTATGATCCAAATATCGAGCGTCATGATTCACACATTTCCACTTCCTCATGTTCTGGTGGAATTCCAACATGCTCAGCTCTATCTCTTCACGCATCTAGGTGCGCCACATGGTCGTGTTAGTATCATGGGTCTGGTATTCACCGAGCATCCCTTCACCCTAACCTGCCCTTTTCTGTGTCAGGAAAGTCCCACCACTACTTCTTGTTTCCCACACCGAGCATGACTCACGTGGGCTTAGTAGTTTTGGCAGGATGTGTACCAACACGGCCGGGCTTCTCATCGTCCCGCATGACGTTAAACTGAGTTTTCAAAACTACGTATGGCTTGATTCCCATCCTCATGGGGTACGTAGGAATGTCCGACCACTCTGCTTCGGGCCCAACCTAATTCTCTCTCTTGGTTCCTCAACCTGAAGAGTTTCCTCTGGGGGTACATGGTGTGATTTGGACACCATGTCCTCATTCATGTCGGTTTCATATATACCGTGCCACACGCTCCCTAGGATCTTCCCTTTTATTCCACGTCCTATCATATGATGTTAAAATATAAGAGTCCATGTGTCCTCAACACATGACACAAAACTACGGTTCTACCCTAAACAAGTTTAGGATGCCCCATGTTAATCATGGGATGCACCAGAGCCTCTGCCAGAGAGGATTTCACCCGTCAATGTTGGTCTATGACTACAATGTGCTTGAAGAACTACATACTACTTGATTCCCATACTCATGGGATATGTAGAGACACCTAGGCATTTCACCTAGGGTCCAGCCCCAGGAATCACAAAATCCCATTCCTCCCCATTTCTGGCCCTCTGGCCTGACCCGTCGGGGGGAACTATGCAGCTGCAATTTTTCCCTGAACAAGTTCAGGATACCCCAAGATCCCATTGGGAAGAGACAGACCCCCTCGCTAGAGAGGACCTATCCCAAAGAAGGAATGATCCATGATCAAACCAATGTGCCCATCTGGCGTACTCCCACTACAGTGGTGTAATTAAATGAGTGTTGGATTCTGTTTGGACAAACCATCACTCCATATTCCATTCTTTGTGTGCCCCTTATTCGGACCCTCGTCCCCTTTCATGTCTGAAGGGACCCCCTGACGGTCTGGTATCATGCCGCATCAGCTCACCTACCGTCCTGGGCCAACGTCCCGAAAGACTGGTCATGTTTGGAAGGACCCCTTAACAGTATGGATGCTCGACCTAGGGTCCGCCTACTATCCTGGGCTAATGTCCCAAAGGATTGATCGACAACATTTGTGACATGTTCCCATGTTTTGAAGATGGTCAACGGTCGACCCTAATTTGTTGTCCCCATTTCAGCCTAATGCAGAAAGAATACCGTTTCTCCGCCACGGTTAACGGTTGTCATTTATTGTCACGCCATCTCCATAGTGTTCCAGATTTTGGGTATTGTGATTCACACCTCCCACTTCCCTCTGTTTGGATTGTTTCTAACGCCCTTAGTGTTACCCCGCTCATGCACTAGAGCAGGGTAGGAAAAGCAGATCGGCTGTTCAGAGAGCCATGCTCTCCAGCCATGACCCCTCTCTCTTTTAGGATTCCCCCAGATGGTGATTGATGTCCCATGTTGATCCCCTCACACCTCCCGTTGTTTTACACTCTCGTACAGGAGCTCCTATTATCTCTTGTTTCCCACACCGAGCATGGATCAAGCGGGCTTAGAGATTTATTCGATTGTCTCCTCAATATGATTGAGATACAATGGATCCCAATGAACATGTTTTCCACAATCGTTTCCTCAGAACGTGGTCTGCCTCGCCCTCCTCATCCTCGTTGGACCCCGTTCTTAGGGGTGACATTTGTTGACCCCAGAAAAGGCGTTCCCAAAATTTTCCAAATGCTTCCATAAACAATCCAAGATCGTAGAACATTTCATAATATTTGATTTGGTATGTCGTAGTGCCTGAATGGAGCTACGGATTAGGAGTTATGGACATTTGAAGTTGGGATGGAAATCTGGTTCGCGAAGCCCCCTCCGTGATCGCGGAGCGCCGCCACGAAGCCATGAGGCAGGAAGCTCCGCAAACTTGTTTGATGTTCGCGACACGCCATGAAGACCCGCCGCTAAGCACAGGTGGCGGGATGCTCCGCGAATGAATTTGACGTTCATGACCCCGCCGCGAAGCAAAGGAGGTGGGACAGCTCCGCGAAGTGCTTTGACGTTCGCGACGCGCCGCGAAGATCCGTCGCGGAGCAAGATCTGTCTTCACGCCGAGCGAGCTTTGCTTCGTGACGCCCCTTGCCTATAAATACCCAACTCACCCCCCTTCTTAGACGGATGGCCACGGCCATTTCTCCCCTTGGGCGGCCGAGCGGAGCACCGCGTTGCGGCTCCGCGAGGCCATGCTCCGCGAGCAGCTTCCTTCGCATTGCTGCTCTATGAGCTGAGGGTCCGTGAGTCCATGCTCCGTGATCCCATGCTCTGTGATGCTGCTCCACTAGACCAAGCTCCATGAGACCCCTTTTCTCAGCGAGACCCCTTTGCTCCGTGAGAGACCATTGCTCCGCGAGGCTATACTCCGCGAAGCTACTTCGCGATGACCTATCCTTCGCGAGGATCCTACCCTCGCGCCCACCAGTCCATACCGCAAGGGCTGCACCCCCGCCCCCCTGCTTGGGGTCACTACCAGGCTTTGGTCTCGGCCCACTGGGCTGGTCCCTTCTCCACCGTCGCATACCCCCATCAAAATTGGAGATTCCTACCGCGAACTTTTCGGGCAGGGACGACGGGATTTCCCATTGCCCACCCACCTTCCACCTATGGAAGGCCATGATTTGAGATACTCCTCCACACACCTTGAGTCGAAATATTCCTCTTGGTTTCATCCCCATGTCATGAGTTGATATTATCATCACCAATTCCCTGAGTACCTTGAGATGAACCATTCCTCAGGTAACTCCTCCAAACCCAATCGCTTGGCTCCTATGCCAGGTTGAACCAGAAAGAGCCGCCCTTGCGTAAGTCCCAACACCAACCATTTCTAGGCATCTTCTGCCTAACAGTCCTATCTACAAGACTCTAAACTATAGTACTCCCTTTGATCCAATCATAGGATGCCTCTTACTCCAAACAATAGATGCCTTATGCTCCAAGCATGAGATGCCAACAGTCCTATCTATATGACTTTAAACTGTAGTACTCCCTATCTAACAAATCATAGGATGCCTCTTACTCCAAACAAGAGATGCCTTATGCTCCAAGTATGAGATGACAACAGTTCTATCTAGATGACTTTAAACTTTAGTACTCCCTATCTAACAAATGATAGGATGCCCTTTGTGCCAAGCAAGAGACGCCTTATGCTCCTAGCATGAGATGCCAACAGTCCTATCTACAAGACTCTAAACTGTAGTATTACCTACCTAACAAATGATAGGATGCCTCTTGCCCTATATGAGAGATGCCTTATGCTCCAAGCATAAGATGCCTAACAGTCTTATCTATATGACTATAAACTGTAGTACTCCCTATCTAACAAATGATAGGATGCCTCTTGCCCTATACGAGAGATGCCTTATGCTCCTAGCATGAGATGCCAATAGTCCTATCTACATACATGACTCTAAACTGTAGAAATCCCTATGTTCCTAACATAGGATGCCTCTTGTTCCAAACAGGAGATGCCTTGTGCTCTAAGCATAAGACGCCAATAATCCTATCTACATGACATTAAACTGTATTACTCCCTATCTAAAAAATCATAGGATGCGTCTTACTCCAAACAAGAGATGCCTTATGCTCCAAGCATGAGATGCCAACAGTCCTATCTATATAACTTTAAACTGTAGTACTCCCTATCTAAAAAATCATAGGATGCATCTTACTCCAAACAAGAGATTCCTTATGCTCCAAGCATGAGATGCCAACAGTCCTATCTATATGACTTTAAACTGTAGTACTCCCTATCTAACAAATGATAGGATGCCCCCTGTGCCAAGCAAGAGATGCCTTATGCTCCTAGTATGAGATGCCAACAGTCCTATCTACAAGATTCTAAACTGTAGTACTCGCTACCTAACAAATGATAGGATGCCTCTTGCCCTATACGAGAGTTGCCTTATGCTCCAAGCATAAGACGCCTAACAGTCTTATCTACATGACTATAAACTGTAGTACTCCCTATCTAACAAATGATAGGATGTCTCTTGCCCAATACAAGAGATGACTTATGCTCCTAACATGAGATGCCAATATTCCTATCTACATGACTCTAAACTGTTGCAATCCCTATGTTCCTAATGTAGGATGCCTCTTGTTCCAAACAGGAGATGCCTTGTGCTCTAAGCATAAGATGCCAATAGTCCTATCTACATGACTATAAACTGTAGTACTCCCTACCTAACAAATGATAGGATGCCTCTTACCCTATACGAGAGATGACTCATTATCCTAGCATGACATGGAAATAGTCCTACCTACAAGACTCCAAACTTTAGTACACCATAATTTTCTAACGTAGGATGCCTCTTGTTCCAAACAGTAGATGCCTTATGCTCCAAGCGTAAGATGCTCAATTCCATGACTATAGTGGCATGATTCTAACGCCCCTTGGCATTATCCCTCTTGTGCACTAGTGCATAGGTAAAGGCCTCAATTCACCAGTGAGTTGGGATTCCCTCATGGCCAGACATGAGGAAGACATTCTGGGAAGCTTCCTAGCGTAAGACCTATTCACCATTGTCGCTTCTTAGCGGCACCCGGGCAGCTCCTTGCATAAGCCCCATTCACCAGTGCCGCTCCATAGCAGCACCCGGGCAACATCCTTGGGTAAGCCCCATCCACGATTGGCACTCCTTAGCGGTACCTGGGCAGATTTCTAGTGTAAGCCCCATTCACCATTGTCGCTCCTTAGCAGCACCCGGACAGCTCCTTGTGTAAGCCCCATTCACCAGTGTTGCTCCATAGCGGCACCCGGGCAGCATCCTTGCGTAAGCCCCATCCACGATTTGCACTCCTTAGCAGCACCCGGGTAGCTTCCTAGCGTAAGCCCCATTCACCAGTGCCGCTCTTTACAGGTACCCTGGCAACTTCCTAGTGTAAGCCCCATTCACCATTGCCTCTCCTTAGCGGCACCCGAGTAGCTTCCTAGCATAAGCCTCATTCACCAATGCCGCTCCATAGTGGCACCTAGGAAGCTTCCTAGGGTAAGCCACATTCACCATTGCCTCTCCTTAGCGACACCCTGGCAGCTTCCTAGCGTAAGCCCCATTCACCAGTGCCGCTCTATAGCAGCACCCGGGCAACTTCCTAGCGTAAGCCCTATTCACCAGTGCCGCTCCTTAGCGGCACCCGGGCATCTTCCTCGTGTAAGGTACATCCACTGTTGTGATCCCAATCAGTGGTAAGCCGTTGTGATCCTATGTAGCGGTAAGTCGTTGAAATCCTTATCCAGTGGTAAGCCATTGTGATCCTTATCCAGTGATAAGCCATTGCAATCCTTATCCAGCGGTAAGCCATTGTGATCCTTATCCAGCGGTAAGCCGTTGTGATCCTTATCTAGCGGTAAGCCGTTGCGACCCCATCCAGTGGTAAGCCGTTGAAACCCCCAATCGGCGACAAGCCGTCATCAGGAGAACTACGTGGACTTTGACTCCCTGTCACTGGGATACGTAGGAAGCCTCTTCAAGGCTCAAGCTCAAAACCATCGTCATCCTTTACCTCGGGCCTCCATCCTAGAGTAAGTCCCAGCACCATGGTCCGCCTAACGTGTAAGCCCCCCTTCGCTTCTCACGGACGCACGCTTCGTGACGTGATCGTCAGGTCTCTGCTGCCTCTTGTTTCTCACACCGAGCACGACTCACGTGGGCTTAGAGTAAGCATTGTCCATGACAACCCCTCATCCAGCATGACGTTAAACTGTATGCCCTCGTCCAGCATGACGTTAAACTATATTCCCTTGTCCCGCATGACATTAAAATGCACACCCTTTGAACTATGTGGTCTTTGATCCATGTCAAGGCATGGTACGTAGGAAGCCTACCTGAGGTTCAAGCGCACCCATCATTTATTCACGTCGAGTTCATCCTCATCCCACAAGATGTTAAACTGAATCCCAGTCCGATGGAAAACCATTGTGACTCACCCATTTGAACTATGAGGTCTTTGATCCATGTCAAGGAATGGTACGTAGGAATCCCCCTGAGGTTCAAGCCCACCACCCATTGGACCAAGGTCCACCTTCACGTCGGTTCGCCGACGAAGCACCCATTTGAACTACGAGGTCTTTGATCCATGTCAAGGCATGGTACGTAGGAAGCCTCCCTGAGGTTCAAGCCCATCTCCTATCGGACCAAGGTCCCTTCCTCACGTCGGTTCACCGACACCCACCATTTGAACTACGATGACTTTGATCCATGTTAAGGCATGGTACGTAGGATTCCTCACGAGGTTCAAGCCCACCACCAGTGGACCCCCGGGTTCACCTTCACGTCGGTTCACTAACGACACCCATCAGACCTCCCGGGTTCACCTTCACATTGATTCACTGAAGATTCCCATCAGACCAAGGTCCACCTTCACGTCGGTTCACTGACGACACCCATCAGACCAATGTCCATATTCACGTCGGTCCTCTGGCACACTCACCCGAACTACGAGGACTTTGACCCATGTCAAGGCATGGTACGTAGGAAACCTCACAAAGTTCAAGCCTAACATCCATCGGACCAAGGTCCACCTTCACGTCGGTCCACCGGTACCATCCCAAAGTACGCGGACTTTGATTCCCTGCCATGGGGATACATAGGAGGTCTGTTTGAGGCTCAAGCCCAACTTCATTTTTTCCCTTGAGATAGTCCCATTTCATTCCCCCTCCTCTTCATTCATCCATCCATCATCCATCTTGATTCTCACCCAGGCCGGCACATCCTAGTGGGATAATGCCATCCACCTCCTCGCTGCTCCTAGCATCACTTGGGCTGCTATCCACGCGTAAGCCCCAACATGTCTCCGGGTCATAGTCCTCTGTGTACACCCCGATTCATCACCCCTTCATACTACGTGGGTTTTAATCCCTGTTGTCTATACAAGGTACGTAGGAAACCTCCCTGAGGTACAAGCATAGCCAATGGAAAATCTTGGTGTTTCCCCATTCTGGGGTGCACACTCCTTGATCCTCCCTCAGTGGTGTCCAGATCAGCTTTCACGGTGAGACATCTCCCCTCTACGGGGCACACCATCTCTGATTCGTCTCTATGGGACGTTCTGATCACCCTCATTCTGTCTCCGTAAGACGTTAAACTCACGGCATACCCCGTGTTAAACATGGGAAGCTGAGGAAAAACTTAGAAGGCACGCCCTTGGCATAACCGTCTCCACAAGACGTTATACTCACGGCATTCCCCGTGATAAACATGGGAAGCTGAGGAAAACCTCAGATGTCATATGATTTCCCACATTCGATGTGGGATGCCTCGGGTTCTACACCCTTGAGATTCCCTCTTATGAGGAAGAATACAGGTTCCCCAATGTCCACACACCCAGAGATGCCCGAACATGCCTGATGTTGTCATCTACTTCGACCAAAGGTCGCTACCATGTCAAGACCCCATGGAATGTCTTGACAGAAGTAGTGTAATTAACTGATGTCCATGAAGATATGGCACCAGGAATGAGATTCAAGAACAATGTATTAAATATATGAGGGAGACCCGGACTAGGTGACGAGTTCTGAGGAGGAATCCATAGAAGGAAGAACTGACATACCATCATCCCGTTTCGATCAAGGAGTAGACGTCCCTGAACAAGGAGCGAATGTCACCCGCCTTTAGAAAGAAGGAATGTGAGGCAACAGCAGTGCGTCCCCACATACAGATGCGCATGCAAACCCCAGTGAAAGCGTCGGAAACAATGATGTCTTCCTTTTTTTTTCTTGTATTGGTAATGGTTTTGAAATACCCATAGAACTATTTCTCTCATAATTATATTGAAAAAAATACCCTGAGATAAGAGATAAACTCTACAGTGTCTCTCTTCATGTTTTCCCACCAAAAATACTATTTCAGAAATCTATAAACAATTGTACTTATAATATGAATAGATAATTATGAACAATGATCCTCCTATAATAGCTCATTCCTAAAATATGGTATGGAAGAAAAACATACATGGTTTCTAAATATTATCCTTCTTTCACAATTAATGTTAATCATAAGAACATTTCTAACCTTCTCCTATAATTATACATCATATTTCTGTACCACTTTTATCTTCATAAGGATATATGGTTGAGCACTAACTAAAAGAAGACATGATTTCTCCCCTTCCATAATTATTTAGGGATCTATCCATTTCAAATAAAAAATGGATATTTTGGGATTCTCATCAAGGATAAACATGCATGATCCTTTCATGTAAAAGCATTATCCACCATGTCTTCTTTCCTTAGGGTGTAATGAGTTGAAAAATTGTTATCATTAATCTACTCTAACCATATTCTCTAGAGAAAATTAAACTCTTTTCATTTGTTAATATACATTAAAATTTTATGATCAGTATATATATCATAACTTTCTACATAAGGATAATGCCTTAATATCTTTATTAAATGAAATAATTATACTTAACTCAAATTAATGAGTTGGGTAATTTTTCTCATTAACCTTAAATTTTAATGAGGCATAAGCTATAACCATGTAATTGTACTTTATAATTCATCCTAATATAGTATTTGATGCATTAATACTAATTAAAAACCCTTCTCTACTACAGGGTAACATAGGAACAGGTACAATAACTACCATTTTCTTTAGTTCATTTAACAAATATTTATATTCATTTTTCCAATGGAATTTGACTCCCTTTATAGTTAACATGGTGAGTGGATAGGATAGTCATGAGAAATTATGCACCAACCATTAATAATATCCAATGAAACTATTAAAAATTCGGATCTTAGTCAGAGTTGTTGGTATATGATAATGTCCAACAAATTTCTGCTTTGATGGACCCGTAGATATACCCTCTCTTGATATTACATTACTGAAAAATGAAAACATTTGTAAAACAATTCACAAATGGTAAATTTTTCATACAAATTTACCTTCCTCATGGTCATTAACACAATTCTAAAATAATAATTATTCTCTCTAAATGTATAAGAAAATATTCTAAAAATTCTATCACAAAATGATCAAGGTAATCTCTAAATACTCTATTCCTTAAATCCATAAAGATAGTGGTGGAATTAATTTGAGAAAATAGAATCTCTATATATTTTTAGTGTTCATACCTTTTATATAATATTTTCATTAGTATATCCTTAAACATGACTAACAATTAATGATATTCATATTGATGGTCAATCTTGAAAATGTATTGATCTTTGTATAGTTAATCAATAAAATCATTAATTTTTTTAATGAGACAATTTTTCATGATTGTGATCTTGATTATCTCATTATAATCAATGAATATGTGTATTATTCTACATTTCTTCTTAAAAAAATTATGTGCACCCCAAGGTGACATAGTAGGCTATATAAATTATTTCTCAAGATCCTCTTGGAGTTTCTTATTTAATTCATGTAACTCAATTAGGGTCACTCTATAGGGATTATTTTAAATAGGTGTGACACTAGGTATGAGGTCTATTAATAACTCATCTTGTTGATTTAGTGGAAGACAAGGAAAATCTTTATAAAAGACATCAACAAACTACTACACAATAGACATATCTTTGATGTTGAGTTTTACTCCAACCATAAGAGATAAACACCACTTTTGAATATGTATTGTGACACATATAATTGATTCAATTTCCATTGGAAGTTTATATTTATCATCAAACTGATACATGATCATTATTTGGCCTGGAATATCAAAACATGACTTCCCTTACTCTAAAATTGATTAAGGATTTATGTCAAGGAATCCAATAAATTCCTATGATAACAATAAAAAATTATCTAGAGGGAGAGTAACAAGATTTTCAGGAAGCACACCCTCAAACAAATAAACCAAGGAATAATGATAGACATGAGATGCAATCATCAAACCATTATGGGTTTCCAAAGAAAATCAAACATCTCATCATTAATGATTGGAAGTAAAATTACAAGATACATTTCATGATATAAAGGATTTATATAAATATACTCAAAAGGGTACTTCAGTATTATAACATACATGTTACCACAAAAATTTCATTACTCTATCTCTATTAATTTATTAAAACCAAAATGGATAGAATAAACTTTATGTATATTTTATTAGAGTGATCATTCAAGAAAAATAAGTGATATGATTTCTAAATAATGACTCCATGTTTTTAATCTATGGTATGTTTTGTTTAACTATGGTCATTAATGGTCATCATCTTTTCAAATTTATCATAATTATTCATAAATAATATTTGAGTTATCTAAGCATGTCCATTGGTAATGTAAAACTAGTTTCACAAAAAGGGCACACTCCCAATGCAATAGAATAATGGGATAGATATACTAGACCAAATCTTTTTTGGTTTATTACCCCTTGAAACATTTTTACCAAAACCACATCCACTTGTATTATTCAGACATTGATGTTTTTCTTTGAAAATGACTCTCCTATATTTACCATAACTTAGGATGATATTCTACACATAGGATTATCCTAAGGGTTCTTACAAAATGTATCTAATAATTCATTTAAGTTTTTTCTAATCCTATACTATTATATCAAGTATAACATGTTAGCTTTATAACCAAGGGGATATAATTGATACCTATCAGAGAAGTCAATGGGTGGATACACATCATAGATGGGACTCTTCCAACCTCCCTAGTAGAATCCCTTTCTATATGAATCCCTTGGGTGGAGAGTCACACTTTTCCAAATGTTTACATGAACGAGAACCCAAGGATTATATCCCTCCCTTTTCCACTAACACTAACTATATAAACCCATAAATTTCATACATATATATAACATCTTAATAGATGAATATTATTTTCATTTTACAAAAAAAACTTGAGGACTATAAAATTTTTAATGAATTTTGAAAATGGGATATATAAAAAGCTGGTTCATTAGTGAACTATGTCATCTAACACTATATTCTTCTTAAATGGAATCTTTATTATACATATCATAAATAATACAATTCATAATAACTTGGGAAATAAAGAATAAGAAATGGTGAACTCAAATGCTTTTTATGGGTTGGAAAGGGATATATCAACAGAAAATGAACCTAGGGATATGATAATATGAGAATAATATTTTTCAACCATACCCTGAATATCATATATCATAAAATTTAGTCATTTTATAAAACATATAAGTTCATAAGACATGAATGATAAAGGAATAAAATAGAATAAGCCTTGGGAGAATAACATTTCAAAATGAAAATATATTTATGGAAGACACATGAGCATAGAAAATCATTTCCTTAGTGGTATTTGAAATATTATCACATCAGAATGGTTTTATTTCCCCATACATCTTAGTTTTCAAGGTTCACTCCCAAGTCTCTTATTGTGGAAGGAATACCTTACTAAACTAGGTTCGCTCCCCATTCTAGTCATGTTTAACTAATGAGATATCAATCCTTACCCAATGCGTTTGAGGGTCAAATAATTATTGGACCATCAATCACATATTGAATGTCTTGCATATGTGTGCCCCAAGATCATAAAAATTTCAATATTTAATAACACATAGAAAATAATTGGGTTTCATAATAAAAACCCATGTAATATAAATGAATTACATAATTATCTTATCATAATAAATATAAACCATCTAATGAAAGAATAAGGATGGTATCATTGGATCATATCAGTAGTCAAGTATAAGTAAAACCAAGGGTTGTTGCCATAGATGTATATTAAAACCATTAAAATATCATTAAAAACATGATTGATGAAAATACACTTTTCAATTTGAAAATCTCTTTTTTTAATCTAATAAATTCCCAAATATAAAAGAAAAATATTATATTAAAATATCCTTGCTAATTTTTATAGGATTATATAAATCATTGAGTGATCATGATGGTGGTAAATATTTTTCATGTTGTACATGTTAAAAAAATGACACCTTTTTCTATTTCAGAATGATTCAAAAGTAACTCATTTATAAAAAGTCAAGAATATTCCATAAAAAAATAAAAGTCAAAAAATCATTATATGGATATCAATAATCATTCAAGAATTGTAAAAATGTTATGTAAATTATTATTGGTAAACATAGATATGAAATTGATATGATTTTGGATCAAATAAATTAATAAAATCATTTTTACTTAAAATAAAATTTTAAGGGTTATTGATTAAAATAGATATAAAAATGAATGGAAATGTTTATTTTCATAAAATATCCAAATGATAATAAAATTCATATTTTTTGAGATATTTACCCGAATATTTTATCATAGGAAACATAATCATAAATGAACTAGATAAATAATGAGGCTGTAACATAAAACCCTTACCAATTTGGTATATTGTTAATTACAATACCCATTAAGGAAATAACCATATAAGGATATTTATCACCCCCAAAATTTTCAAATATGAATATCACTTTTGATAGCATGTATGACACTAAACATCGAGAATATAAATGAATGTAACATCCTAAGAAATTATGATATATTTACTATTTTAATTAAATTCAATCAACTATATAGATTTGAATTAATGAAACACTAAGCTACATTTTATTATTATAAATAATGAGTTTATTTGATATCTTTCATTATACACAAGACTGGGCATTACCGAACAAAAATATATTATTAATATTGTTATTGAATATGATAATTTTGACATATCTATTGGATTAACAGGTATTAGTAGACATAAAATATGAAATATATATTTTTTTACACATATGTATTGTTTATCTATTGATTTTAAATATTAAAAAGAATCATTTAAAGTAAAAAATTTATATTTTCAGAAAAAAATAATGTTTTTCCTAAAAGATGACTTATTCACACTTTTCACAGATAACGTAAAATTAATTTTACTAATTTGAGAAAATTTTATGAAAAAGTAAAAAATATTTTTGAAATCATAATATATAAATTAGCTTAGGGTGAATTTTTGTTATTTTTTCTATGAATTTTCATTTTTTAGGAATAGTGAAAAATATTGGATTCTAATTGAAATATACCTTTATATATAAATAATTTATAAGGGTAAATAATATTTTTAATTATTCATAAAGTCCAAATAGTTAAATTATAAATCAATTATCCTGATTTAGTTCATTATAATAATTTTCATGTTGAATTTTTATATAAAAAATTTTACACATGTGAACATTTTCACTTTAAAAACAATCTTTCTAGTTACATCTACAGAATTAATTTCAAACTAATTTTTTTTATATTTTTGTGAATTGAATATTGAAAAATTGATTAAATATTTACAATAAGAATAATTTATATTCTATAGTAATTTTAAATTAATTTTTTACTATAATTATTAGTGAAAAATAATTAAAATTAATTAATATGATTAAGGTGAAATAATTTTTACTTAGTGGTCAAACATAGAATATTTGGTGTGAAAATAATCCAATACTTGATATAATTAAATTTTATTGCTATATTTAGACCATATCCTTTCTATTATCAATAATGGACCATTATTCATTCATTTTTACAGGAACAAAACATGGATGTAATTCACTCTTTCAAAATATTACAAGTGTGCAACTTACCCCACTTATAAAAGGATATCCCCTCTCCTATCCACATCACTCCTTAAATAAAAAATTATTTGGACAAAAACACCCAAATAACTTCCTAAATTACCTACCATCATCATGTAATCCTTATATTGGGCATAAATTAAACATAAGAAGTTATTAGTTCAAACATAAGGAGGATACCTGAAGAAGAGGTCATGTTCAACTAAAGCTGTTTTTTAATTTACTTCTCTACCTCTTTCAATTCATATAATACCATGATTGTAGAATATAATATAAATATTCCATATTTTTAGATGTTTTTATGTTAATTTTGTGACCTAAAAATTCACAAATTTCCTTCAAATGGGTTATGAAATCATCATTCATGTGTACAACGGTCTACCGCCTCACAAACTGATGTCATTCATTTTTTGGTTTCCACCTTTAAAGGTCAGAAATAATGATTTATTTATAGTTTATATTATATATATATATATATTATTTAATTTTTTTTAATGATTTTGTAATTATCATATCACACATTCTTTTATGGTCTCCATTTTGTGGGAATACGATAACGTCGCTTGTGTGTATAGTGGACTACCGCCTCATGAAGCGATGTGATTTATTAACGCTTTTCATGAAATATATTAAGGATGGTTTAATAATTATGTGATATATATAAAATAAAAATGATACTGTAATGATAATATATATATATATATAAATCATTAAATTTTCATTCATTTAATATGGTGAGAAAATGGAAAACAATTTCACGCGTGTGTATGAACTACCACCTCCATGGACTATGTATTTCATTTCCCCTCACAAAATTTTATGGTTTACTATAAATACATATATAATGAATATATATGATATTTAAATGATATTTTACATTTTGTAGATGATGAACTCAGGATCAATGTAATATGAACAAAATATAACATGACAAAACATACTCAAAAAAAGAAATTATTACCCGAAACGATGAAAAAAACGAATGATTAATAAAAAATGGGTAATAATATGTTATAAAAGGCTAGAATATAATTTCATAAATATTTAATTTGTTTTTTAATATGTTAATAACATATTAAAAAATATAATATAGGCTTTTAAAGAACATTCAACAAAAAAGAAGATAATGTAATGTATTTCATCTAAATTTCATGTCATTGAGGCATATTGTAATGTTATGCACCTAATCAATTTTATATAGTAAATACTTCCACATTTAAATGTATAATAATTAATAATTTATTCTTCATGGTATATTAAGTTTTTTTGAATCATTTCATCTAATGGGATTTGAGCTTATTGTTATCATGTAGTAAATAAATTTTATAACTCAATTTATTTTCATCGGGTTATATTACTTCTTCATTGCCATTAATATTATATGATTATATGTATAATTAATTTTAAATTTATATTTATTTATTTTATCTTTTTTATTTTTATTTATTGTTGATACACATAATCGATTCATTGAATAATTCTCACTTCAATGTTACAATCATTTTATGAGTTTATTTCACAATCTCATTCTAATCGAGATTGTTTATTCATGAATTTCAATAAAATGAAATTTTTCTAAAATTGTTTTGTAAAACCTTAAATTTTATTCTCTCATATTTAATATGGATATTTTTCATTTTATAGTACCATTTCTCCAATCTTAGGTAATTAAAATTATTGAGAAAATATTGTAATAAAACCAGCCTTCATTTCTCTCTTCGATCGGAAATAAATATTCAAACAAAAAATAATTTTATTAAAATTAACTCAAAAATGCTTCTATTAACCTTATAATAAATATTTAATAAGTTGAAATTTTACCCACATTTTCTTTTTAATTTTTTTTCAAATTAATCTTCATTTCATTATCCGAACAATGCATTTTCCTAACCCTTTTATAGTGTAAAAGGAATCTTTTTTATAGAATGTATGGAATTACCATTTGATGTGACCATCATTTCATTAATGGGTCCTTTTCATTTTTAAAAATACTTATCATTGAATTTTTTTTAAATTTAATTTTCAAGGAAAAGGGATTTTTAAAATATTATTCAAAGTGAAAAGGATATTATCCTTACAAATGTTTTGAATGATCTTTTTATGGAATTTCCACTAATAAAAAAAACCCTATTTTAAATATACCCCACTAGGGATATGTTTTTTTGAAACCATGCATAATCTTAAACTAGGTGTTTAATGATCATTTTGACTAAGGAATTTATTGACCTTCACTCAAATGATTCATTTCTGTAATAAAAAACCTTCCCTTAAAATGTTCACTTTTCTATGACCATTGGATGTTAAATGTACCCTAAATATCCATAATATTTGTTTTGTATATGTTTATTTCTCAAATAATATGTCATTTCTATATATGGTTTACTACATTGATTGCTATTTTCTATCTGAAAAAGAATGATTTCCCTGTAAATGGAGTTTTGTGAGGGGTCTCCCCACGACGACCTTGGGTTTCTTCTTCACTAATCTTTAGTGGTTTAGGGTTTCCTTCCACTACTCCTCTCCTTCCTTATTTATTCTCTTGGAAAGGTGAGGTTGGGGTATAGGTTGTGTGGTGGTGACATAGTGTGGTGTTAATCGCTCAATGGTTCACAGTCTAGCATGTCTTTTAAAGCTCTATTGACGTTCAATGTAGTTTAATCTATGACGACAAATCTGGTTAAAGGTTCATGCTCTAGTTTTTGTTATATCCTCACCAATTTTTCTCCAATGGCAGATCCCACTTTCTATTGGGTAGTGACTGGTTCCATCATGGTGGTAATTGGAAATTTCATCGTGTTCTATCCAGGTTATTACATGGTTATAGGAGTTGGCCTCAGGAAAGATCATAGTCGTCAACTTACCCTTATCCTTTTGATCTTGCGTCCCATTTTGGTATGGATCTAGTGTGGTTTTGTGTTTTTTGGAATGATTTTCACTTCTAGAGTGCTTCTGATAAATATATTCTTGTTTGTCATCCTCCATCATGGATCTGGTGGGTTTGGTGTTTTTTATGTTTTCTCTAATTTTTTCTTTTTTTGATAGGGTTTAATTTCATCTCTAGTTGTCCTACAATGCTTTTATTTCCTTGTCCTCTATTCACGACCCCACTTTGGTCCAGTTTCAGGGTTTATTGGGATATTTGGTATGGTTTTGGTGGTCCTGGTGGTGGCGGCTCTCCCTACGGTCTAGCTTGCTATGACAATCCTACCTTACTCCCAGAGATGGTGGTTAGAAGATCATAAATGGTTGGTCCCTGGTGTGGCTTTAGTGTTTCATCTCATGGAAGGATGATGTGTGTGATGGATTTAATGTGGACGCAATACTATTCATTGAGTGACTTACATGCAGTGTTATGATGGTTTTGGAAATTTTGGCCCTTTTTAGTGTACCTTATCCAGTTTGTTTTTTGTTTTCTTGCTATTTTCAGGTGTTTTTTGGTGTCTTTTGGGTAGGTATAGTCCAGGATAGGGTTCTTCACCTAGCCCACCAATAGATCCTTATAATGGCATTGTATATTTAAGGTTCTCACTTTTCCTCAAAGTGATTTATTTTATAAAATAAAAAAGTGTTATTATCTATGAGGGGAAATATTGATAAATATATATCCATTACTCAATCAGATACTTTATGATAAGGCACATTGTTTAATATTTAAATTTATTATTCATTATATGATGATTTATTTGGACATGAAATACATGGGTTGGGGACTAGTTAATGAAATCACCTTTATTCATCAGTAGTCCCATGGAAAGAATCAGTTGGTCAGCATTAGCTAAATGGTTATGCCTTGTCTAGTTATTGATTAAATGGTTTGTGTTCTCTTTTATTTAAATTTTCATATTTTTTATGCCTAATCCAATTATTTAAATGGCATGTGTGCTCAGTTATTTACCTTTCCAAATTGATCATGACTTATCCAATTATTTAAATGCTATGTGTGCTCAATTATTTACCTTTTTTGGTTGATTATTCTTTTTGATTCATGATAACTGCCACTATACATAACCCTTATAGAGAATTTGGTCTTGCCGTTATTTTTTTCTATTTACCTAGGATTTGATGAAGTTTTCTATGACTGATAAGTAGGGATATGCTAGATTTTATAATGTTTTTCTCAAATAATTTTTTCAAAATTCATGTATTCAAATGTCATATGTGATTCATTTAAGTGTCTCATTTACCAATACTACTAAACAGATCATTCTTTTGGGATGTGATTCCTTATATCTTATTCCAATGTAATGGTAGCATGCATTAGCATCAGGATACATGGGTATGGGTCCCACAATTTGGTATCATATCGATTTTAGAAGAAACCATGGGAAGTAGCATTAAGAAAAAGTATTTTAGTAAATATAAACCTATGATAGGATTTGAGATAAGTATAAAATAACATTATAAAGTTTGGTTAAGAAATTGATTTTGTATTTTTTTCATCGCAATACATATCTTTCAAGATACTAAAAGTGGTCATGGTTCTGAAATATATGCTCCTAGGGGTAATAAAACTGAAAATGGAACAACAGGCTTGATTCAAGCATAACCTGGTATATGACAACAGGACTTTCTACTCACCTGTTTTGACACTCCAAGAGGATGTTCTCAGTATAATTCACATTTTCATTACAAACCATTAAGGATTTGAATAAATGATGAAAATGAATAAAATATTTTATACCTATGGTTTTTTAGAATGAAAATAAAGTTTCATTATTTAGGAATCCTATAAAGATCATATGGTTTACTCGCAATGATTATTATTCCTCACACTTTTCTTTTTGGTTTTAGTTATTGGATGGAATGCAGAGGAATCATGTTAACATTGAACATAAAGGAAAGGTGGTGATCATGAGAAACCAAATGGGATTTTTATATGAGTTAATGATATCATGTTTATTCTAAATAAATTTTCAAAAAATATGGTTAACAACATATAACTTAACCAACTCCTAGAATCTCCAATGAATATAAGGATTGAGTTTTGTAAGAGCTCGAGTGGTGGTAACAATAGAGAAAAGAATGATCAATTTCCATCCTGAAATAAATGTGGAAGTAGACACTGAGGAAAATGTCTCAATATAATGGGTAAATGCATTACAGGTGGAAGATAAGGGAATAAAGAAAATAATTTACAAGGAAAAAAGGAAGAGTATGATGTAAGGAAATAAATATCATCATACAGATCTATTTATATTTCATTTCCATTAATGGGCGGAACCTATGAATTTCCTAGGTAAATGACTTATTCTGAATGGTAACCCCTACACCATAGAAATACCTAAGTGTAAATAAAATTGACATAGTATTTATATATTATGATTCAAGAAATAAAATATTGATGTATTTCACTGATATTATTTTGGTTATAATAATCATTAAACATCTATGGATTCTAATAATTTTAGAAGAATTTATGTACCCAAGATTTATGGACATCATCATGTTTTAATGAGTTTATGATTGATCATAAGTTTAAATTCTTAAACACCTCTTTTAGGTCTTATGATGAAGGCATATCCAAATATTAATGATATTTTGGGATAAATTTATAGAAATAATACATCTTAGTAGAAAAAATATTTTAAGAATAATGCCTTTACTTTTTATGGAAATAAGTTTAAAGGTATTGCTGACCATTTGGGTTAATAAGATAATTAATGACATTGTAATAATATTCAAATAATATTACTATACTTTATAAAAAATGAATTAAAAACCTTAGTAAAATGGTTATTTAATGATTAATTCTATTTTAAGGATGTCCATCATATTATTTGGATGAATATGGCAATATATTTTATAAAAAAACAAACCCTATGTGAAGGGTGACAACCCCTCACATCTAGAAATTTGTTGGCGATTGAACCCATGACCGAAGGATGATAAGGGTTTCACACCTACCACTATAATATGTGTTTTCTTGGTTAATATGTCATTATTTTTAGTTAAACAATTTATTAAATAAATATTAATGATGAAATAGCAATGTAAATTGTGATGTTTAGAGATTAATGTATTAACCATATTGGGTTTAGAAAATATTTAAAAATAGATTGGATTGAATTTTACACTTTTATGGATCTTATGATCAGTTAAGAGTAAATTTTATTGCTTTAGGAATAAAAAAATCATTTTGGATATTTATTTCATTGAATAAGAAATGAATTTGATATTGAATGAAGTAAAACCAATATATGAAATCATGTTTATATAAATATATAATGAAATTTTGTTGGACTCACCTATTTTGATAATCTCAAATATGATCAAATATGTTATGATAATCTTAAATCATGCTTATCTATATAATAATTATGTTTCATAATTATTCCATCATGCTACTGAGTTTTTATGAATATCCAAATGATCATATCATATCATTGGAATAGGTTACTCAATGTTTATTTATGATTATAAATGATTAAAAATGATTAATCTTGATACTAATTTAATATGTAAATGATATGAATAGAACAGATACGTTATATGCATTCGAGTTTTAGGTTCATAGTTATAGAGGTCACCATTACAGAGGTCACTGTTACAGAGGTTACCGCTACAGATAGACAGTCACTGATATAGACTAGCTCACTAATACAAGTTAATTATTAGACAAGTTCACCGATAGAATAAATCTACTGATATAAAAGTTCACTGATACAAGTCCACTAATACTAGCTACTGGTAGAGTGGAGCTACTGATAGAGTAAGCTGATGATAGAGAGCGCTACCACTACTGATGATAATAGCTACTGATAGCAAGGAAGAAATACTGACAAAAGTTCACCATTACAAAGAGCTATTGCTACACATGGAGCTACTGATACATGGGCTACTGCTACATAGAGCTACCGTTACAAGTCTACCGATAGAGAGCTACTGATGGAAGATGATTGTTAACCAGTCACTATTACATAAAATATATACTTTTCCAATATTATTAATATAATGATAATAGTCATATTTTATTAATTCAATGCAACTGTTATTATTTAATGAGGGTTGTTGTCATGTCAGGGAACCGTACCTCGTACCTGTAAAATGAAATCATTCCCATTTCCATAGATAAAAGGAAAAAAATGAATATCGAGCTACTGGAGAATACAATAAGTGAGAGATATATACATAAGGAAGAACATGAGACATATACAAGCACTCGTACATGCAGAGAAGAATGCTCTAAGAACTCAAAGAACACCCATACACATCAAGAACAGAAGTTCAAACAGGAGGTTCAAGTGCTACAAGGAATATTCTCACATTCAAACTGGACACCTGTAATGGAAGTGAAGGAACAAAACCAAGACACTCTATTTTCCAGACAACTTCCAGAGAAGGACTCAAATCTTCATATGCTACAATCCAAAGGAGTCCAGAGCTGCATTGAAATCATAGAAGAGCATTCTAAACTCAACTCTATATTATTGCTCTTCTATGATCATTCTTTTTATTACATTGCATGAAGTGTGTGCTTCTATCTCTTTGGACACACACTAACTCCTAAATTTAACTAGAGGATATTGAAATCCTCACATCAAACTCTTTTTACCTTTGTGTATCCCACGTAGAAATGTGGTAGAGGTCTAAGGACCTTGACACCCTGTGTGCTTTTGTTGTTGCTTTCACACACAGAACTGTGGTAGAGGTATGAGGACCTGGATAGTCTAAGTACTATTTTAAACCCCGAGCGAGGGTGTGTATTAAAGTTATATATAAATTGTTTGAGAGGAATAAGTCTTAGCTTGAGACTGAACCTCTTGGTTAAAACCGATGTGCATCTTATTTTAGTTTAAACTATTTTCAATATTACATTGCTAATTACTTTGAAATACCAATATTTTTTAAAGGAACTCTGATAGTTGAACTAAAAAGTGTTTTTAGTTATTGTAAGCTGGTAAGTTAGTTTCAAAATGTAACTTAATCTTCACATTAAGTTAACTGATAAATAATCAATCTTTGAGAAATTAACTGAACACTTACAATCTTTATAAATTCACTACAGTTTAACTTTATTGTTAAGATGGGGGTTTTTAATAGAAATTTTTTTAATCAGAATTTTTTTTATAGGAACTCAATTCACCCCCTCTTGGGTATCCACTCTGACCAACATTTGGTATCATAGGTTTTTGATAAAAAAATTTCAACATACTCTGTTTGTGAAATATTTTCAACTGTGATTTTAGTTGTCTCTTAAATATCTTAAATTTCTGTTATTTCTAAATTTTAATCTCTTTAAATACATTTTCTAAAATATAATTATGGATAACATATTAGAAGGTGTAGATACCAACAGGCCACCCTTCTTTAATGGTGTCAACTATGCCCAATGGAATATAAAAATTAAAATCCATTTAGAATGTATGGGATTTGACATATGGAATGCTATAGAGACTCAATATATGATTTCAGAAACTATTAGAACTACTTGGGATGAACCTATAAAAGATGCTTACAATAATAATTATAATGCAATGAATGACCTATATTTTTATTTAGGAGATGAAGAGTTTAATTGAATATCTTCTTGTAAGGACGCTTATGAAATTTGGGATACTCTGGCTGTTTCCCATGAGGGTACAACCAATGTTAAGAAAATGAGACTAAATATATACACTATTAAGTATGATAATTTTAAAATGAAATCTGCTGAACATATTTCTGATATGTATCTCAGGTTTAATGAGATAGTTAATACAATGAGCTCATTATGAAAAGGTGTTCCATCAAAAGAGAAAATCATGAGGATATTGAGATGCTTACCAGGCATATGGAGAGGAACCTCAGTCTCTATACGAGAATCATGTGACATTGGAAAACTACCTGTTAATGAGCTAATTGGAAAATTGATGATGTATGAAGAAGATATGAAGGTAAAAAAAATAGGAATATAATGAGCATAAGAAGAAGTTAGTGGCATTTTAGTCTACAGATTCAAAGATCAAGGACATAGAGAAGGTTCAGATAACTGAAGAAAGATCAAATAGTGAAAATTATGACTCAGATATTGATGAAGAGATGGCTCACATAGCCAGGAGAATCAAGAAATTCTATAGAGAGAATAAATTCTTTAGAAAATATGATTATAAGGGTATGTATGATCAATGAGGAAATTGGAAGAAAGACTCGAGGAAAACTGATAAAGATGATTGAATAGTTAAATATGAGTGCAAAAGAAAAGGGCATGTCAAAGCTGACTATCCAAAACTAAAATTTAAGAAAAAGTATGACTATAAGGTTACGATATACAAGAAATCCATGAATGCTACTTGGAGTGCTTTGGAAGATAGCTCAAGTGGATCTGAAGCTTTTTGATTCTGAAGAAAATAATCATGCTAACATGTGTTTCATGACTGAAATATCTAAGGTAACACTTAATTCCCCTATACAGAATGATTATTATTTTGGGAATGAAAGTGATTCAAATAATTATGATAATATGTCTAAAGCTAAATTATTTGAATATTGTAATATGTTATAAGATACTTGTAATGAACTAAAAGATAAGTACAAATCATTGAAGAAGAAGTATGACATGAATAGTAATATTAAATCTGATCTTAGTATATAAAAGGAAAATAATGCTCAACTCTTAAAGGAGAATCTAAACTTAAATCGTTTAATGAGAAACATAGAAAATAATTAGAGATGTTCACAAATGGAAAGAACACTCTAACTCAAATGCTTGGAAAACAAGTTGCACCAAAGTATACTATCGGTATAGGTTACCAACCTCAATAGAGATAATTTGTTAAGAATAAATTCACTCCAAAAACTGGATAGTGTGCTGCTAGTTCTAGTTCTGGAAATTTTGTAGCTTCAACTAGCTATTCAAATTCTTATAGATCAAAAAATCTTTATTTATAAAAATATTTTTAATCTGTTAATTATATGAAACCCATTAGACATATATGTGTGCCTAACTTTTTACTTAATAACCTATCTAAACCCAAGAAAATTTGGGTACCAAAATTATCTTCTGTCTAAATTTGTTTTTTTTGGAAACATGCTTGAAATGTTTCTGTAGGATGATATGGTGCTTGGAAAGTGGATGTTCAAGGTATATGAAAGGAGAGTACTCATGCTTTAAGAGCTTAATTAAAGTTAATGGAGGTCATGTCACCTTTGGGGATAAGTGAATATGAAATATCATTGTATTAGGCTAGGTTAGTAACACTAATTCTATTTTAATTTCTAAATTATTATTTTTTGATAGATTAAAATACAACCTGTTAAGTATTTCTCAGTTTTCTGACAATAGTTTCAATGTAAAATTTGAAAATGATTCATGTAATGTTTTTAATTCTAAATTTTTATTTATTTACTGCATTAAAAAATGAGAATGTGTATGTTATAGATTTTAATTTTTTATCTAAACAAAATGTTACTTGTTTAAATGCTTTTCATAAAGAATCTTAGCCATGGAACAGAAGATTAGGACACTACAATGTTCATTCTCTCAGGAAACTAACTAGTAAATATTTAGTTAGAGACCTTCCCAAACTAGAATTCCCAAAAGATAAATTTTGTAATCCTTGTCAAAAAGTAAATCAACATAAAGTTTCTTTCAAACCAGAGAAAGAAGTTTCAACTTCTCAACCTCTCGAGTTGGTTCATATGGATTTATTTGGACCATCTAGAGTTTCTAGATAAATTGGGAAGCACTATGTATATGTCCTTGTAGATGACTTTTCTAGATGTACATGGGTGTACTTTCTATCTCACAAAAGTGAATCTTGTTACTATTTCATTCAATACTCCATGTTTGTAGAAAATTTAAGAGGACTTAAGATTAAGACCCTAAGAAGTGACCATGGTCGTGAGTTTGAAAATCATGAGTTTGAAACTTATTTCTCACATAATGGCTATAGTCACAATTTCTTTGCCCCTAAAACACCTCAACAGAATGGTGTAGTAGAAAGAATAAATATAACACTTCAAGAAATTTCAAGAACTATGATTAATGAATATGATCTACCACTTTACTTTTGGGATTAAGTTGTCTATACATCTTGTTCTATTATAAATAGAGTCTTGATTCAACCAATTATTAAAAATAACTCTTATGAGCATTGGTATAATAAGAATCCTAAGGTTAATTACTTTAGAGTTTTTTGTGGCAATGTCTTCATCATCAATAATAAAGATAATCTTGATAATTTTTCATCCAAAAGTGATGAATGAATCTTTCTAGGTTATTCTATATATAGAAAATCATATAGATTATTTAATAAGAGGACCAAATGTGTTGAATAATATGTACACATAAAATTTGATGAAACTGATCCACCTGAACCTAAGACCCCTCTTTAAAATCTTAAAGAAGACCTGGCCATTCTAAACCTTAATAACAAATACAGTAAACCTGTTGTTAAGACAACCAGTTCTGGAAATTTTCCAGAACCTATTTCTGTTGAACCGAAAACTTTAAATGAAACTGAAATTTCTAGCCCTACCTTTTCTAGACCAACTAGGAACCTTAAAACCATCCTTTAGATGCTATAGTTGGAGATTTAGATAGTGCAACTCAAACTAGAGCTTCACTAAGAAATAAGGTTGAACATCAAGCTTTTCTTCCACATTTAGATCCTAAAAATTTCAATGATGCCATCAATGATGAATTTTGGGTGATGGATATGAATGAAGAATTATATCAATTTGAAAGAAACAATGTCTGGGAATTAGTAGACAGACCTAATGAAACTTCCACCATAGGCACTAAATGGGTTTTTAGGAATAAAGTTGATGAGTCTAGAAATATAGTTAGAAACAAAGCTAGGTTAGTTCCACAAGGATATAGTTAAGAATAAGGAATAGAATATGAGGAATCCTTTGCACCTGTGGCTAGGATAGAAGATATTATGAATCTACATGCTTATGATGCTCATCTGAATTTGAAGTTATATCAAATAGATGTTAAAAGTGCTTATCTAAATGGTTTTATAATTTATGATTTTTTTTTTGAACAACCACCTAGATTTACTAATAATAATTTTTCCAAATCGAGTTTTTAAACTTTCTAAAGATTTGTATGGTTTAAAACAAGCTCCACGAGATTGGTATGATAGACTTAGTAATTTTCTTATTTCAAATGGTTTTATTAAAGAGATTGTTGATCCAACTCTTTTTATCAAAAGGATTTCCAAAGATGTTTTGATAGTAAAAATCTATGTTGACGATATTATTTTCGGATCCTCTAAAAATGCTCTGTGTATTGATTTTTCAAAGAGTATGAAAAGTGAATTTGAAATGAGTTTGATGGGAGAACTCAAATATTTTATTGGATTTCTAGTTTTTCAAAATGAAAATGGTATTATTTTAAATCAAAGTAAATATACAAAGGATCTTTTAAAATGTTTTGGTTTGGATAGTAATAAGGAAAGCGATACACCTATGAGTACCACTTGTAAATTGGATATAGATGAAACTGGGAAACCAGTGGATCAAACCAATTATAGATGTCTGATTGGGAGTATACTTTATCTTACTTCTAGTCAACCGGATATTATGTTTACTGTGTGTATGTGTGCAAGATTTCAAGCTAATCCAAAATTGTCACACTTTCTTGCTGTTAAAAGGATTTTAAAATATCTTAAACATACTAATAATTTTGGATTATTTTATCCAAAAGTACAATCATTCGATTTAATAAGTTATCCAAATGTTGACTTTTCTGGTTGCAAGTTAGACAAGAAGAGCACTTCTGGAACATTTCATATTCTAGGTAAGTCCTTAGTATAATGGTGTAGCAAAAATCAGAATTCTATTCCATTGTTTACTGCTGAAGAAGAATAAATATCTACTGGTAGTTGTTGTGCAAAAATTTTGTAGATGAGACACACTCTATTGGACTATGGATATCAACTTAGGCATGTATCTATAAACTGTGATAAAACTAGTGCGATCAATATCCTTAAGAATACTATATCTCACTCTAGGACTAAGAAAATTGATTTAATACATCACTTTTTGAGAGATAATTATCAAAAAGGTGATATAACTCTTGAATTCATTGGCACTAAACATCAATTAGCTGATATATTTACCAAACCTTTAAATTTAGAGAGGTTAAGTTACATTAGACATGAGTTAGGAATGATAAATGTTCCAGAAACCTCACCATTAGAGAAACTTCACCGTTAGAGAGACCTCAATGTTAGAGAGACCTCACTGTTAGGGGACCTCACTTTTAGAACATCACTATTAGTGGACCTCACTTTTAGAACCCCACTGGTATGGACATCACCATTAGAACCTCACTGTTAGTGGACCTAACAATTATTAATCCTCACCCGTATATGTTACCACTAGTTGGCGCTGTTTTAAATTTTTTATTTTTTAACCACTGGAATATGTATCGTTTGTATTATATTTATTATGTTTCATTTATTTATTTCTTGATTCCTAAATGATAAACCATTATGCTTAACCTCATTTCAGTCCACCTCAAACCCTTTAACTTCAAACCTTACTCCCAAACCTTCATTTATATCAAACTCTAAGCCTCGGGATTCGCATAATAGCAAGATTGAGGAGACCGGAAGTCAGTAGAGAGGGTGATGAGCTGAATGCCAAGAGATGCAAAGGAGTGTCTAGTGGTGGAAGTGAAGTAAAAACCCCTTTAAACACACATATCATAAAAAGGGAAATAGTAGTTGAGATAGAGCTATGTGTGGAATGGTTGATGACCAGCAAGTCATTAATTCTAATAGTGCATGAAGAGAAGGAATGGGTTGAGTGATTCTCAAACAACAATGGTCCTTATTATCCTAAACTGGTAAAATATTTCTATGAGTTTGTTCATTTTGAGAAATTAGAAGGTGAGAACAAAATGGTATCAATAGTGAATGGAAAGATAATTTTGTTTTCTTCTATTGAATGGGTTGAGTGCTTAAAAGTTCCAAAATAGGGTGAATTTGGATATTCCTCAAATTCAGTACCTTCTACCAGTGAATTTTTTTATTATAAACCTACTTTGGAAGAGGTCACTGGAGTTGGAACACCAAGAATGGTAGTTTCTACAGAAATGGATGGAGAAAACTGGTTGTTATTCAAATTTATCCAGCAATTGTTAAGTCCAAGAAGAGGATATTTTACAAACCATAGATTCCAAGATATATTTTTGTTGTATCTTCTAAGGAATAATATCAAATAAATCTGTGTAGGCTTTTGATGATTCATATTAAAGATATGACTAGGCAAAAGTAAAAAACCAATGCTCTATTCTTTTCCAAGATAATTTCTTTGATGATCAAGGAAAAAGGTGTAGTTGAGTATTAAGATGAGATAGTGGTTGTGAGAGACAACTTTTGTATTAAAAAAACAGTTTGTAAGTACAAGATGGTTAACTTGAACCCATATTGAAGAAAATGGGTCGGTGATGATGAGAAATTTTATGAAAAATTTAACCCTGTTCAGCATCCAAATCGGCCAAGAGAAAAGAGAGAACAATTTCTATGACCTGATGAGGAGGAACCTCAATACAGTGATGATAATGCTAATGAGGATACCTATATAGAAGATGGAGGGGATCCTGATTTTCCTCCAAGCCCAGCTAATGAAAAGGTATCATATGGAAAATCAATTCCACCTATGACCCTACCTAGAAAGGAAGCAATTCTGGGAGAGAGAATTTTTGAAGAAACCTTTGTGGATGAGGAAGACCTGCCTAGACCAGATCATAAAGAGACTGCTCTAGATTCTAGTAGATGTGATGATGAAGAGGAAAAAGTATCAGAAAATAGAAGTACCTATTTAAGTCTCAGTCCTCTGATTGAGAGCTCTTTTATGCCCATTGTGGAGGTTTTTGAAGTGGATAGACCAATACCTAATGCCAATATACCTCAGCCTATGCTACCTGGTTTGGAAATAAATATGGTTTTATATGACTCCTCTGAAGATGAGATGGCTGCTTTTGGTTCTGAAGAAGAGGAAGCTCCACTTTAGGGGGAGCAACCTGTAAGGATAAGATCAGTTTTTATGGCCTATGAAGTGGACGATTGGTATGTGGATCCAGGATTTTTTGTATTGTGACTAGACTATCCTGATTCTAATGATGAGACATCCATTTGAAGTCATCGTGTGTCTTATGATATTTTCTCATAGGAAGTTACTTCTCAAATAGTAGCTCATCTACATCTGCCTGAAGACATTGTGAGAAAATGAGCTCTTGAGGCACATAAATCTGGATTGAAAACCTTCTTTGTTGAAGAGATCAGTAAGATGGAATGTTCTTTGGTATCATCTTTGGGAAGTGTTTTTTCATGATCTGTGACATAAGTGATGGATGATGTAAAAGAATGTCAAAATAATGTTAAACATTTATTAGAGGCTGTTGACTCTCTAAGGAAATCTATTACTTAATTCGATATCCTCATGAGTTCTAAATCTCAAGTTGATACTGACATCAATTACATTCTAAGTGTAGTGAAACACTTTTTGGATGTGTTCTAAGATTTTAAAAAGACCATAAAAACGCATGTCAGTACTTAGGATTTTGTTGTGAAAAATTTGATAGGTAAAATGACTCAGTCTTTTAAAGAAACAGTAGCTTTTACTGTAGCACCTCTTTGTGCATCCTAGGTATCAGTTGATATAGAATACTTTAGATCTATGTTGAAAGAAGAACTTGGTCAAGTTAGTTCCATTAGATCATCTGATTCTCAGGTGATATCAACTACAAGTGATATCAGACATATCATTCAGGACTATATTTGAGATGCTACTGCTGCCCAGAAGGAAATCAAAGACAAAATTAATTATTATTTTCAGAGAGTGTACACAAATCATTATCTAACCAATCATTTCAAGCTATTGTTAGAGAATCTGATACTTCCCCAGTCACACAATCCTTTAGAGAACAAGTTAGTAAGCTTAGGGATTTGACCCCTACTTTAGAAAAATTTATTGAGAACAAGGATGATTTCATCTCTTCCATGGAGAGAGGGGGAGGTATCGTTATAGAATTTAGGAATCTCTTACTGTCATTCTTTCATGGGGATAGTACACCTATCATCATGCCTCATGCCTAACCTACCACTGGTTCTGTTGTTTTCACACCTCAAAAGACTCCTGCTTAGAAAATCAGAATCCTGACTCCTATGATCACACAGAGGAGTACTCATTACAGACCTGGTAGTGTTTCAGTAGTTTAACCACATTTGATAAATACTGGAGTACCCAAGCTTGCATCCCAACTTACCCAACCTCAATCCTATGATCCTAAAGGGAAATCCAATGTGGATATCGAGGAGGTTGATTTGATATTTTGATAGGAATGTTTGTAATTCTTGTATTTTTTGTACTATATCATGTACCTTTGTCATGTGAAATTCAAATGTCCGTTTTCTCTCTTCTTCTTCTTTGCTCAAAACCATTGTTTTTATCTTTTTTAAATCAAAAAGGGGGAGAAAAATTATAATATGGGGAGAACGTCCAATTTTGGGAGGAATTACACTAAGGGGGAGAAAATTATAATATGTATCTTTGGGGAAAATAAATATTCTATTTATTTTTACCCTTATGTTTTTCTATAGTTTATGTCTGATACATTTGTTTGATTATGATCTGAACACAGTGAGAAATTCTATAAGATGTCTTTTACTCTAATTTATTAAAGTTTATTCTAGATTATAATACCATAATTTGTGATTATCAAAAAGGGGGAGATTATTAGAATCACATATTTTGATAATCTCAAATATGATTAGATATGTTCTGATAATCCCAAATCATTCTTATCTATATAGTAATTATGTTTCATAATTATTCTGTCATGCTATTGAGTGGTTATGATGATCTAAATGATCATATCATATCATTCGAATATGTTACTCAATGTTTATTTGTGATTATAAATGTTTAACAATGACTAATCTTGATACAAACATAATCTAGAAATGATATACATAGAATAGATACTTTATAAGAATTCGAGTTTTAGGGTCACTGTTACAGAGGTCACCATTACAGAGGTCATCAGAATAGAGGTTACCGTTATAGACAGACAGTCACTAATACAGACAAGCTCACTGATACAAGTTCACTATTAGACAAGTTCACCGATAGACTAAGTCTACTGATATACAAGGTCACGTATATACAAGTTCACCAATACAAGTCCACTGATACAAGCTACCGAAAGAATGGATCTACTGATAGAGGAAGCTTCTCATAGAGAGAGCTACTGTTACTGATGATATAAGCTGCTGATAGCAAGGAAGCGCTACCGACAGAAGTTCCCCATTACAATGATCTACTACTACACATGGAGATACTGATACATGGGATACTGCTACATAGAGCTACTGTTACAAGTCTACCGACAGAGAGGTAATAATGGAAGATGACTGTTCAAAAGTCACTATTACTTAAACTCTATAGTTTTTCAATATTATTAATATAATGATAACGGTCATATTTACTTAATTCAATACAACTGATATTAATTAATGAGGGTTATTGGCATGTTAGGAAGTCGTACCTCGTACGTGTAAAAGGTAGCCATTCCCATTGCCGGAGCTAAAAAGAAAAAAAAGGGATATCGAGCTACTAGAGAATACAAGAAGTCATAGATATATACATAAGGAAGAATACGAGACATATACAAGAAGATAAACTCGTACATGAAGATAAGATCACTCAAATAACTCTAAGAACACTCATACACATCCAGAACCAAAGTTCAAAGAGGAGGTTCAAGTGCTACAAAGAATATTCTCACATTAAAGCTGAACATCTGTACTAGAAGTGCAGGAATAGAACCATGACACTATGTTTTCATGAGAACTTCTAGAGGACTCAAATCTTAATCTTCTTAAATCCAAAGGAGTCCAGAGCTACATTGACATAACACAAGATCATTCTAAACTCATCTCTATATTATTTCTCTGTTGTGATCATTCTTTTTATTGCATTATAAGCAGTGTGTGCTTCTGTCTATTTGGACACACACTAGCTCCTAAGTTGAATTGGGGGATACTGAAATCCTCCCATAAAACTCTTTATACTTTTGTGTTTCCCACATAGAACTGTGGTAGAGGTATAATGACCTAGACAGCCTGTGTGATGTTGTTGTTGCTTTCCCACGCAAAACGGTGGTAGAGGTCTGAGGACCTGGACAATCTAAGTACTATTGTAAACCCTGATCCAGGGTGTGGATAAAAGTTATATATAAACTATTTGAGAGAACTAAGTCTCAGTTTCAGACTGAACCTCTTGGTTAAAACTGTTGTGTATCTTATTTTAGTATAAACTATTTTCAATATTCTGTTGCTAATTATTTTGAAATACAAATCTGTTTTAAAGTAACTCTGATAGTTGAACTAGAAAGTGTTTGTAATTATTGTTAGCCAGTAATTTAGTTTCAAAAGGTAACTTAATATTCATATTATGTTAACTAAAAAATAATCAATCATTGAGAAACTAACTGAACACTTACAATCTTTATAAATTCACTACATTTTAACTTTTTTTGTTAAATTGGTGGTTTTTAATAGAAATCTTTTAATCAGAAATTTTTTAATAGGATCTCAATTCACCCCCCTCTTGAGTATCCAATCTGACCAACACAAGTATAATTCTATATATTCTTATATATTAAATTAATTTCAAAATTTTATAAAAAGGAACAGGTTATAAAATTCTCTCAGATTATCATCATTTCTGATGATTTCAAAGACCTCTTCATGCCTATTAGATTTATAGATTTGAGGATCTAAACATTACCTTGATCATTCAATTTATTATGACCAATAGCCTCAATCACTCTCTATAAATATTTATTATTTTCCTCTAGGATGATATCTTCACAATCCAGTAATGTTTTCCATTGTAAAAACCCATTTAATTGGTGTTCCAGGTAACCTTCGTACTTCTCTAGATCTCTAATGAGGTGGATATTTTATTAACCATATTACGAAGTGGGTTTTTCAAAATTGGTATTTCCAAAGTTTAAACCCTTGATTATAGAGAACAAGTATAAATTTTGAGGACTTCATTAATTTAAGGTCAGTATAATGTGACAACGTAAAATTTTAAAATATGAATAACATATTTGATATAGTGTATGAAACACACCAGAGATCATAGAAAAGTATTTAACAACCTAATACTTTATGATATATTTAATATTCTAATTAAATTTCATCAATTATATAGATTTAAATTCATAAAATACTGAGTTTTTTTTAGATAAAAACTACAATGAGTTTCTTTGATAACGGACATTACTCGCAAGACTGAGTGTCACAGAACAACAATATATTATTAATAATATTATTTAATATGATAGTTATCCACAAACTGTTCGAACAGAGGGTATGAATATGAATAAATAATTTAGGAAAATATATAGTTCAAGAAAACTTATTGGTTGTCTGTTGATTGCATATAATAATAAGAATCATTTAAGTGAAAAAGAAATGTTTTTGAAAAAATGTATTTTCCTAAAAGACGGTTTAATCACGCTTTACACGCATAATTTTAAATTAAATTTTACCAATTTTAGAAAATGTATAAGAAAAAAAACTTCATTTTTTAATATTATATTATTGAAATTATCTTAGGGTGATATTTTGTTAGTTTTAAGATAAGCTTCATTTTTGAGGAATTATGAAAAATAATGGATTTTAATTGGAAACTGCCTTTTCATATAAATAATTTATAATGTAAAATTATATTTTACATAGTTTTAAAGTCATAATAGTTCAATTATACATCTATTATTTCTTGTTAGTTCATTATATTCATTTTCATATTTATTTATTATATAAAAAATTAAACATTAAAACATTTTCACTTTGAAAACCCACTTTATCGCTATGTCATTGGAGTTAATTTTAAGTTGATTTTTTAAAAATATGTGAATTGAATTTTGAAAAATGGATTCCATATTTATAATCCGGGTAATATATATTATCTAATAATTTAAACATGATTTATTACCCTAATTTTTAGTGAAAATTGTTAAAACTAATTACAATAATTAAGGTAAAAATAGTTTTGCTTAGGTGTTAAACATTGAAATAAGGTGTAAAAATGACTTAAACTAATAAAAACCCCATTTTATTGATATATTTCTACCATATAATTTCTATTATCAATAATTTACATTATAGGTTCTTAGGGACATGAAATAAAATCAGTCTGATTCACTCTTTAAAAAACATTCAAGTCTACCTCTCACCCGAGTTATAAAAGGTCATCCCCTCTCATATCCACTTCACACCTTAAAACCACAATTATATGCAAAATAAATACTCAAATCACTTCCAATATCCCATACACACATCCTAGAATCCATATATTGGGCATAAATCCAACAAAATAAGTAATTAGTGCAAACCTACGAAGGATATCCAAAGAATAGGTGATGTTCTTCTCAAAGTGTTTTTCTTTGATTTAGTTCACCTCCTTAAAATTTTATTATATCATGATTATATTATAAAATAAGTATCTTATATATAATGATTTGTTTTTAAGTTAAGTATACAACCTATAACATCACACATTTCCTTCAAATGGGTTACAAAATCATTTTCCATGTGTATGAAGGATAACCGTCCTAGGATCCCTCTGATTCGGGTGGAGGAGCGACCGATTGGCATGGTGGATGGTTTCCTGGTTCTTGAGATTTCGAATTTGGAGATGCGGGATGTGGCAGAGTTCCAAAAAATTTCGATGGTGGTGCATTTTAGGCCTAATAACTCTCAGTTTATTCAGGTCGTTTGTCGACACTTGGGGGCTTCATCTTCCAGTGGCAGTCTCCAATCTTTCTAGGTTCGCTTTCTGTCTCCATTTTTCTAATCGTGTAGATTTTGTTTTGTCTTGGGCTAGAGAGGAATGATTTTGTGGTTCGTGGCGTTTCTCCCTATCCCGTTGGTCCTGAGACCACCATTTTGGCTAGGAATCCTATACGTTGGCTGTGTGGATTAAGTTGTCGGGCCTCCCTCTTCCGTTTCAGAATCCTTCGATCATGAAGTTGATTAGAAAATCCTTGGAATCTTTTTTTGTGTTATGACCTCAACACAGAGTACCTGGAAGCGGAAAATAACCCTATAATCTGCATGGTGTTGGATCGGTCTATATGATTCCCTCAACGTCTATTAATTTGCTTGGGTGAGGGCTTTAATTGGTGGCAATGACTCTTCTATCAATCACCTCCAAGGTTCTGTGTTGAATGTGGACATCAAGGCCATTATGTAGAGGTTTGTAGGAGGAGTAATTCCAGGTCTCACAGGTCAGTTCCGGGGTCTTTTGTGGACAATGAGGTTAGGACGGCTTGCTTGTCGGAGATACAGGGGAAACTTACCATTGGGAGGGAAGGTGTTCCAAATGTCATGGTTCGCCCTGAAGTGTCTGGCTCTTCTGTCTTAGTCAACCTCAGTAGGTCCCCCTTACCAGCAATGTCTGAGCTGCAGTGTGAAGAGTTGGGTGATCTGATCTCCTTGTCTCCTGTCGTTTCCTCTCCAGCGCAGTCTCTATCGATGTTTTTTATCCCAGTTTCTGATCTAATGGTTTTGTGGAGCCAGGGAGACCTGGTGACTTTCATCCAGCCGCTCCCTCAGAAGGTGTTGTCACCTCCTCCCTCGTCCTTCTAGATTTCCTCCCAGCTATCTTTGGTCGTTTTCCAGCACCCTTTTGCTAACAGCTCTGCTGGAATTTTTTCCCTCAAAGGCAGTCCACAGAAAGGTAAGACCCCCGAGGGTGTTGTGAAGGAGCTCCAGTCCTCTCGGGGTTCTCCACAGAGAATGATGTTGGTCTCTTTGTTCCAGGAGGAGTCGGAACCTTGTTTCTTTCCTTCATCATCGAGCAGCAGGCATTCGCTTCTTGTTGATTTGGAAGGGCCTTTCAAACAGAAGGTTCTCTCGCTGAAGAATAGGGGTCGGTCAGAGGGAGTTTCTGGGATGGTCACCAGATCAGGGTTGAAAGAGGCGGGGATGTTGGTAGCTTGTTCTAACGTGGGTATATTTGGCCAGAAGTCCAGGTTTTCCCCCAGTAATGTTTTCCCTTATTATCTGGAATGCTTGAGGTTTGGGGTTGCAGGATAAACGCACCTTCATTGCTTCTGAGATAAGAAAGTATAAGTCCTTGATGGTGGTCTTCTTGGAACCTAAGTAGAATCCAAGTAATCTGCCCTCTTTCGCCATGAGTTTGGGGTTTTTGGGGTTCATGCATGGGTCCCTAGTTAATAACAACATTTGGATTTGTTGGAAGCATAACCCTCAAGTGGAACTGGTCAATCATAAGGAGCAGTGTCTTAATACCAAGATTTCTGTGGGAGGTTCTGATATCCTTTTCTCTTTTGTTTATGCCAGCTAAAATGCTCTTTGGAGATCTGAGTTGTGGAACTATCTGGAGTATGTTCAAACAGGGGGTTTCCATTGGTTTGTTGGGGGAGACTTCAACATCATTGTGGAAATTTCATAGAAAAGAGGAGGGTCGGCTATTTTTAACAGTGGTATGCAGGATTTAAAGAATTTACTTGGATCAAATGGTCTTATGGATATGGGGTTTGCCGGTAGCATGTTTACCTAGTGCAATGACTGCAAGGGGCATAACCGAATCTGGAGTCACCTGGATAGGTGTCTGAGAAATCTCCAAGGTTTGGATTCCTATGTCTAGGCGTCTGTGAAACATTTATCGCACTCCCTCTCTGATCATGCTACGCTTTTTTGGATATCAAAAGGTCGGTGTTGGGTAGTGCTTCTTTCTTTTACTCCTCGAATTGGCACAAGGATGATGACTTCAGGGAGATGGTGAGGACTTCATGGAATGGTCAGGAGGATAGGAGGTCCTGGGTCAGCCTCTCCAACCGGCTAAGGCAGCTCAAGAAAGACATTTAAGGTTTGTTGGTCCTCAAACCAAATGAGGACATTGGGGTGGAAATGTTAAAGGAGGAAATTGATATTATTGAGGAGAATATTTAGGCAATGGGGGGTGAGAATTCCTTTTCCATTCTTTGTGACAAGAGGATGATTCTGGCCGAAAAATTACTTGATCTAGAAAGGAGTTTTAAGAAAAGAGCCCGCATGCATTGGTTAAAAGAGGGTGATCGGAACAGTTCTTTCTTCCAGGCCTACCTGAAGGAGAATAGAAGCTCAAAAATAGATATCAGTTTGGGAAATGGTTCCTTTACGTCGGATGTGAATGTGGTGAGTAAGATGGTCCTTGAGCACTTTGAAGTATTGTTGGCGGGATTAGTCTCTCGAAGGGACGATGCCTCTAGATCGGTGGAGTTAGAGGAGGGATTTATAGAGTAAGTTCCTTTGTTGGTGAATATCTCTAATAATGACATTTTGATTTCTTTACCAGATAAAGACGAGATAAAGTCTACTATTTCCAAAATGTCTCATGAAAGTGCCCCCGGCCCGGATGGCTTTCTGGGGGCCTTCTATATGGCAGCATGGGAGATCATAGGTGGCCATGTGGTGGAGGTCATCCAAGACATTTTCCAGGGTGGAACTCTCCCTAGGTGTGTTTGTGCATCTAGAGTGATCATGGTGCCGAAGGTTAAGGATCCCTCTATAATTAATCACTATAGACCCATATGCCTCTGCAATTTTTCCAATAAGATACTTGCTACTCTCATTGCCAATAGACTGAACAGGATCATTCCAAAGGGGATATCTAGAGAACAACATGGTTTTGTGAAAGGAATGAGTATTCAAGGGGCGGTTGCAGTTGAAAACGAGTTGGTTCAGGATATTAACAAATGATCCATAGGGTCAAATGTTATCATATAGATTGACTTGGACAAAGCTTAAGACAAATTTTAGTGGAGCTTTATCCTTCAGGTTATGAGGAATTGTGGCTTTCATGAGTGGTTCTGTGACATTTGTTTCAGGTGTTTTTCTTCTCCATGGCTCTCTATTTCTCTTCTAGGGAAATGCTTCAGGTTTTTCAAAAGTGTGTGTGGTGTTCGCTAATGTGACCCCCTTTCACCATCACTATTTATTCTGGCTCACGACGCTCTCTCCAGGAATCTTCATTGCAGCATATAAGAGGGGAGAATTCTGTCGTTCCATGACCAAAGGGGTTGAGATTTTGTTTCTCATATTATGTTTGTGGATGACATCGTGATATTATTCAATGGAATGAAAAGATTGCTTCGCGGTTTTTTGGAGGTCATGTCCGTCTATGGGGGTTTGAGATGCCAACACATTAACTTAAGGAAAATCCATGTTTTTCTCTCTAAAAAGTGCTATGTCAGGAGATGTAGGGAAATCCAAAACATGTTGGGAATTCAACAGGGGCACTTTCCTATGACATATCTCAGAACTCCCCTTATTTTGGTTGCATCAAAAAAGTTTATTTTGAAGTCATAATTAACAGGATGTTGGGAAGAATTCAGAACTGGAATAATAAATTCTTGTCATTCGGAGGGAGAGTTATGTTGATTAACAATGTCTTAACTTTCATCCTGATGCATATCCTGGCAACTGTTACTCCTCCAAAATGTACTATTGATAAGATAGAAAAGGTGATGACATCTTTTCTGTGGGATGACAATTCTATAGGTTGCTTCCATTGGGCCTCCTAGAAATGCATGGCCAAGCCGATTGTGGAAGGTGGTGTGGGTTTACATGACATTATTGAAACAATGCAGGGCATGCAAGTCCATCTTGCATGGGATATCATTGTAGGTGATTCCTTGTGGGAGTCCCTCTTTTGGGCCAGATATGGTAACCAATGGAAGGATGGCGTGGTTCATAGAGGTCGTCCCTCTCACTTAGCATGATGTTTATTTACAATTATGGAGGAGCTTCAGGGATCTTCCCAGTGGATTGTTGGGAAAGGTAATATCAACTTTTGGGACGTGAACTGGGCTGGTGTGAAGCTCTTATTCCCTGGATGTCCGGCCTCGTACAGTTCTTTCAGAGAAGTGAGCGGTTATCCAGATTTGATCTGGATGCTTCTCTCTCAAGAGTAGTGGGAGATTTTTTAAAATATTACCTTAAATGATGAGGATAATAGATTTTGTTTCACTAATTCAAGCTCAGGTGATTTTTCTACTCGTGATTACAGAAAATCTCACCATGAAGCGGGTGTTCTTGATGAGTGGGCGATAAGGCTATGGTGCAAAGAGTTTCCAACTAAAATGTGTATTCTGGTTTGGCATGTGAGGAACCAGGCGATTTCTACTAATGAGAATATCTAAAGGAGGGGTATTTCCATTGCCTCTCACTATTTTTTCTCTGTTACCCCACAGGTTGTGTCGACGGTTCACCTCTTCTCCTAGGGGAATGGGCCTCTACTCTTTGGTCCTCCTTCAGTCTGCAGACGCGATCCACTGAGGAGGAGTTCTCCATACACGCTTTCATCTCTTCATGGCTGTCGGGGCTGGATCGTAATGGCATGGAGGTGAAGGTGCGGAGTACTATTTTCATGTTCATCTGCTGAACTCTTTGAAAATCCCATAACCATGTTATATTGGGTAATAGTCGATCGCTTCTCTATATCCAGATGAGAATGTGATAGTTGCTGGTGGAATTATGTTCCCTGCTGAAAGGGGGTAAGAACTTGGTCACCCTTGCTGGTTTTCTGAACAGACCATTGGCGGATGTCAAAACCATTAGTCGATGGATTAGATGGTCCCCTCTGGGTGTTGGACTGAAACATAATTTTGAAGGATCCCTTTTGAATGGACAGATGCAAGGCGGGGGGATTCATAGGGACTCTCGGGGTTCAGTGTGTTTTGGTTTTAGTGCCTTATATGGGCCGGGCTGTTCGCTAGGTGCGGAAGTTATGGCGCAGCATACTGGTCTCAAGCTGTGTGGAGATTTTGACCTCCAGGTGTTGGAAATTGAGTCAGACTCTGAGGTCTTGGTTAGAATTCTCTAGAGGAAATGCGGAACTCCTTGGGATTTGTCTTACCTCACCAAAAGTTGTCCACTGGAGTCAAACGGTGGTAATTTGGTGAGGCATATTTAGAGGGAAGCCAATTTCTCACCAGATGCTCTTCCTCGTGCCAGAAATCTGAATGAAACACTTATTATTTTTGATAGTTTGGGTTCTCTACCTTTGGAATGTAAAAGTTATTTCTATGGGGATGCCCTGGGACTTCACCATTTTAGACCTCCTTGAGGCGTTCTATGTTTTGGTGGGCCTTGTTCCCTTTTTAATAAAAAATTAATGTTCAGTTAGGTATGATTCATTTTATTTTGGTTTTAAATTAATTTAAACGGCCCAAAAATATTACACATAGGATTCATGGAGGCCATGAGGGTGTCCAGGGTTTATTCAAATCCCATAATCCTTGGTTTTTAAAAAAATATTGTGCCGCACAGTTAGTGGAATCCATGTCACCCATTCCTCACAGTCTCTACTAACAGTGTGGGTAAAAATAAGGGATAAGTAGGAGTCGAACAAAATTTATGAAACTGTATAAACCTAGGTTCACAATATGGGAAAGAATATAGAAATATTATAGTGTTATTTATCTTGGTTTGTGCATGATTAGGGAAAACAAGCACCTTAACCGTGTGAGGTTTTTCCTTAAGGAGTGGCTTGAGCACAGTTTTCTCATAGTTTGGCCAAATTGTGGGGCCAAACCATGCAACCATATGTTTTATAGTTAAATGTCAACAATTACCTTAATTACTTAATAAAAGTTATTTTCATTTTCCTCCTACTCATTGTACTATCTTAATGTGTTTTCTCCTCCCATAGATTCTCATCCCCTTTTATCCTGGATCCTTGATAACTCACACATCTTAACACTAAACTAATATCCATAAAAGGAGTTGAATATGTTGAGGTGATCTCTCGAGTTATCTTCCCTTCGATCTAAATTTATCAATATATCCATTGTGAAATTTAGGCATAAGCTCCTTTGACCTACTTTCAGGGCATTAAACTATTTCTTATATTTCATCTAACTTACTTTGAATCTGAGGTTGTTGTTGGACAAGGAGTCATCAAAGGCCCTAAGGTAGGTGGACTCATTTTTTCCCAAATAGCTCTTGAGCCTTTATAGAATTTATATTATGCTTCACACCAACAATTTCTGAGAGTCTCTATTAAATTTAGTTCTTTAAATTAAATTGATCTACGCACCATCATATACATCTATTGATTATTGTTTAGTATATTAGATGATGTTGACCTTAGTTACATAAAACTCCTAGGGTGTTGTATCATATATTTCCCTTTAAAATTAATTGATTAAATTCCTAGAACTCCTTATTATCATTTTTATAGGTTTATAATATAATTTTCCCTTTATATATAGATATTTAATGAACCCAATTCACCTCTTAAGAGCTTGTCAAATCTCATAATTGGATTTTCCCTATTGTTCATGAAAACTTCCAAAGGAATCATTGACACTTATTGTATAATTACCATGTTTTTTTGAGTTATATGGATTAATAATATTGAATATCACATTCATGTTAGTTTAAATTTCCTTAAATGTCTTAAATAATTTAAATTGAATGACTTATAAATGTTGGTAGGGCCACACATATTGTTTCATCCTTCATATGAATGAAATGTATTGTATGTAATTATACATGACTATTGAGATACCTGAGAAGTATTAACTCATGTCTTTTCATATTAATAATATCATTCCATGATATGGGATGTGGTACGATGGTAAGGGATCTTTTGAGAATGATGGTTTCACGCTTCCTTTAATTGAGTGTTGAGCATGATGTCTCGCACGACTAAAACTATTTGGATGGTGTGAATAACACACCACATCCCTTATATTGATTTATTTACGTGACGAAACACTCACTATATCGAGTGTTGATAATGATGTCTCACAATCATTATGGGATTTAGGGCATGTAACCAATTACTTGATCTTATAGGCTCATTCCAATTAGTCATGGATTACTGAGTTAAACCGCGATCCATCCAACACATAGTAGTCTAGGTATACATCCACATACTTCTGCATGTACATGGTTTTTATAGTTAGATTCAATACACAACTATACTATATATATTATCACTATTTTATTGTTATGTATTAGACTCTCATTCAATCCCTAAGCTGAATCAGGTAGAGCAGCTAGGTTTCCTTTGGGAACATGAGCGGGTTTTTATTTATTTATTCAGTTTTGTTAATTAATAGTTTTTACATGCACACATTTTAGAGATGAGTAATGTATAGATTACATTAATACAAAATTGGTGGTTTCTTAATGGGATTTAATATCACACACTACTTGGGCTACCTCTGGTACCTAATAATATTATATAACTTCAAGTATAGAGAAGTGAAAGCTCCCTACTATAGATATCTAACATGAATTACTTATATATGGAGCATAGGGGAAGAGGACCGAGCATATGATCGAGATTATAGTGGATCCATTTTTTTCCTTTTTTTAATTTTTTGAATTGAATGATTGTATATCTATGTACCCTATTACCCATTTGGTATATCATCATGCCATGAATCCATGTGTTTGACACTACCTAGTAGATTTTTATTATTATTCAGTTGTTTAGTTATTTACGCATTCGTACTTGTGTATTATATCTATTACATTAATATGATTTTTTTTGTTTTTGTTTTTTTATTTTTTCTTACCCATTGTGCCACTCTATTATGAGGTTATAGTATACCCACCAAACAAAATTTATACCCTCACTACATGTCGGTACCCTATGGCATATGGGGAGGCACCCTTGAGGCCATGGGACCCCCTGGTTCAAGGAACGGGTTAAGTGGACCCTGGGTTGGGATGTTACAAAGTGGTATTAGATTTAATTTTTCTCTATCTTTCTTTTTAGGAATTATATATGATATTAGGAGTTAATAAAATTTGTAATTTTCCTTGTCCCTGGACATAGCTAACCTATGTATAGTGGAATCCCAAATTACTAGGGATAGGAAATTATAATTATTCATTATGCCATTAATCGTTGATACAGTTTCATCATTAGGTGACAAACATGTATTGTAATTTTATTATTATTAGTATTATTGATATGGTTATTTCATTACCTTGTACCTATGAAATGAGGGAATTGCATAACATGCATCATCGTAGGAACAATAAGACTAATAATCCATTTATTTTTCCATGGAAAGTTTATTTTAAGCATATATTTTCCTATTGAATATTTTTAGTACCTTGATTACTATCTAGAAATGTGATGAAATTCCTTTTAGGATTGGAAAGCATAATTGACACTTAAAGTGCCTACATTAACATAAAATTGTTTTCTGACATAGGTTAAAGAATACACATTCAACATTTAATTATGGAATGTTGATCCATGGGCCATCGATCACATGGGATGGACCGTGTTATGGTATGGGTTAATTGGATGCCATATCTTTTTCATAAAGAATATGGGAATTTATGGATAAAAAATGGTTATCCTTATAATTCATCCATTTTAAGAGGTTCAAATATTTAGATGAGTAAATGATTAAAATAAAAATGACATATGAAATAAAAAAATCATCTTATATATATATGAAACTGAGACATATACCTGAACTTGACCTTAGTAGTCAGTAGTGGGGTATCTCTTATTGTTCTTGTGGTCAATTATTGTCTCTTCTACATCATAGTTCTAGATTTTAGAGAAGGTATAGAGTATTCATTTCTATAGTAAGTCCATAAACCTCCGATGGAATACTATATGAAAACATTATAATTGCCAAAATATATTTTGAAACATTTGTTTGGAATTTTAGTATCATATCAACATGATGTCCTCCTATCGCGTTCCTTGAAGGTGGAAATGTCCATACACCAAAAGTGGCAGTCCATGAGCTGCCAGTGATAACTCAAGTAGTTCCACTAGTGGATTATCTTCTAGGACCTGACATGGGAACTAACGCACAAATCCATCAGGACTTTCTATGAATGTTGTAGAATATTCAAGGTATATTTAGACCATCCCCAAGTATAAGAATATTTGACTTGTGAGTTCTCGAAGCAGCACCATCCCACCTTCTCCAGGGATAGTGGACCACATACTATTTATTCATGGATAAAAGTTATTATTTATATATTTGATAATATGGAGATGCCTCTAGAGTGTAGGGTCAAACTTACTGCATATATACTAAGTGATTTTTCCAAGTGGTGATGGGATGTAATTACCTAGGAAGAACGAAAAATAGATATGGTTTCGGTGGACTTACAAACTGGATTTTACAATTATTTCTTCCCCCAGACACTGATATCTACTAGATCTATTGAATTCATTAACCTGCAAAAAGGAGGAAGGTCTGTTATGGAATACTCTACTAACTTTATAGATTTACAATGGTTCCTTCACACTCTAGTGGTTGACGATATTATAACCACCATGATATTTGAGGGTGAGATGGTATATGACATCCAATAATAGGCCAATGTCTTTTGGTAGATGATCATATCTGAAATTATCAACCATTCCCTTATTATAGAGAAGATTTTGAGGGATCCTAATGGTGTAATTCAGGGTGGTTTGAAACCTAAATCTATCAGTATTTCTTATTCTGGGAGAAATAGGCATTTCAGGGATACTAACGATGCCAGAAGTAGTCCGGATCCTCCTGATGATTACTTTTGGATATTTCATAATTGTAGGAACTTGGTACACATATACCCTTAATTCATATAAGATTTAGTGGAATGCAGAGGCTACGGTAGGATGGGCCATAAGCAGTGAATCTGCAGGACCTTTCCAACATCACTTAGCAAGAGGGGATCAAATCCTACCAAACATTCCTGAGTGGGGACAGTAGGGTCACATTAGGAAGATAGTTTGAATATCACTTGTCACTTATGCCGAGGTGGCTATCATGGGAGAGGTGTTCAGACTCCAAATTCATAACACCAGCAAAGCGATCTTGCTCAAAGAATTCATGAAGTAACTCTGGGTCATGGTACATTCTAGTTACATGTAGTATAGGCTATGACGGAGGAGAAGATCTCCTAACCTTATATTGTAGAGGTATTATTCTTGTAGCATACACTTTAATGTCTAACTTATTTGACATGGTCACATGTCAGTTTTTATATCCTATACTATCATGACAAGCATGCACCTTAACATCGAGCACTTCTATGGAGTTATGATGCTTGATACTGAATTAGGTATATGATCAGTGGGTGTTCTCCATTGTAAGGATTTCCCCCTTGAGATAGGCATATGACTATTCATCTATAATCTCTTCATCCATAACATGAAGGGCTTTGATGTAATCATCTAGATAGACTTGTTAGTTCATGATTTATCCCATGTAGACTATTATTGTCTGAGGGTGAAGTTTACATCACCAGAGGGAATTAAACACGAGCATAAGGGAAAATGGGATGTGAAAGCTATGAGATAAAGGCCTTAGTAGTATAGTTTAATGACTCGTATTTTTTCATATATTATTTTTAAATAGTATATGGATTAATTTTGAGACCATTTGCTGAGACGACGTTCTATCTCGAGGCCCGGTGTGCTCGAAATTAATGTTTTACATATATTAAATAGCACGCATTTAGTTTTTTCCTAAAAAAGAATAATATATTCTAAATGGATGCCAAGAACAGAAATATAAGGGTTCCATTGAGTTCAAAATAGTGATTTTACCCATGTCATGACCTAACATCGGTCAGTGTGGGTCATTTGTGGAAAGTCATCACAGGCACATAAAATGAATAAAATAAGTTATGAAATATTATTTTATTTCCTTTTTTGAAACAATTATATGTTTTATCATTAAATGAATATCTTTTTTAGAGATGCAGAGTTAGTCTCATAACCCAAGAATCTTCTAGAGACATTAGAGAGATAGATCTGCGTAATTCTCTTAAGCAGACGATGATGAATCTCGGATCCAAGATCGGTGCCCCACCAATCATGTTAGGTCTTGCCAACGGTGATAACGTGATGAATATAATTCATCACCGATTCATCCAAATATATTTAGTATGAGTTATTTTTATTTTATTTCTCATTCATGAAATCCTATAATGAATACGGATAAATCCATGAAAATATTATCCCATGAAATGATCATATTTGAGGGATAGGTGTATTTTGATGAATTTATCAGAAGTTAATTCCTATAAATTATTAGGAGTCATTTAATGTTTTAATGGTGATGAACCAAGATCAATAAAAACATAGATCGTGGTTCATACTCACCATTTCTTATTCTTTTTGCCTCCGATTATGGCATTCTTCTTTACACGTTCTTCATTCTTCCCCAGCTGTAAACCCTTGGTAAAAAATGGATCATTATGCCTTTGATTCATGGTGAAATAATTTGAACGGTAGATTTGACATTAGGACAACTCAATGGAGGTGTGAAGGTGGGAGTTGAAGTGGATAAAATGATGGCGAGTGCCGTATATTTGTTCTTTAGAGAAAATGAATAACACCTATGATTGGGTTTTCCAAGCCGATTGAAGGACTAAATCCCATCGATTCGGTGTTAGAGTTGAAAAATGATCTCAGAACATGATATTCGAGGTGATTGAACCATCAGAATAGAATTTGGGGGATTGATGGTGTGAACAGGAGGAAGAAGACAGGTTTTTGAAAAACATGATACTCACGACGTGTTGTCCCCTTTGGATGAACTCAGTGTGTACATAGGAAGTTCCAAAAAATTGGGTGGAGTACAAAAAATTCCTACATGTGTAATCCCCCACACGGTTTGCCCTAGACCAATTACACATGCTACCCCATGTATTGGTACATGGAAAACAACACACGAGTTGACACCGGGTACTGGAACCCATCTGGAGTACATAGGCAGACCTCAGATGCAAGGACACTGAGTGAAACACTTCTACAAATCATGTACCCCATTCTATATAGAACGTGGTTAAAATGACATGAGTCTTTTTACACTAGAAGTACATGGGGTCAAGGGACATAGTGTGTTGCCCTACTACATTCCATATACCTCTTCCTACATGGATTGAGCTTTTTTTCCTCTGTATCCAAGACAAGTTTCATTAGGGTTCCTTCCCTTTATTCTATCCCTGAATGCTGGTATGAATCATTTACTACTCATAGGAGTATGATCCCATTAGAAGTAATTCCTGGATAGAGTTTTTGGAATCCCAAAAGAGGCCCGAATTAGGATCGTTTATTCATTCTTCCTACCATAGGTGGATTTCTTGGTATCAACTTGACCAACACTACGTGGGCACAGATCCTAAAATTAGTGGGTTAATATAGATTTAGATTTCAGTATAACCCCTTGTCCCTGGCTATGATCCTTGTCTTTTTTTTATCATATTCTCTTTCAATCCATCATCATACCTCTATCATGGTGAGACTCGAAGAGTAGTGCCTCCTGGATGGACGTCATCAGTGCTATCAAACTCAATAATGTGTTCTCCTGGATGAGTACTTCTTGGAATCTTCAAGATTAATTCCATAGGAAGGTATGTAGTGGTTGTGACTAACCTCTAGGATATGTTTCTTGGTTTTATTATATATAGATATTCTTGTTATATGTTCTTTCATAAAAATACTTGCATATAGTTGACTATACATTCTTTATTGTATTGTTTTGTGGTTTTGGGGTGTCTTACGAATTATTGTTATACACACCCCAACATGGTATTTTCCCTAACATGTCATGTATTATTCAGATAATTGACCTTTTGACAGTGTCCTAGGTGGACTAGGATCAGACGATGCTTTGTGAGACCAGACATGATGAGGTGTGTTCATACGACTTCAAACAGCTATCCTATTAACTTTTTATTATAGGTTTTACTTGTGGTTACAGAATATTTATAGTGGTCTAGTATTCTAACCCTATTTACATTAATTTTTTTCATACTCTGGTTATGGGATATAGTGGAATTCATGCATTGGTTACTTAGTGGTTTTTACATTTCATCGTTTTGTGGACTTAGAGTTGTGTGTGTGTGTATGTTTACATAGACAATGCATCCCATGTTATTTATATGCCTAATAGGTACTAGTCACTAGCCCCAATCCTATTATTGGTGGGTTTGGGAACACGTGGAGTTGGACCCACTAGGACAGTTCATCAACCAGTGGTATCATATCCACGCAGGCTCTACTTTAAGACTAGATGTCTTTGAGATGGGTTTGTAGAAACACTATTAGGTGTTTCCACTTCAGATTTCATGCCAAGAATCCAGTGTTGGTTCGGTGGCTGATGTATCTATACAATAGGAATTTGATAACCTATTTTTTGACTTTGTACATTAAAACACTGGTTGTATGGAAAATAAGGGTACATGCATCATATAAGAATGAGTTATGATTTCAATTCCATTCTTTAGTCAGCACTACAGATATATTCATTGATCGTGGTGCCTCTTTTCAACCTATAGGATGCCTCCATGACCTATACCAACTAGGATTCAGTGACTAGATAATGGGGATTACCCAAAAAGTGGCGAGGATTTGATACAGGGACTTGTTAGCTAGATGTTACCTCCAGGTGGTGCACTAGTCGTAATTTCCCCAATAGAGGAGCATGTGGTTCTTGAAGTACCAGTGGATAAGGAGTGTAGGATGATCATGAATCAAAAGTTTCAATGGCAATGACCCCTCAATTTCTGAGGTGAGCATGTCCCACAGGCAATTTAGGACTAGCTTGAGGTGATGAACTAAGCTTTTCATCTAGTCAGGCCACCATCAAATAAGATGGGGGTCCTGGAGGTGAGCCTTCTACATGGCTCCACAGGATGATGGAGTGGTTTGGATATCTGGACTTACGATAAGTCAAACCATTGATGGATAGAGTTATAATGCCACTTTATAGAGGCATTATCACCAATTATGCTGAGGGATGTGTGTATTAAAGAGATTAATCAACTTTAGTAGGGCATCATGTCAGTGCATGATTATTCATCGAGGTTTACCATCCTTTCCAGGTACTCCATGAATATTTTTCTAGATATTACTTTAGGGATTGGACCTTTGAGTGCATTTTTCATTGAGACGTCTATGTTAGAATTATCCCTTTGTTCATTCCTACTTATGTTGGGGTTTTGTGTAGGATTTTGTGGTTGAAATCTTCTTGGATGAGCCAATATAGCCGATGACAATCATTAATGGGAAAGCAGGAGAAGAGACCTCGATAGTAGGGATACAACATTAGTCTCGGGGCCCAAGACATGGGATACATTTCAAGAGTAGATCATAGGATATAACATCTACAGTTCAGGGTTCGTACGGTGGGTAATTTAAGACAAGAGAGAGGTGGTTCTATTCATGTGAAGTTAGGGGACATATCACTTTAGATTTTCCCACCCATAAAATGTTTGATAGGGAGACTATGTTTGGACCACTAAGGTTTAAGAAATAATAGGATAAAGCATATTTGTAGGGTGGAAAACGTGGTAGAGGAGTTAGGAGAGAAGTAGAAGTTGGTCAATGTTTCAATTTATTACTACCACCCCCCCAGGTAATGGCCTTTGGTGTGTCAAACACCCTATCAGTGTTCATGAGACTCAGGAACAATAACTTTTAGCTTTAATTAGACAAGTTTTTTTGTATTATTCAATAACTACATAATTTTGTTCTCATCGTCCGAGAAAGAGAATGAGCGACACCTAAATATAGTTTTGGATATACTCCAAGAGCACCAGCATTATAGAAATCTCTCATTGTGATAGTTCTAGATTCAGAAAGTCCATTTTTTTTGGGACACATTACCTCAATAGAATGAGTGGAAGTGGACCTAGTCAAGGTCTTGGTAGTGTTATAATGGTATCCATCTAAATGTGTGATAGAGGTGCGAAGCTTCCTCAGGATAACATGATGTTATCAGATATTCATACTTGGTTTCTCAAGGATATTAGAACCCAAGATATCTTTTAATTGAACGGGTTATCCTTTCGGGTTGATAGAGATGTATTAGAAGGGTTTTTAGTAGTCGAGATGGATATTGATGAGCGCACTAATCTTGAGATTTCAAGGGGATGGTGTTGAGAATGTGGTGTTCTACAATACATCGGGAATCAGTCTTGGTTGTTTTATGATGCAGAGGAATGTGGTGATTTCCTATGGCTCATGTCAGTTGATACCACAAGAGCATAATTACACAACCCAAGATGTTAAGCTAGAGGAGTTAGTCTTCGCTTTGATGATGTGGTGATAGTACCAAATGGGTGAGAGGTTAGTCATCTACCATGACCACAAGAGTCCCAAGTATAGAATCTCCCATAAAGATCTGAACTTGAGACTGAGGTGATAGTTAGAGTTACTCCATGATTGTGACATTGATATTGTCTGTACTCCTAGGAATTTGAATTTGGTAGAATATTCTCTTAGAAAGAGATCTATATCTCATTTTCTAAACAAGGCATCAGAGTAGTTGGCCTCATTCTGGATGGCCTTTGTGGATAGAGATCGAGAAACATACCTCTAGTTGATGGTTGTCACCCCCTCCACTCTTACTGTGATTTAGGGAGGCATAACTTGGTGATACTAAATATTAGACCACATGCACTCATATATACATATGGCATGCTCTTGATGGATATTCAAAAGGGGGGAGAACTTCCTTCTTTTGAAAGGATGCATGGTAGTACCAATGGTGTTGTCGGAGGAGGTTCTGAGGGAGTTTCATATGTCCTAATTGGAGGTAAACCCAAGTATGAAAAACATGTACTAGGACCTATGATGTTATTTTTTTTCTTGTTATGAAGAAAGGAATTCCATAGTTTTTTTATCGATGCCTTACTTGTTAGCAGGTGAAGGATGAGCACCAAGTTTCAGTGGGATTAGCTCAACCCCTTGAGGTTCCAGAATGGAAGTGGGATAGGATATATATGGACTATGAGATGGGTTTACCATGTAAATCAAGGGGAAATTATTCCATATGGGTGACCATTGACCAACTCACCAAGTCGGCTAACTTCGTAGCTATCCAACAGAAGAGTTTGGTAGAGATCTTGGGATACTTCTAGATTCAGGAGATAGTTCTACTCTATTGAGTTTCATTGATGATTGTTTTATATTATGATGATATCATTACATCCCAATTATGGAAGGGACTATAAGAGGCATTTGGGACCCAGTTACTCTTGAGCATAGTGTTTCACCCATAATGTGATGGATAAACTGATCGGACCTTTCAGGTTTGGGATGACATGTTTTAGGCTTTCATGTTAGACTTTGGTTTTATTGGGGAGGATCACTTACCATTGGTGGATTTTTTTTAGTAATAATAGAAACCATTCAACCATTGGTATAACACCATTAGAGGATTTTTACAGGTGACCCTACAGGTCACCAATTTATTAGACTAACCCAGGAGAGTAAGCACTCATGGGCTCAGAGTTGGTGTGAGAAACTATAGAGAATATAAAGATCATATAGGAGAAGATCAAGACTACACATATCCTTCATAAATCTTATATTGATAGGCTATATAGGTATTTGGAGTTCATGGAAGGATACCATGTGTTCTTTTGGGTTTCACCTCAATGGGGATTATAGATATTTGTCCAGGGTGACAAGTTATCTCTATGGTTCATCGACCCTTTTCATATACTGTGTAGAGTTGGCAAGGTGGATTACTAGTTAGCTCTACTTTCGCAGTTAAACTGGTTACATGATGTCTTCCACATGTCATAGATAAGTAGGTATATGCATGAACCATCACACATCATCGACTGTGGTGAGTTGTACATCAAGGATAGAGTGGAATTTTCTACGTACACCTTGGAGATTAGGGATTGGTTGTAGAGGATAATTCATGGGTGATTAATTACCTTACTTTGTGTTTTTTGGCATCATGATAATATTTATGAGAGCACTTGGTAGTGGGAGGATCAGATTCGTGCTAAGTACCCTCATCATTTTGAGTAGCCTTTGTTTTGGATTTTCAGGGATGTTAAGCCCTATGGTGGGGAGATTTTATTGACATTGATTTTACAATATATTATTTTTAAATATTATATAGATTAATTTTGAGACCAGGAACTGAGATGACATATGATCGAAAGGCCATGTGTATTGGAAATAAATGTCTGTCATATACTATATATATTAAATAGCATTTGCATGTAGTTTTCCTAAAAAAATTGGAATAAGATCAAAAAAGAGGCCCAGATCTGAAATCTGAGGGAACCTTTGAGTTCACAATAACAATTTTACCCTATACGTGAGTTAACATTGGTGAGTGTGGGTTGTTTGTGGATATTCTTCATAGGCGTTTAAAATTTATATAATAATTAAAAAAATTATATTATATGTTGGCACAAAGAATAAGTGACAAGTTTTCTATTTAAATTAATCCATTTTTTAGAGATCTATGGTTGGCCTCATAGCTCTGGAATCTTCTAGATACATTTGAGAGAGATATCTGGAGAATTCTCTTGAGCAGGCGACGACGGATGTTAGTTCCAAGATCGGCACACACGAATCTCGTCAGATCTCTCCCACAACGATGATGCGGTGACCATTATTCATCAATGAGATATTTGAATCTGGATAAGATTAAATATTTTTATTTTCTTTCATATTCATGAAATCATATGATGAATATGTACTAATACATTAACATATTATCCCATGGATTGATCGTATATGTGAGATGTGATTATTTTGCAAGATTTATTGATTGTTTATTATTGAGAATTATTTTTATTTTTTTTTGTTATGATGGTGATGAACCATGATTTACATGAAAATTTATCGATATCCATCCCTCTATATGTATTTTCTTTTCTCCCCTAATTCTTGTGCTCTTTGTTAACATTATTCCCTAGCTTTGAACCCCTTTCTGAACAATTGATTATTTCACATTCGACTCTTGGCACAATAATATGAAACCATAGATCTGACATCATGATGACTCGATGGAGGTGTGATGGTGGGTGTGGCTATAGATTGAAAAATGGAGAGTGCTGAATCCATATTCATCAGATGAAAATAAGATCACCAACCATTTCATTTTCCTAGCTGATTGAAGGCCTGAATCCTATTGATTCAGTGTTAGAGTGGACAAATAAACACAGATCTAGAGTTTCGAGGTGAACAGACAGTCGGAATGGAATTTGGATGATCAATAGCAAGAACATGAGGAATAAAATGGGTTTTTGGAAAACCCAATACATACATCATGTAGTCCCTAACTACACAATGTGTATCCCCCCTTAGATGAACTCAGCGTGTACATGGGAAGTACACAGATATGGGGTGGAGTACATGGGTTTCCTACTTGGTGTGTACTCCCCCACACAGTATGGCCTGATCCAAGTAAACGAGCTACCCCATGTACTGATACATATGTAAGGATACACAGGCTGATGTCGTGTACTAGCACATATCCGGAGTACACTAGAGGACCTCAGATGCGAGGAAATGATGTTTAACCCTTTTACAGAATGTTTACCCTGTTTTCTACATGATATGGTTTAAATGAAAGGTAGTGTTGTACACGGTCAGTACCCATGGTCAAAGGACACATTGTGTTCTCCAACTACACTCCATATACCCATTCCAACATGGCTTGGGACTCTTTTCCTCTATATCATGGACATGTTTTGTGAGGGTTCCTTCCCTTTATCATTTAAATAATGTTTGGTATAAATCATTTCTTACTCCTAGGACTATGATCCATTCTGCATGAATTCTTGGATAAAGTTGATTGAATCCCTCAAGAGTCCTGGAGCTGGATCCTCTATTCATTATTCATTCCCTACGTGGATTTCATGGTATTGACATGACCAAAATTATGTGGGTACTGATCCTCAACATAGATTTTTAATCTTGATTGAGTTGTTGGTATCACCCCATGGCACTGCCTATGAGCCAAATTTGTTTTACTATATTCTCTTCAGATTTATCAGCGTACCTCTCTCATGGTGAGACCTGATGAATAGTACATCTCAAAAGGACGTCATCAATTCTATCTGACTCAGAAGTGTGTTCCCCCAGATGAGTGCTTTGAGGAATCTTCAAGATGAATTCATTAGGTTAGTACACAGTGGTTGTGACTCACTTCTAGACTGTGTGTCTTGGAATGATTATATTTTGATATTCTGTTAATATGTGTTGTAGATATATACTTGTGTAGAGTAGAATATAATTTTCTTTTTTTGTATTGATTTTTGTTTTTTGGGTTTCCTACTAATTATTGTTATACTCAACCCTATATAAAAGTTTCCCACACATGACGTGACTTGTATAGATGATTGAACTTTTGATAGAGTCCTTGGTAGACTAGGACCAGACTGTGCTTCGTGAGACCAGAAAGGCTGAGGTGTGTTCTTATGGATACATATAGTAGTCCCAATACCTTTTTCATATAGGTTGGACTTGTGGTTATAGACTCATTGTGATGAGATTGTATTCCAGTCCAGTGTTCTTAACTTCACTCTCTATCATACTCTAGTTGTGGAATATAGTGGTATGCATGCAATGGTTACATAGTGGTTTTTAAATTTTTGCAGTTTTTAGTCTTGGAGATGTGTGTGTGGTTGTACAGTTACATAGGTTATGCCTCCCATGTTAGTTATATTTCTACTTGGTAATATTCACCATCCCCTGGCCTATTGGAGGTAGGCTTGGGGAGTCACGGTACAATCCCCACTAGGACGAGTCATGAAATAGAGGCTAGGTAGTGTGACATCTAAGATCTCTAGTCTCTTCTTGGATGACATGGGGTTATGGACTACTATTTTCCCTCCAACAATGGTTCATTTTAGGTATGTATTCATTAATGAATTCCCTAGACTACGTACAGTGGAAGAGGTAGAATTCACTATTAGCCTAGTAATAAGAGCATCATTAGGGACCATTCAACCTTATATGATGGCACCTACCGAGCTTCTGGAGTACAAGAAGGAATTAAAGGATATATAGGATAAAGGATTCATACACCCCAGTACTTCCCTTGGGGGTTAACTAGTCATTTTTTCTAAAAATGAAGATGGAACCCTCAATATTTTCATGGATTAACATCAATTGAAACAACTCACAATAACGAATCGGAATCTGCTCCATAGAATAGATGAATTATTTGATAATCTTTGAAAATCGAGAGTGTTTTCATAGATATATTTGAGGTTGATATTCCATCATGTATGTGTCAGGTATTTAGACATACCTCTCACATATTTCAGGAGAAGGTATGGTCTTTATGAGAACCTATTTATGACATTTGGTCTCATGAACGCACCTATAGTTTTTTGGGATCTAATAAATCGGGTTTTCAACCCATATATGGATTCACCCATTGTAATATTTTTTGATGATATATTAGCATGTTCAAACTCTAGAAATTACCATGAAAATATTCTAGATATTTATTTGGATACACTAAGAGAGCATCAACAATATTCTATGCTTAATAAATTCCACTTTTGGATCGGCAATGTCCACTTCCTGGGTCACATTTTCGTGGAGTCAGGAGTTTATATAGACCTAGATAAAGTGATATTTTTAGTTTCCTTAGAGAATCCCTAGAATGTCTTCGATATTTGGGATTTATTGGGGCTATCTAAGTATTACGTATGTGTCATACAAGGTTTCTCACATCTATTATCACCTCTTATGGGATTGAAAAAGAATGGTGTGAAATTCGAATGGAAAAAAAGTTGTAAAGAATGATTTCAGGAGTTGAAGGTTCATTTGACTTCATAACCGATATTGATTCTTCCCAACCTAGGAAGGATCTATATATTCTACTATGAAACATTGTGTATCGGGCTTGGAGCGGTTTTCATGGACGATGAGTGAGTCGTCACGTATGGGTCTCATTCAGAATTACATGATGCATGACATCAAGATAACTTATGCAGTTCATGAATTATGTTATTGGAGACACTATCTATATAGAGAGTGTTTTTTGGTATTCATTGATCACAAAATCCTTAAGTACATATTTACACAATGGGATCTAAATCTTAGGTAGCACGGGTCAGTTTTCCACCTATGTTGTTTGATTTCGATCTTGCCTAAAAGCATGGTAAAGGCAATGTTGTAGTCGATTATCTAGGTCAAAAGATTATGAAATAGGTGGTTCATGAGTCCAGTGGTGAAAATTAGCTCATGGAATTGAACTCAGGTATTCATAATGAGATTTAGGAGGAACATGGTTAGACTATCCTCACACCCTTAGTAGTGACTTCTACACTTTTGAAATGAGTAACAATGAGGAAATTATCTGACCCTGAAGGCCATGTCCTAAGTGAAAGAATATAAAATGATGAAAAATAATTAGGATGGATAGTGGATAGGGATGATAATTTACTATTCCTTGAGAGTTTATGTGTCCCAACGGATAATTGGGAGGAGACGAGTCATAAATATCATGCCTCGAAAAGGGATATTCATCCTAGTTTCACCAAGTTGAATCAAGATATACGGTTCTAGTATTGGTGGCCTGGTATGAAGTGAGATATTTCAATCTTCACCACTCAGTGTTCTACATGTCAGTAGGTGAAGTTATAACATCAACATATTTTAAGGGTTTTATAGCCATTGTCCTGTCCCAAGTGGAAATGGGATGATGATTCAATGGGTTTTGTTACTCTTCTACCTAGAACACCTATAAAATGATACGGTATGGGTTTCCATTGATCGTATAAAAAATTTCTCACACACCCATACTATGTGAGATACCTCCTTGGTAAATAATCTAGTAAGCCTATATGTTAGGGAAGTTTTATGTTTTCATAGAGATCCTCATCCTATCATTTCAGATAAATAATCTCGCTTTACGTCAAGGTTCTGGTAGGGGTTACAGAAGTCCTAGGGTATATAGGTGCTTATAAGAATAGAATTTCACCCACATACTGATGGACAAAAGGAGTGTGTGATTCTGTTGTTATATGAAATGCTTCGTGCATGTGTCTTTGACTTCGAGGGTTCTTAGTAGAAACACATTCCCCATGTTGAGTTCCATTATTATAACAGAATTTAGTATACCACTGAGATGAATCCTTTTGAATCCACATATAGTAGGCCTTTTGGTTCACCTTCGTGTCGGTTAGATACTGGGGATGCAACTTTTCTTGGAAAATGTCTCATTCATAAGACTACGGAGCATGTCTATTTTATCAAAAAGTGTTGTAGGAAAACTCAGTCTAGACAATAGTATTATTCCAACACACGTAGAAAACCTCTCAAATTCATGGTTGGAGACCAGGTTATCATGTTAGTCTCTACCAATTTGGTCTATAGATTTATTTTCGGGAAGGTTAATCTTTCAACTAGGTTTACGGGACCCTTTGAGGCTGTGAATCTAATTGGACCAGTGGATTACTAGTTGGCGCTTCCTCAGAGATACCAGTCTATGTATGATGTCTTTCACATATCTTAGCATCCATTGTATTATCCTGACCCATCACATGTATTTTAGACTTATCACGTTTAATTAGATGTAGATGATTCAATCGGGGAGTATATAGTGTGTATTTTCAATATGACCCTGAAGGCTCTATGAGGTAGGTTATTACATTTAGTACAAGTGTTATGGATGCAAAACTGAGTACAAGATGAGACATAGGAATGAGAAGCTGATATATGAGCTCATTGGCCATAAATATTGGTAGAAAATACCTCTTTACCCTCATAAGTCCAAATTGGGGATGACTTTATTTAAGGGGGTAGGGTGTAATGTCATATCTTCTCCCGAAGGTATGACTCATTTTTTTTTGTTTAAATAACTTTAAACCACCCTCATATCATTTCCCAATTGATTCATGAAGGTATTTAGGTTGTTTGGGAATTTTTCGGTTCCCAGAACCCACGGTTTTTAGAATAATGACTAGACCGCAAAGTTAGTAGAATCTATTCCGCCTAGCCTGAAAAATCAATACTAACCATGAGGGTATAAACAAAGAAGAAGTAAGTTCCACATAGTTTTCCTAAAACCATTTGAACCTAGGTCCACACCCATGAAAAAAATATACATTTGACAGTGGTATTTTTCACATTTTTGCAAGGTTATGGAAACCATGCTCTTTAGCTGTGTGAGGCCTTTCTTTAACTAATGACTTGAGCATGGTTTGGTCACGTTGTGTCCAAACCATGCGGCCAAACTATATGCCATTGTTTTTTAGAGTGAAAATATTAAAATTCTCTTGATGAATAATAAAAATGATTTTCCGTTTCCTCCTCATCATTCCAGTGGATGAACATGTTGTCTACTCTTGTAGATTCTCATCCTCCTCTATCATTCACCCTTGATAACTCACATATTTGGACAAAAAATTGAAATCCATCAATGGTGTTGAATATCTTGAGGTGATATCTCAATTTCTATTCCCATAAATATAATTGTTTGTTTGTATCCATTTTGAAATTTAGGTTCAATCAGCTTTGCCTTATTTTCAGGGCATTGGATATTTTATTAAATTTCTTCCAACCTACTTTGAATCTAAGGCCTCCATCGAATGGGTAGTATTCAATGGCCCTAATCTAGCTGGTCGCGTTTCTTTCCCTAAGTGTTTTGGTGTATTTATAGCTTTTCCATTATGTCTCATGCCAACCATTACTAAGAGTCTTCATTAAATTGAGTTCTTCATATTAAATTGATCTACGCACCTTGATATATCTATATTGATCCTTTTTTAGTAGATTTGAGGATATTGATGATAGTTATGAACACCCCTTGATTTTATAACCTTATATTTCACTGCATAATTAATTTATTAAATTTCTAGAACACTTTATAATCACTCAACATGGCTTATAATTTTAATTACCCTTGATTTATAAACGATTAATGAAACCAAGGAACCTCTAAAGTTCTTTATCCATCTTATAATTGTATTTTCCCTATTTAAAGTGACACCTTCTAATGAACACTTTGAGCCTTATAATTTGAATTTCTATTTTTTGTTTGTTATATTGGTTGATCATATTTAATGGGAAAATCATTTTGATAATCCTTTCCATAAATGGATAAAATGGTTTAAATGAAATGACTTATATTGTGTGGAAAGGCCAATCCTATTGTTACATCCTTCATCAGATGCATATTATGAATGTAATGCCTTGCCTTTGTTGGGACACAGATTTTGAGATACATGATAATTATTTCCTCATATCTTCTAATATAAGAATGATTATTCCTTGGCAGTGGTCTTGGTATGATGGTATGATATCTGTTGGGAATGACAATTTCATTCACCCATACATCATGTATTTAGCATGATGTCTCACACCACTAACACTATTTGGATGGTCGGAATGATGCATAACATCCCTTGTATCGAGTATGGGCATGATGTAACACTTTCAATATCGAGTGTTGATCATGACCCCTCCCACTCATTATGAGGTATAGTAAATATACCTTATTTCTTGAGCTTATAGTCTCATTCAGACTAGTCATGGAGGACTGAGTTACTCCCCAATCGAGCCAGTAACAATTATTCTAAGTATATAGCCACTTATGTCTTCATGTACTTAGTTTATATAGTTGTATAAAATATACAACTATACTGTATATATTATTACTATATATATAGTTACCGATTAGACTCCCATTCTGGCCATGAGCCAAATAAGGTAGTGATGCTTGGTTTTCCTTTAGGAACCCGGGCATGTTGTTAATTATTTATTCAGTTTTTTAACTATTTATTATTAACTACATGCTATTTATCTATGATTACTGCTTGGATTACATCTAAACACTTTTGGTGGTGGACTTCAAGGATTTAATCTCACACCCTACACATGTAGACTATGGTACCTAAGAAGATTATATAATTATAGGTATAAATAAGGGAAAGTTCCCTCATATAAATATCTGACACACATTACTTATAGATGGAGCCTTGGGGTAGAAGGCCAATCATATGCTCGAGATTCTTGTGGAGTAGTTTTTTTCCTTTTTGTACTTTTTGTATAGAATTATTGTATATTCCTTTCACAGGATCCCATTCTTGTATATAATCATTCCATGAATCAATGAATTTGACACTTCTAAGTGGATTTTTATTACAATTCAATTTTTCAATAATTTATGCTTCCTCACGTGTTTATTATATCTGTTATATTATTTTTCTTTAGCTATTGTTATTATTATTTTATATCCTTTTTTCCACTCTATTTTGAGGGTATAGTATCCCCAATGTACCACATTTAAACCCTAGTTGCTAGTCATAAACCTCTAAAATATGGGGAGGCACGCTTGAGTCCATTGGACCTACCATCGCGGGGCATCGGCTAAGTAGACCCTGGGTTGGATGTTACAACGAACTACTACCTTGCGAAGTGATATAGTTCAATCATGATTTACATGGAATATAATCAGGATTAGTTTAAAAAAAATATGTGATATGTATGACATAAAAATTATATTAAAATTATAATGTATATATTTTTATTGTATTTAATTTTCCATCATTCAATACAACAATAAAATGGAAACAATGTTCATACATACATACAACCCACTGTCTCAATGAACTGTGTATATAATTTCTTATCACCATATTTTATGGTTATATATATATATATATATATACTGAATATATATGATATTTAAATCATTTTCTACAATATGGAAAAGTTAAAATTATAATCTAAGGAAAAGGAAAAATAATTAACATGTCAAAACATACTTGAAATACAAATCAAGTATTACCTGAAATAATGAAAATAATGACTGATTAGTAACGAAAGAGTAATAATATGTTATAAAATGATCATATATGATAAAAAAATATTTTTATGGTTATATAATAAATTAAAAACATGTTTAATCCATTATACTAGAGTATAAATCATGTTCTAGAAAAAGGAATCATAAGGTAAATGATTTAGTCTCAATTTCCTTCCATTGATGCATATTTTAATGTTATACAACAAATAACATTTATATGATGTATATACTACACCATTTACATGTTATATCATTAATAATTCATTATTCATGGTATCCTAAGTGTTCATGTGAATCATTTCCTATAAGATTATTTGATTTTATAGTTACCAAGTAGTAAAGAAGTTTAATAAATCGATTTATTTTCAATGGGTTGTATTACTTCTTCATTGTCATTGATCTTTTATGATTATGTATATAATTAATTTTGAATATATATTTTTTTATTTCTAATTTTTTATGTGGATTTATAGTTTATAAACATAATTGATTCACTTATTAATTCTCACTTCAAATATATAATCAATTTAAAGGATTTTTTCACAATGTCATTCTAATCGATATTGTATATTCATGACTTTTAATAAAAGAAATTATTTGAGAATTTTTAAATAAACCAATTCATTTTATTCTCATTTGTTTATTAATGAATTTTCTCATGTTATTATACATTTTACTTCTCTTTGTTACTAGAAATTATTGAGAAAATGTTTTAATAAAATCTAACTTCATTTCTCCCTTCAATTAGAAATCTCTTTTCTTACAAAACCATGTTTTCTAAATACAACTAAAGAATTTTCCATTTAAATTTTCACATTTATTTATTAATCAAATTTTTTTACAAATACATATTTTTTAAAAATGTTTTCAAATGCATCTTCTTGAAACTTTCCTAACCTTTTTACAATGCAAAAGAAATGTTCTTTATGATATTCATGGAATTTCCCACTGAGATTACTTTTATTTTATGAATATTATGTTTCATGTTTATAAAAATATTTCTAAGAAAAATTCTTAAAATTTATTTGTAAGGAAAATTTATTTTCAAAGAAAATGTATTTTTAAAAAAATCAAAAAGGAAAGGACATTTTCTTGAATAATTTTTTTAAAGATGTTTTAGGCTATTTCCATTTATCAACATCAACAACCCCTATTTTACATTGGTTTGAACTGGTTTGTGTCACATCCTTATTTATGGATGAGAATCATCCCATTATGACTGGGTAGTATATCCTTTTTATGTTATGAAGGAGATACCACAGTTGATTGGTCCTGATAGGTGATTGTAGGGAGTTAAATGTTCGTGAAATCAATCCACATTGGGTATGATATCCTTAGATGGTCTCCAACAGGTTTATTCACAGATCTAGAAACACCCAATGGTCCTTTTATCCATGATTTATGGACCTTCTTTCCAATGGTAGGCACTTGTTGAAAGATTTGGCCTACGACACTTAAGGACTCCACTGGTCAAGAGGATGGGAGGTTGAGATCATCACACCATTTTAGGGGGAATTATTTCCTTCTATAAGACTCCCTTTTAGATTTAAGTAATGTTTATGTGTTCATGATTCCTTGGTTCTTTCCCGTGAATGTGTCCACGGGTTACCCCTTGGGTTACAAGACTGATCATAAATAGACATGGTTCTGGAATCAACTATATGTATCTAAGGTTCTCCATTGATGAGAGACCTCATGTTGATAAATCAGGGATTTCCTTGATTGTTTACTGAGACAAAACAGTTTTAAGACATATGATGAGGTGCTCTAGAGTTTATCATCATCCAGGGGTATGGGAATTTTTCTGATTTCAGGGTTGGACCCATAAGATTGGATTCATATATAATCTTTTTCAGAGGAATCAGAGCCCACATAGTTTGGTTCCACTTAACTAGACACATCATCTTTTAATTCCATATAAAAAAGACCCATCCATACAGTATAATTTCATACAGTGAGGACATCTTGGAGGAAGGTCCCTAGTCATGATTTGTTGTGGGACTTATGACAAGGTGGCCTAAGGTACCGATATCTATATAGTCTTTGGGGTGATGGAAACCCAACTAAGGATATAACCCAGAGAACATTAAGATCGATCTAGGTGATGGGTTTGGACTTCAAAGAGGCTTCTTGTAGGTATCCCAGTTTTATTAGAATCTATGTTCATGTGGTTTGGTAACCCTAGCAGTTTAACATCATGTGTCTAGAACGAGGGTGAACCAATGTAAATATGATGGAACATATGAGATTTGTGATGTATTGGGCCTAAACCCTGAGGAGGTTTCATACTTATCCTAGTTAGTTGGGAATAAAATTCTACATAGTTCTAGAAGGTTGGGACTTACACTTCAGAGGAATCCCAATTCAGCCATATATTGGGGATTACTCATGGGAACGATCCATAAAGTGGTCATGATTGGAGATTACACAATAGAGGATTCCATTTTGTGTTGGGGGGATTTATTGTGAATTTATTCTAAAGATAATTTCTATTGATCTGGGTCCTTAGGAAGGCATCCTATATATCTTGGTTGGGGAAGGAATCATACTTCTCGTTGTTCATGGGGTCATGGATTATGCATGGAAGCTTCCCATATATGGGGGAATGATATCTCATTTCATGGATGAGGTATCATGGTACTCAGGCCTTATGATGTATTTCTATGTATCCCAATTATGGTGGGAATTAGAGTTCTCAAAGATCATTTGGGGTGGATTGTGGAGATTCTGTGATCATCACTAACCTCCAATCCCATGTGAGTCATGCTCGATATGAGAAACAAGAGAAAGTGGTAGATCCATCAATCCATGTACCTTTACATATATGATGATGGAAGAGGAGGATGATGATGGTCGTAGATGTCAGGGTGAGAGAAGGACCACTTATGATCAAAGGGGCTTACTCTAAGAGGGATGCCCTGAAATGGGTTTTTGGAAAGGGGAAAATCACTACTTCTCGTCAAAGTGAAAAGTAAGCGTGATCCCTTTGAATTATCACTAGCCCACATCAAATGGAATTGAATGTGATTAACCTTGATCCCTAGAATAGGTAGGATCACTTTATTATCCCAAGTATGGACCTTAGATTATGATTGGAATGTAGACTTAGGGACATTCTGGAGGTTAGCACCAATTTGGGGATAACCCATGTGACCCTGGTTACCATGGGTATGTAAACTCAAAAGGGCACACAGATGAACACAATGGTCATATTATATGGGTCAGGTGGATTTTGAATGGTCTTCGGCCAAATTCTATTACACCAATTCATGGAGGGGCTATGGATGAGGTGACAGAAATGGAAGGAGATTATCAAGACTAGAATAAGGAATGCCCAAAGATACCCAATTCTACATACCATTTTTTCATGCGGGATGGGGTGTCCCCTGCATAGTGTAATTCTATGTAGGTGAAGAGGGAGTCCACATACCGTGATGGTAAACTATCCTGGGTGTGGTTTGCATAGTTTTTTCTATGAAGAACTATGTTTTGTCCATGTATCATGGGGTTATGTGGTGTTGGGATCCATCCACGTAGCAATTTTCTATATTGTATAGGGTTTTGTCTACATAGAAATGTGTTATGTCAGACACTTATTTGAATAAGGGGCATTGGTACCATAGTTTGCGGGATGTTCATCAGTGATAGGGAAATGGTTTGTAGTCTACCAGTTAGGATCACGATATTCTAATAGTATTATGTTTACTTCTTTAATACTATGTGGCGAGTTGTACCTATTGTGTATCGGTGTAGTTCATCTATCAATCTAGAATCTGAAATTCTATCCTCCAAAGCCTTCCTCTCCCTAATAAAAACTAATCTCTCTCCCCAAATTCCCTTCTTCAGTCCCCTTGTGATCATTTTCTAGAGTTTTGAGGATGATGGATCTATGGGTCTATGACGCCTTTTACAGAATCCCATGATGAAATCACTCGGATCATGGACGAATCGGTCAACAGAGACTCATAGGGTTGCAGTTCGTAGTGGAAAAAATCACTGACTTAGTCTTTCAAACCATTTAGTTCATAACGATGGTATGCATGGGTGAGTTTCTCGGCCTCCATTTCTCCAATGACACATTTTGCAGGGGTTGGTATAGTATGTGGGTTCAGAGTTCTCAGACTTCTATTATTCCAATGACATGGTTTATGAGAGAAGGTGTCATCATTTTCATTCTGTGAAAATTGTGGATCATATATGTATTTATGAAGTTGTAGACCTCTACGCATAGCGGTATTCTACGAACTGCTTTACAGTTTGTGGCACATATCCTTCCCTTTTCAGAATTTTGTTTCATTGAAATTTTCCTTTGACTCTTTATGGGGTTCATTTTATTCATTTTTTAAATCATCAGGAGTAATTTATTTCACTTTTCAATGTTTTTAGGACCTAAAAAATATCCCCAAATGAATGGGTTCTGATCGAGATGAAGAGGAGGATATTCTGATGTAGAAAGAAATCCTAACTTGAACTGGTTTGTGGTAAAAAGGTGGAACCGTAGGGGGACCAAGCCTATATATATGGGGCCATGTTATTTGTATTGTCCCACCTTTTCTAGAGAAATTTGTGCTCCTGATATTCTTTCACTCACCTAGCCTCCAAAAACCATCTGATTTGTGATCACATACACCCGCAAACTGATCCTTTCATCTTACGAACTGTAAACACATCATGATCGCCTTCATCCATGAACTAAATTTTAATTCCATGAACTAAACCTTGATCCTTTAAAATGTGAGTTTTTATTTTCCCATAGTAAGGATTTTATGTGGATTTCATGTTCTATTAATTGTTTGGTTCTTTGGCCAATTATCTGCGGACCAGCGCCTCATGGGGTTCCATGAACTATTGGATCACAGATAGTTCATTTTGTGAACCATTTTCAGACTTTAGTAAGGGGACCACTTTTGATTCTTTTCCAATTATTTTTTACTAAAATATTTTATGGTATTTTTTAGGTACAAATGAAAATGGATCTCCCTATCATCTCAATAGATGCGACAAGAAGAAGGTAAACTATGGTTGAAAATATTCAGGAAAATCGAGGATCGTGTGTTGTTCCTCTAGAGGGTATTATGAAAGATCTCCTCCCACTATGACTCATGGCCTACCCATTATCTAATTGGATTCCACTGTATGAATTTAGACTCTAAGATGACACTCCCTTTTCATTGTTTTATCGGTGCAGCCTTACTTTTTTCCATCAGGCATCTCGAAGGCTTGAATGGGAAAATATTTCACCAATAGAGGAGATCGAATCTTTTTCGAGCTAGGAAGACAATTTTTTTCTGAATGTCTCTATGTGGACAAAAATCAACTCATATATCCATAACATATATTTTGAATCATTCATCAAAGATTATACTTCTATCTTTAAACATTTACGAGGAAACCCCAATGGATGGTGGAACACCAAATGGGACCTGCAATTTAGAGTGTGTTTCTCTATTGAATGGGAATGGATATTTTGGGTTCACCAAAACCAGCTAGAGTTCCCTAATCAGTTGGTAGATATCACCCTTTATCAATCAATATAGGTCTCCTAGTTTTCCATCTATTCACCTGGTGAAATGATTATCAAACTTCTTGGCCACTGGTTCTCAAGAACCAATACCTTCCAATTATCACATGGTTAGGTGGGAATAGTTTTTTTTGGGATATTTAATGGGTTGGGGGACTTCCCATACTTGGTCTCATGTATGAAAAATTTCTTTTGGATGCCAATACATGGGAGAATGATGAACTAGTATCTCCATTAGTAAGGGATTTACTAGTCCAGGAAGAGGTACAGTTTGGTCATCCTCCTCATGCTCGCTTGACAATCTCATCTGAAGACTGTATAGGGTCATTATTTCAAGTGAGTGGGTTGAAGCTGAAAGCATGTTATAGCCAAACTCTCCCAACACAATAGTCCTAGAAAATTGTAGGCTCATACAATTCTACCCTCAAGGTGGGTTAGTATACCACCTGGGGTTATGAAAATCATTTTAGCGTGTCATATGAGCTCAGATTAGTTGGTTTATTTCCCATCTTCCTGAGTGGATGGTTCTTCCCATCCCATGATGACTAAACCAGCATCAGGTCTTGCAATTTAATGATGGAAACTACCTTGGTGGAGGGATATCCTATTAACATATCTATCTCCACCATTTCTCATATCTATGAATTGTTGGGGCATATTCAAAAGGGAAGTCCTCAACATCACCTTAGAGGGCCGTTTCAGTTTTTGTATGGCTGGATGATAGAAGATTTCCCCTGTTATGAGTATCTACATATTGTAATATTTCATCAATCTAAAGTCCACCCATCTCTTCTGGTATTGCCTCAATTAATTATTGATATATGAATGTTGATGGTTCAGTGGAACTATGGAGTGATATTTCTCATTTCAGTTTTGCATCTTATTTTTCAACCCATGGAACTCTGATGGATAACAAAATAGGATCTTTAGTTGATCACTCTTATATCTTTGCACACCATGATGGATTTTTACCTAATTGAATAGATAGGATAACCATATTCAAACCCTAATAACCCATATAGATTTTCCCTAAAATTTGTATGCCTACAACATGTCTCATTTCTCCCAACGACCCTGGTTAAGAGGGGAGAGAGAATATCATCCTATAATCCTTCACCAACAATGGTTGATGATGATGCAGGAGGATACTAGAACATAAGTTAGTATTCCTTCCATACTAGCCTCATATTATGTGTCGTTGGATTATGCTCAAATGTGGGTAGATTACTATCCTAATGGCATACTGGTGAGGCCAGTTCAGTGAGTTCCAAGGCCTTTGACTATCTCCAATCCTATCCCAATTATTCTAGGTGCACCATCTCCCCCCATTCCTGTTGTAATAAGTCATTCCATTCATCTCTGTATACATTCTTAGGAGGATTCTTCAACTTATCATATATCCTTGGAAACTGACTCAAACACCACTTCTTTATAATTTTTTACTAATTCGAAGGACTCAGCGAGTGTAGACTGACTATTTTTAGGGTTACATAAAAAACCATAAAAACATTGTTTCAATTTTTATTACCCTACTTTTTGCCTAAACCCAGTTTTGTGTGGGCTTAGTGGAAATTACTCGACTTTTTATCAGGCCGCCCTGGCAGGTTTTTATCCTGGCGAGTTCTATGTCTCTTGGTGGGTAGTTTAGTGTCTTGTAAACTGGACTATCATTAATGATGTTTTAGGTCAAACATCTTTGATCATGACTGATGTTTTAGATTGAACATCTTTGACCGTTATTTGTAGAGAGAGGTCCCTTATTAGAACTCATTTACCAAATAAGTCCCAATATCTTTCAAACAAGGATAAGGGGTTTTTTACCCTAATTTTATGGTTTCTAGACAAGGGAAATGGTATGGGGAATAGAATCCATTGGCGTATATAAGTATGGAAAGCCTCTCATATAGATTAATTTTCCTTTGCAGGATAGGTTGTTTTTTGGGAAAATTACGTAGAGCTTTTGGGGCATTGTGCATATAGTCAAACAAAGGTCTCCTTAAGACATTGGCCTCCCATTTTTGGTGGTCAGATTGTTCTATGGATGTTTGTTTTTTTTTGGTTTTGTAAGACCATGATATATGGTATTTTGATGGAACACTATTTGAAAGTTATAAGGGGATTTTTATTGGTTTGGAATAAGAATGACACTCCCACCAAAATTTGACTTGTGTAATGATTGGTTAAAGGAAGGTGCAGTTTAACATCGTAAAACCAAGACATTTGAGACGCATGATTTAAAGTCACCCTACACTGACCAAGAAGAGCAGTAAATGACTCGTCCTTATCATATAGTTTGACCATAAATGTCTTATCATATTCGAGCATGATAGGGGGAATGAATGTAAACTGTAATTGAAGGGGATTCTGAAACCAAGGAAGGATGTGAGACATAAACATCATAAAGGTGTACAGAGGTAGAAAAATTCTCTCTTAAGGATGAATTTTCTTTTAGTTGATAGACCATTTTTTTGGGAAACTTTTGCAAAGACACCGAGGCATTGTGTGAATCATCAAAAAGTGGTGTCTGTATGACACTGGCCTTCCATCTTTGATAGCCGTGGAGGATTATGGGGATGCATACCTTTATGGACATAGAGTATGGGTTGTGAAGAGAGGGTTACTAAACATATAATGGGGGAATTTTAGCATAATATCTCTCATGAATAGGTAGATGTGTCCTCTCCATACAGGTGTGAGGAGATTCCTTACACCGGTCTAACCCTTACATAGGAAATGGTAATCAACATTGTTTTTTTGCAGGACCTGAGATCAGATACATAGGCTTCTATATGCATCCTATGATGATAAGAACCAATCTAGTCATAGTTAATTTAATGTTTTCCCCTATGTGGATATGATTCATACATATGGCTGGGGCCTTTCTATTTCATGAATGGGTTGATCAATGATATTTGGCTCATTTTTGATTTTTTATGCTGATTCACTTCATGAATTATGAAGTTTAATGTTTATAATTGGTAAATTGACAAATAATTAATCCTTTAATTTACTGGAGGATAACTATTATGGGATGATCTGACAAGTCTAAGATATAGGTAGAAAAGAAAGTGTAATCCACGGTTTCAAGGTATCTTGAATCAAGAGAAATGATACATGTCTTGGAATCTATTGAGAGTATGAAATTATAAAAACCTCTCTTAAGGATGAATTTCCCTTCGGTTGATAGGTATTTTTTACGGGCACCTTATGCAAAGTCTCTAGAAAATTTGGTGCATAGTCAAACAATAGTTTCTACGTGTCACTGACCTTCCATTTCCAATGTCCAGGGATGATTATGAAGACCTGAAATCACTCATAGCATGGAGTTTGGTGAATGGACCTGATGTGTTTGGACATCTTAGTAACATTCATGCCATGATTATCCACATAATTGTGCACTATTCTACATAGATATAACTCATATGTAGGGTGGGGTGTTTGAACTCCTTTCTTGGAGTGAGACCCGAGTTTGATGCTCTAGGTATCCTATAATTACGCATCCTACATAGGTCTAATCCATTCATAGGGGAAGGGTAATTTTAACAATATTTTGGGTGCCATGAAATTTAAAGTCATACAGTTAGTACTTAGGTCTCTTCATTTCTGGGGGGAGGGGGGAGACAGAACTATAACATGCATTTTAAGGTCATGAAATTAGGACCAACCATTAAAGATTTATCTTCTAGAGCTCTATGGGGGATGCCCTACTGTCATTCCTTTGCTCACGTGGGTGATGCCTGATGTGATAAACAAGGGAGAGTAAGGGTATCAATTCACAAAATAGGTATGGAAAATCAAGTAAGGGACTATTTTATTCTTGGGGTGGTTTTGTGTAGTTTAATGTCACACAAAAAGGAAGTATCATCATACAGTTTAATATCATATAATTAGGATGATTTTTGTATAGTTTAATTTTGTGTTGATAGGATTTAAGTTCCATTCAGTTTATTTTCATGTGGTAAGGATGTTGGATGGCCTGATGTGAAAGGGGTAATGTGATTATTCTAGAGACAGTATTGCGAATAGGTCTTATTTAGGATTATTTTTCTTTGACCTAGTCTGCATGAATAGGGGACATTTTTTTAGCGTTTCACAGCTGGATCTGGGTCATCATATCCGAGAATCACTATGTATCTCCTAAAGCGAGAATCAAACCACTTAATATTTTACAAAATACCCTTGGTGTAGATATGGTCCAAACACAGGGGGAGGAATTTCTTTTTCCTTGATTTGGGGTGGCTAAGCTAAGAAGAACACCGAGGCATCTCTACATATCTCATACAGTGAAGAATCAGCCAGACGTAATTCTGAGACATGAAATGGTAGGTGAATTATTCCATAGACAATGTCATATTAGGTGATAACATTGTTGGTACATGTAGTTTTAAGACTTTTTGAAAGGACATTGGAAACATAGTTTAACATCGTATTGCAGGGACTAAGTGTCATAGAGATCACGAGTAAGTATGGGATTATTAGGTCAAAATGTTATGAAATTCCTTATACGTGATAGGTGGAAAGAAAGTGTAAACCATGATCCTAAGGACCCTCAGATTAGGAGGAATGATGTGAGGCTTGGAATTCATTGGTCGTACGATGGATGGAAAAGCCTCTCTGGAGGATGAATTTTCATCTGGTTAACAGGGCATTTTTTTTGGCTATTTATGCAAAGCTACTAGGACATTCAGTTCATTGTCAAACAAATGTGTTCCCAAGATACTAACCTTCCATCTCCAATGGCCATGGATGTTTATGGGGATCCATGATTTCTTGAGTTATAGATTTTAATGGATGAAAAATAAATATTTTAGTATAGAAGGAATATCTAGAACATTATTAGTTTTGAATCCCGGTATCCCCTATATGGATCTAACTTATATGAAAAGGGAGAATGGTCCTTTGACAAACCCTTGTTGTGGGAATCAAGGTTTGGGATCTCCTACCCAACTTTTGATTTTCAATCAACGGATATAGGTATTTCCTTTTCCTTTATTTTGTGGTTGGACCCAATTTTGTAATTATGGATGTCACTATGTATATAATTATATTGAGAATAAATCCACACATAGTTCTTGGGGTACCTTGCTGTTTTCTTCTTTGTGGTTTGGACTCAGTCGATGATGTGAATTGATATGTCTTCGAGGAACCTCCTTATGAAACTCCTAATCCCACACGAGTGGCACTCAGAGAGAAATTGATGACACAAAGGATTACTCCTCCACACAATGGGAACATAGAGAATGATGGGGGAATTTTTTCCTTCAATATTTTGCTACAAATCGGACCAAGAATGATGACCGGGGTGCTTCTTATGTACCCTGTGAAGATGGGAATCAATATGAATGAAGTTCTATTGATTTACCTATAAAAGTTAGGCCTATATGTAGGGGAATAAAATTTTGCTTTTGATGGCGGATGGGCCCAAAGATGTAGAATTCTGGCATCACTACATATCCTATGATGATTGGAATTAGTCCACCCATCTAAAAGTGTGTTCTCTGTTCTGGTCTGACCCATGCATGGAGAGGGAGAATTTCATGTGTTAAATGGTGGTTCGACTAGGATATATGATCTGGTCAACACTAAATATCCTATGGGGTAGGAATCAGGCCAAAACATAGTTCAATAAGTAACATCCTTGCATAGGTATGACCCATATGCAGGGGAGAGGGGCATTTTTTTACTTGGTGGTGGCTAAACCGGGGCGTAGAGTCTTGGTGTCAATAGGTATCCTATAAGGGAAGGACTCAAACCACATGTACTTCTAAATCCCCCTCTACCGGTGAGGCCCTTGCATAGGGAGGGTACATTTTAACTCTTTTATCCCATAGTGTACCTTTACCCATTGTTTGTGTGGAGGAAGATTTCATCACCATTCCTAAGATTATGTGATTTATTCTCAGTGTGAGAAATAAGGAATAGTTAGGGTTTCCTCTGGAAACATAGAGAGTGATAGAGGAATGATAGAGGTATTTTCATCATGGTATTTCTAGAAAAAGATCTCTAACTAAGGAATCTTTACGTATCCTATTGGCGGATGGAAATCATGTCGTAAATAACTCTTTGAAGAGACTCCCTACATAGGTCTTGTACGTACGAAGGGAGAAAGGGAAATTTGTTTCATGGTGGAAGTTGGGCTCAAGGAAGTAGAATTCAGGTGTCACTATATATCCTGCAAGGGAAAGAATCAATCCAAACAAAGTTCTAAATAAGAGAGATCCCATGTGGATCCAAAACTCAAATAGGAAACTCTCATAAGTGCAGGGGAATTTTACCATCCTCTGACATAGATCTGACTCATGTGTGGAGAATTATTGAAATGAAAATAATTGGTCCCATATAGTTTAATTTCTTATAGTTGGAATAATAGATTCCATGCAGTTTAATAGCATGCGGTGATAATGTGGTCCATACAGTTTTATATCTTTTAGTGAGGACATTTGGGCATTATAGGTGAATGCCATGTTGCTGGGATGCCTTTATCATGCATTTTTTCATCATGCGATCAGGATGAAGGTCATCCTATGTTAATGGATGGGAATGTTATATCCCACTATTTAATGTATTATGATTAGCACATTTGGTCATGCAGTTTAAAGTCATGTGGTTTAGACATGTATGGAACTATGCAGTTTAACGTCATGCAGCTAAGATGATTTGGCCACAAATAAAAAAAATCTTGAGGAACCTCACATTGGTGGGAACTCTGATGAGATCTACATCAATATAAATTAAAGAATATTCTCTATTATATTATACCTTATGTATGACATAAGTTACTTCCCATTTTGGATCCAATTTTAGAGTTTTATTTCTGAGTATCATCAGAGTTCTGAGGACCAACACCATTTCTCCGTCAAGAAAAAACTAGAGGTGAACCTTTTTATTGAAGTATCATGAAATACATTTCTAAGATACTTCCAAATGGTGCAGTGTTTGAAATATATTATCATTCAATCACTCTAACTCGTCTAATCATTTCTATGATTGTTCGTCTATGGAAAGTTGACAGCAGACGACGATGCAGAGCGATGGTAATTGAACATCAATGGGAAGAACCGACTTTGTCCCATATACTAATTATTATGGGGTTTCTTGAGTGGTAGTGTAGTTTGTGGTTTGTTAAGCCCATAGATCATGTGGAGTTTGTCCGACCATGATTTCTTGCTATTTTCTACCATTTTTAAGAGTATGTTGTATTGGGTCTTCATAAAGGCATCTATCTATCCATTGGCCACTACATGGTAATAGGATAAATGGTTGTCCCTTATTACTTACACCTGACATATCTTATACAAACTATCATAACATTAATTGAAACCATCATTTATCACTATTGTATGAGGGACACCAAATCTGGTGATTATGTTGGCTTTTAAAAAGAAGAAAATGCTCCTTTCCTTGACCTCTTTAAGGGATATGAATTATTCCCAATTAGAAACGAAGATGGTTATTGTGATAATATTCTTAAATTTTATTTCCATGGAAAGAGGATATGGTCCCACAATATCCATTCCCCATATAGAAATTTTCAATAAGTACTTGGATGTGTGAAGTAAATTTTGGGGATTGTGGATGAAATTGGGATGAACTTGGATGTAGTGGCACTTCATGGTGAACTAAGCACAATACTACATTATAGTGGTCAAGTAGAACCAAAGCCTTATAATTTAATGAGAGAGGTTAGACGCTGATTGATGTGCTCCACATGCTCGGGCATGCCATTATTTCTTGATGGCAGTGGTCTCTTTTCCATCAATTCACCTCAGAAGGACTTAATCAAGACCCTGATTATAGAGGACCTTTTTCTAGTTTGTGTCATCAAAATGTACAAAGCCTACTACTTTCCTATAAGGGTTTTCTCGACCATACCTAAATGGTGGGTGTTCTCTCTTTTGGTGATAATCTTCAATATGAGTCATCTAGCTGGTGGTAGGACCATGCGACTCAAATATGGGACTAATCTCATTGATTTATTCTATCTTTTCCTGGACATACTGTAAAAAAATACATCAGTGAGAAATTACAGTGAACATTTCATTCCAATCAGGGTCAACCGTAGATATATCGACATTTTCCATTGTGTTAGCTTTCACATTTTGTGACATGGGATATAAGTCAATGTCACTTCTGATGGTAACTCTACAATCAGTTCCCAAACATGGTTCATTAAAGGGATCATATCCTCTTTCTTGATAACATATCTACCATTTACATTCTTGATGACCAATTCTGAGTTTCCATTTATCTTTAGGTGTTCTTCTTGTCCTTGGACTGCTAGCTCCAGGGCTAAAATGAGGGCATGGTATTCTGCATCATGGTTTGTTCACCCCTATAACAGGATGAAGGAATACTATAAGACTTCCTTTTTGGGAGATATGAGTGTGACTCCTAGAAAAAAAATTTTGAGCATGGGTTCTTCCATCCTTTTCTATATCGATCTTCTGGAGGCACCATCAGGGTGTATTTCCCACATCTGGGGATCCTTCAAAACAAAGAACACGTCCTCATCAGGTATCATAGCTTCCAATGGAGTCATTTCTATTGAGGGGGTGATCTTCTAGGAAATGCTTTAATTTATATCCTTTTACATCTATCTAAGGCATAAACCATATATCAAAATATTTTAGGATGACAACCCACCATGATAGATTTTCAGTCATCATTGGATGGATGAGCATATACTTGAGCGGGTTTCTATGAGTGACCAGACGAACCTTATGGTGCTGCAGGTAATGAATTAGATCTGATATTAATATTTTTATATTCAGGATCCTTTTCTCGATACTTTAATAATGATTCTCAGCATCAGTCATGGTACGACTGAGATAATAGAGACTATTCTCACTATCATCATCATTCTTCTGTGGAAAAAAGGTACCTAGGTATTTCTCCAAGGTAGTGACATATAGAATGAGTGGATTTCTTCAACCGGTGGAATTATAACTGGTGGTATCAATATATATTTTGTGATATTGTTGAAATCATCCTGAAAAATCATAAGCCCATTGATATGAGACCCCCCTTTTTCATAAATCTGGAGAAAGGAAAACATTTACATTCAAGGATGGACATAAAGCACCAAATATTGGATATTTTTCCTTTAATTCCTCTTAGTTTTTTTTGAGATTTCAAGGAGGTGAAATTTAAAGGATAGCCTTTGTCTTCATGGGGTCCAAATTGATTCCACAATGGTGTAGGATGAATGTGAGAAATTTCCCTATAGTAATGCAAAAAGATCATATCAGGGGGATTATTTTTATACATGTTGCCACATTCTGATTAAAATAGTTTCAAGATTATACTAGTGGTTTGTGTTCTATCATGAAATAACCACCAAATCATCCATAAATAATTCAACTTATTTTCCTAGGAAGGGTTTTAAAATGAAGCTCATGGTGCGTTAATAGGTGGTACCATTTTTTTCGAACCAAAGGGAATTACCTTGTAAAAAAATACTCCCTAGGGGGATATGAAGGTACTGTATTCTTCATCTTCTTGGTCTATTCATATATAATTATATCCAGAATATTCATCCATTTTCAAGAGAGCCTCGTACCTTATAGTCTCATCGATCAATAATTCAGTTATCGGGAATGGGAATTCATATTTTGGGAAGTGAAAATTGAGATCCTTGAAATAGATACATACTCTAATTTTCCCATTATTTTTTTAATGGATATTATGTTTTCTAGATAGATTGGATATTGGACCTCCTAGATGAATTTGTCTTTGATGATCCTATCAACTTCAGCCACTATTTTGGCAGCATCTGTTGGGTGAGTCCTTCAGGAAACTTTCTTATAACTACAATGGTTTTCCAAAAGACCCATGTGATGAGTTCCCACATTGGGATCATGGCATGTCATTCTTGTATATTTCCAAGAAAAAAATATTGATTATTTTTCAGGAATGATGAGTATTTCATATTCTCTTTAGAATACATGGCCATACAAATCAAAGTGGGTCGTGGGTCTTCTTTAGTACCTAGGTTTATTTCCATATGTTCATTAATGGTAGTGGAGACACCGTCCTCAAGTTCTATAGGGGAATCCCTAGGATCTTCTTCCAACTCCACTTCCACATACTCCTTTTCATTATCTTCCTCTAATGGGGAAACAATTCTTGAGGTAATCTCTTCAGAATTGTGATAGGAATCACACTACTGGTATTTGGAGGCTGAAGCAACTTCTTCTCTCCCGACTAACTATGGGGAATTTTATATAAAGTATGTAGTTAATGGTGGAAGAGTTTCCTTGACTTTTTTTAGTGATGATGCGTTCTATTTGTCCCTATTGGTTGAGGTAGGAACAACCTAGATCCATGAAGATAGACTAAGGGCATTTTTATCTCAACACTCACCGTCACCCTAGGGGTTAGTGCACCTTTCATCGCTATTGGGTTTGGAGGCCATGAATGAAAGCATGGTAATGGTTGAAAACATGCATGCATTTAGACTAATGAACTACACCTGAATGATGGAAAGTGTGTATTCTTCACTGAGCTTCCTGAGAGGGTCGGAAGGGAGCACTTCTAGCCTATTGGGGGAGGTGACCCAATCAACACCATTTACTGTGGGTCGATTCTCTACCCTCTCATAGAATCCTGCATCAATGTAATGTGACTCACAGCATTAAAATGAATCCTTGTCAATGTAAACAAACCCATATTGTCCATTAATGCTATATTTTATGAACTGATTGAATGATGAAGGGATTTTCACATGCTGATGCAGCTAGAGCCTTCCTAGTAAGATATTTAAGGCTGTATTTTTCCACACCACAAGAAATTCTGAGTAAGATATTAGGTTTCCAAGACATTTTTGGAGCTTGATTTGGCCCAATGAATTCTTTTAAATTTTATCATAGCCCATCAAGTTTGTGCTATAGGGCATCATATTATCTTTAATATAGCCCAGCCGACTGAGTGTTTGCAGTGGGTTGAGATTAACTCCGGAGCCATTGTCGATGAACACATTTCAAATATCAACACCATTTATCTTTTTAGACATGTACATGGTTTTGATGTTCCCTTTCATGGTTGTGTCATCATCTCTATTAGTGAAGGATATAAGAAAATATAATTCTGCAGGATTGGTCTTAGTCCAATATATTTCTATGGTGGCCACTTCAGCTTCAAACTCTTGGGGGCTCAATAAAGCTTTGATGTGTTCTTCCCTAAAGTCTTCTAAAAATTTTAGTGCATCCAGGATCGATAGCTTGGCTAGTACTGAGGTTAACTACTTTAGGATTTCATATTTTTTATCTAGAGGTTAGAACATCCCTACTTGGGTATGATCTTTTTTAGTCATTTTAGAGTCTTTAGAATTGGATGTAGATGGACCAACCCTTGGAATAGGAAATAGTGGTTCTCCCATGCCTTGTGGATTTGGCTAAGATGGTCTTCCTACATGCCTTCAGCGATTAAACATTTTTCCTTATTATTATGGAAATTCTAGAATGATCAGGCCATAGTTTCTTTTGACTGGGGTAGAGAAACTTTCCTATTTCTATTCGGTCTATTAAAGGGATCTTCCATGAGTCTCTCCAACATTGACGGTTTGAGTGGGAGTATGAATAGAGATTTATTTCCACCATGCCTACATGTTTTCAGGTATCCTCTACTCCTGCATCCTTTTCCTCCATCCTCCCAATTGGGTGTAGGGGGTTCTATTTCATAACCATATTCTTCATTGGAGAAGGGGTCCACTAAGTGGATGACATTAATAGAGTCTAAAATCAATTCCTTATCTAATGAAGACTTTTCTTGACTGTCTTCTCACGATGGATCTATTTGGAAGGGTGGTGCATGTTGTGCCATTTGTATGGGTCGTGACCATATCTTCAAAAATGTTGTCATGAAATATGAGAACGTCAAATCCAACATTAGGCTTGGTGATGTTTCATCTTATTTCACTTTATCTTTCTGAACCATGGAGGATTTTGGGGATGAGGATATTGGTTTCATTGCATCAGGAGCTATTGGGAGTATATCTAGTTGCTTTAATTGTTCATGGAGTATTCCATTATCTTAGTTGACTATTTTACAAGTCATCCAACTGTCTCAATTTTTCTTATTTTTCTAACCATATTTTTCATTCCCCTTCTTCTGGATTGATGGTGGAAACATATTCCACTTGTGCTGGTAGTGCTCCCAGTTTTACATTTCCCAAAACTATCATTCATTATAGGTGGTCCATGAAGACAAATAAAAACCCGAATGGTGTGCCTCGGTATTCATTGGTAGGGAAAATAATCTGGGTGATCATCCAGACCTACTTCATCAGCCCTCTTTGGCTCTCGTAGTTGGAGAAAGTTATAATTCATCGTGGCTACGAAGTATCCATGGACTTGATCATCTCAAAAAGAGTACAATTAATTCCTTCGCTACTTGAATTGATTTCTTCTAGCCCCCTTTGAAAACCATGTCGAGGCAGGGATGGTTGTTTATATTCATGGGGACCTGCATGATTTGGTACGAACCTTGGAGTTGGAGCTGGTGTAGGGGAAGGGAGTTGCATGAGCATAATGGAAGCCACATCAGCTCTCCCTAATCTTTTCCCTATGACCAATGGGGATACTTGGTACATGATATTTTTATGTTTCAACTAATCTTATATTCTTTGGGAAATTATTGAGAAATATTTTAACCCAATTTTATATTTTACTAGGATGAGTGGTGTTTTTAGCTCATCACGGAGGTTGTAGATGAACATATAAATCATCTCATCTTGTGGGAGTGGCTGGTTCAAGGAGTACATTAGACCTTTCAATCACACAATGAAGTTTGAGACTCTATCATTATCCTGTTTTTGTATTTTAGGAGGTCACTAACTATTTTCCTTTGAAAATTTTAATTGAATTGAAAGTGGAACTACTATTGAAGATCCTCTCATAAAGTTATTTAATTGGATGGAAAACTAATATAACATATAAATGCTAACCCTTTCTGGGTTCTCATGAAGATTCTATGTATCACTAATTCTTGCTACTATGGGGTCCCCATCATGGGATCACAATAAGATGCGTAGTTCATCATGTGTTTTATCCTAATTTGTTGAATTCTAGGAAGACGGGGTTCCCAAAATTTGGTGGAGGTAGGACGTTGCTCAGACAGTCGAGGTAAGGTTTCCATTTTGGTTGTATCAGAACACATCATCCCTTAATGGCTTCCAGTCGAACTTCCAATGAATCGATGGAATTCATGTTCCCTTGATGCATGTATTGTTGGTCCTGATCATGAGTTGGCTTAGCAGGGGGAAATATTGGATGTGTCAGTACTATTAGAACTTGAGGTGGTTACCCAGATGGGGTATCCTCTGTGGTCTTTCTTGAATCTATTCTAGTTGTTTCCTCAATGGAGGGAAATCATGATATCCTTTTGGGGATATATTTAGTTAGACAAATGATCTTGGTGCGAAATTAAATGAGCATCCATTTGTGGATCCATTCTCTGGGATAATCCCTCATGGAAAAGGAACCTCATTGGAAGTGTCTTCATATGCTCTACCTGAGGAATATATCTGGTAGGAGAGCTTTCTTGAAGAATCTCAATTTTTATTTTCCTCTACTTCTTCATTTCTTCCTACTTTCAGTCAAATATCTCTTCAAGCATCAATGATTCATTTTTATGTGGAGGAGGTGGTGGTTCTTGTACTATATTTCTCTTATTCTTATGGTTATTAGAAATTCTCAAAGGTTGTAATGACATATTGACCATAAAATCACCCGAATTTAAGAAAGCTTGTTGATTCCGAATATGCACAACTCCAAGCATAGTGTGGGACACCTCTGGGAGGGAACCATCTTCTCCTACATCCTCATTATTTTTCTCACTTTTAGTGAGCACTACTGGAATGGTGGTCTTTCCCAACAGTTACATACCAACGGTTTGATAGAACCGTTGGTGAAGGAGGTTTTTCCCAACGGTTCATTAGAACCGTTGGCATAGATGTGGGGAGGTTTTTTCCAACGGTTCATGAGAACCGTTGGTATAGATATAGGTTTTTGCCAATGGTTCTTATGAACCGTTGGTATAGATATGCTTTGGGAGGTTTTTCCCAACGATTCTAGAGAACCGTTGGGATAGATATACATATGCCAACGGTTTTTAAGAACCGTTGGCAAAGGTTCTCCCCAAATTCCAGCCGCCTGTTCTCTCCCCCATTCGTGATACACAACCCTAAAACGGGAGCAGCAGCCGATTTAGGCGATTTTGGAGGTACTGCCGGCCTTGAATCTTCCAGGTCTTCTTCAGGTTATTCTTCTTCTTTATCTGGAAACGTATTCAAATGTTTGGATAGTATTTAAACCTATTTTCATTTTTCCCATCAGTTTAGGTGATTTTGGAGCTACTGCCCGCCGGACCAGCCTAAGGGTGAGTTTTCTTGAAAATTCCTTTTTGGATTTTACCCCTTGAACATGGTATGTCATTTGTGAAAGGTTATATAAATCGAATTGATTGTTCGATTTCTGAATTGAATTGTAAATTAAATTAATTAAGGGTATTTTATGGTTTGCATTCCCCTTTTAACACATGAATGCCAATTATTTTTTAACACATGTTTTAATTGTATTGCCTTGCCAATGTGAGTAAAGTAGAGACTATGCTATGAATCTATGAAATTGGATTGAATTTATCTTATATTTTATGTTACCATGTTAGATATATTATAACTAATGCATGTGATATCTTTATAGTCTTGTTAGGAGTGTTCTATTAAAAATTCCCATGTGAGTGCTTGAATTTTCATTGAATTGCTAGCCATTATGAGTTATGTTGAGACCATGATATGGAATTGATTGATTAAGCAAGGGAATCTCATTATCTTGTCATTACAACATGAGTAAATGAAGCTTCATTCTTTTCAGGTTATTATTTGATTGAGTCGCCATTTTGAGGTGAGTTGTATTAAATACCTTTGTTTTTTACCTTGGTATGTTTAATGAATTGTTTAAATGAAATGGAATTCATTAAATGATTAATAGTAAATAGTGATACATGGATTCTATTAGGATGCCAGGTATATAATCTTGTTTCTATTAACTTATACGCTTTATGTGATAAATGGATTCACAGTGGAATTCCACGGATAGACTCATTTCTTTGAATATTGATTAAGCCATGGGTGATACATGGATCCAAGGGAGGGATTCCATAGATAGACTTATTGAATGTAGAATTATATTCCAATTGATACATGGATTATTATGATAATTCCATAGATAGACTTATTGAATGTAGAATTATATTCCAATTGATACATGGATTCTTATGATAATTCCATAGATAGACTTATTGAATGTAGAATTATATTCCAATGCTATGCGTCTTGTGTGGTGGTGGTGTGGTTTATGTGTTTTATGGTAGTAGTGAAGTGTGTGATTATGTAGTTAATGTGAACCCATAGGTTGAGTATTTTGTGCTATCTATATATCATGTATTTTTATGTTATTTCTACACATTCCCAACCAGAGTTGGATAAACTTACCAACGATCAGAGGTTTTGAGTTATGAGTATTTTTTCTAATATCTAGGATGGTGGTTATATGTTTGGATAGCTACCATGTCTTCCATACTCTTCCTTCAAAAGTGATTGACCATGTGTTTTTAGGCAAGATGCGATGTGATTGTCCATGTGTCTTCAGGTGAGATGTACTATGATTTCCCTAGTGTTTTTTGGTGAGGTGTGATGTGATAAGGCTATAATAAGATGTGGCATGTGGTTGGGGTCATGTAGGGTAGGAGGATGGCACAAGGTTGATGTTATTCATGTTCATGATACCCTACTAATATGGTTATGGGATGAGTCATGCTGTTATGTGATATAACACATTAAGTTCTTGTTGGTTTTACATTTTTTCAATAACACATTTGTATGTTTTTTTGACATGTGTAGTTGATACCTTGATTATTTTCTTCCTTTATCATTTACTTAAATGTATTTTCTATTATAGTTAATGCCTATTGAATTGTTTATGACAAAATGACTTATATAAATTCTTTTTACAGAATGGAAAGAAGTTGGATGTATGAAACCGATCGGATCTCAGACGATTTTCAAAACAATTTGGAGAGCTTTATAGATTTTGCATTTCACAATGCTTCAGATAGTGGTCGCATACACTGCCCATGTTCCAATTGTGTTGGTAGACCTTGGTTGAGCCGTGAAGAAGTCAGCTACCACATAACCAAAAATGGGTTTCAAGCAAACTACTTTCTGTGGTATCACAATGGGGAGAAAACGAAATCTCAAATTGGTGATGATCGAAATGAAAAGACTGGAATGGAGAATTTGTTAGATGATCGGTTTCCATTTATTCGTCATCATGAAAAAGAAAGGATTTCGACTCAAGAAGACTTCGATATGAGGACAGCTGATGCATCTAGTGAAAATGATGATATTGATAGGGTGAAAAAATTGAATGATGCTGCCACGACTCCAGTATATCGACAATGCGATAAAATGAAAAAGCTGGAATTTTTAATCCGATTATTTCATGGGAAAACTATGTATGGGATTTCTAATACAGCAATCGATTACATTCTTACCCTCTTGAAGGATTTACTTCCAGATGATGCAGATATTCCCTCAAACCACTATATGGCATGGAAGTTAGTTGAGGAACTTGGATTTTAAAGAAACAAAATTCATACTTGCCCGAAAGATTGTAGTTTATTCTGGGAGGAAACCGCTGAACGAAATGAATGTATAAAATGTGGCACATCCCGCTGGAAGTCAAAATCTGATGGAACACCATCCCGCGTTCCACAGAAAGTAATGTGGCACTTTCCATTGATCCCCAGACTCTAGAATCTTTTTATGTCTGATGACATATCAATAAAAATGAGATGGCATGATACCGAGAGAAAGAAGACTGATGATGAGTTGGTTCATCCTGCAGATGGATTTGCATGGAAGAGATTTGATGCTCGACATCTTGATTTTGCAGCTGACGTGCATAATGTGAGGCTGGGTCTTTCATGCGACGGTTTTAATCCGTTTGGGCAGATGCTTACTTCGCACAGCACATGGCCCGTTTTTATGCACATTTATAATCTTCCCCCATGGTTGTGTATGAAAAAATCTTTCACTTTCATGAGTATACTCATATTTGGTCCTTCTGATCCCGGCATTGATATTGATGTATACATGCAACCTTTAATAAAAGAGTTGAAGCTTCTTTGGGATGTGGGTGTGCGCACATACGATGCATGTTCGAAAGACATATTTCAGATGCGCGCTGCGCTTATGTAGACAATCAATGATTTTCCGGCTTATGCAATGATGTCTGGATGGAGCACGAAGGGGAAACTGTCATGTCCAGTTTGTATGAAGAATACACGATCCAGAAGACTGAAACATCGTTGTAGTTTCATTTTTATGGGACATCGACGATTTTTTCCAAAGGATCATCCATATAGAATGAATCGTCGAAGATTTGATAATACTATAGAGACCGATGATCCACCTCAGCGTATGTCTGGAACTGATGTGCTTAATGAATTGAAAGATTTCAGTTTTTCGTTCGGGAAGGGTCAAATGAAATCTGGAAAGAGAAAGAATGTTTCCACAGAAACCTGTTACAATTGGAGGAAGAGGAGTATCTTTTTTGATTTGCCTTATTGGTCAACCAATTTGCTACGTCATTGCTTAGACGTAATGCATATTGAAAAGAATATATGTGAAATGTTGCTTTCAGTTCTTCTAAATGTCAAGGGGAAGACAAAAGATGATTTACGATCTCGACGTGACTTGGTGGATTGGGGCATCAGACCAGAATTGCATCCTGTGCGTATCAGTGAAAATAAATGGCAACTTCCATGTGCTTCTTATGTGATGACACCTACTGAAAAAAAACAATTTTTGGAAGTATTAGAGACTATTAGAGTTCCTGATGGATATTCAAGCAACATATCTAAACGGGTCAACAGAAGAGAGTTGAAGCTAAAATCTTTGAAGACTCATGATTATCACGTTCTACTGCATGAGTTGCTTCCAATAGCAATCCGTCATCTTTTGTCCAATAATGTAAGGGTGGGTGTTATTCGGTTGTGCCATTTTTTTATAGATCTTTGTGCTAAGAAGTTGTCCAAGTCTTTCTTGCAAAAAATGTTGACAGATGACCCATTAATTTTGTGTGAGTTGGAGAAAATATTTCCCCCATCATTTTTCACATGCATGTTGCATCTGACTGTCTATATTCCAACTGAAATACTTCTCGGAGGACCTATTTCTTTTCGTTGGATGTATCCAACTGAAAGAAATATGTTCACATTAAAGTCTTATGTTCGAAACAAGAATCATCCCGAAGGTTCTATCATGAACGGTTACTTAGCTCAAGAATGTATGGATTTCTGTTCAATGTATTTGTCTGATCTTACTACAAGAATGAACAGACCAATGAGAAATAAAGAAGAACAATATGAGAAAATTGAACCCAGTTTTCCATCACTTCCTCAAACAGGAGGAATTCCTGGATCATATACATTGAAGACATTAAGCCATGAAGAGCGGGAGATGGCACATCGCACAGTTTTGTTCAACTGTGATTTGTTCAATGACTATATCAGGTAACAAAATTGAATATGTATATCTTACATATATATCTGTTAAACTATTCATATTTTTTTATCTACAGGGAACATAAAACAATGATAAATAGGAAGCATCGTTCTTTATCTTTGAGAAGGAGAGAGGCTTTGCATAGCAAAGAGTTTTCTGCTTGGTTAAAATTGAAGGTAAAAATATTACTGTTTAAATTAATTATTTCAATATTTACTTAAGTTTAACTGTCATTTATATTGCAGGTATTGAGTTTGTCTGCTGACTCTGTCTCTGAGGAAATAAGAGCTTTGGCTTTTGGTCCTAATACCGTGGTTCATGACTGTAAATCAATTGTTATCAATGGGTACAGATTTATTGTCACTGAACGAGCCAAAAACATGAGAACACAACATGATGGTATTATGGTTACTGCCACAACAGATTGTTATGCCAGCGCATCAGATAGTAGACCGCGACTTGAAAATGTGGTTTATTATGGAGTCGTTGAGAAAATAATAATATTGGATTATTACTCTCATGGACGAGTCACAATGATGAAATGCCATTAGTTTGATTCGATGACGAGACATGGCACATTTATTGATGATTGTGGATTTCGAGTAATTAATATGACCCGCACTCTTGCAACCGAAGAACCATATGTGTTGGCATCAATGGCTAAACAAGTTTTTTATGTCAAAGATCAACTTCAACCTGAATTTGGTGTCATAGTTGAAGTAATTCCAAGACATATTTTTGATGATGCTGATGATGGAATTGACACTGTCCCTATTGCCATTGGAACCAATCCATTTATTTCTTTTGATGACTCCAATAGCTCAATTGTCAGAGTTGATTGTGAACCTGAAGTTGTGGTTGGAAATATATAGAATCATTCATCCATGTTCTCAATTATTTTGTTTTACCTCGAGTTGGGTTGTTAAGGTTGGTAATATTCATATTTATTTAGTATTGATCACAAATATGTTTTAGCTGACTTGATCGTTATGTGAATTTTCAATGTTTATTGGTTGCTGTTTTATTTGAATTGCATTTTCTAATTTGGAATTGAACTGTATTCAAACCAAATCAAACAATATTTCTAACTTGGTGAACATTACAACTTGTATGTTTTATTAAATTCATTCAAGCTCTTCTAAAACAATTGATAGCTAAATTACCAATGAATCCCCTCATTCCCTCATATATTTAGTTTTTTGGTTTACACATTAATTTTCTTTTTCTAATTAATTAAATATTTGTTTTCCAATGCAGGAAATGAAGCCAATTGAAGAGAGACGAAGAAAAAAAATGGCGGAGAACAATCGTCGGATGGAGGAGATGGGCATTCCACCATTAGTGCCTACAGTGAGTACTTTATTTCAAATATATATATATATATATTTACAGAATATATAATGTCATGTGATTAATTTTTTTTGTAAACTTTTTTGTAGGATCCACCATTACGTCGACAGTTATTCGACGAGGAGCCTAGTACTGGTCCTAGTACTCAGGCCGGTGGTACGAGGAGGGTTCGTACCAGAGGTGGACATAGAGCTGCGCGTGCCCGACTAGACCCTGCCCCTCCCACTAACATTTCAGCCTTCCCACATTCTGATCCCGGTGTGTCGTTAGGGACACACGGGATATTTAGACCTCCCATGTTTTCGCTACCTTCTGCATCTTCTGCCCCATCATTTTCATATCCCATGATGATTCCCACTCCCCAGTCAGCATCAGGTCATACAGTTGTTCCATCTTCTTTTCCTTCTACTTCTGTCTCTCCGAGCTTTTATATTCCATCGTCTTCGACTCCTGTTCCACCAGAGGGTGTTCCATCAGGTTTTGTGGATCCGGCGCCACTCATTGATCAGACTAGCACAGGTATATTTATAAAACCCTATCAAATTTTTATAGCAATATTTATTTTCATTATAACATGTTTTGATAAAATATTTGTTTTTCTTTCATGACAGATACATCTACTGACAGGAGGCGGGGGCGGGGCCGTACACGCATGCGTTCGGTGTGGAACCGTCGCACACAGGTTATGGTGGAATATAATGAAAACAATCAGATGGTTGAGAAAACAGGGCAACAATGTCGGAGTTTTATGGCGACGCTTTCCAAATACTCCGACATCATTCCCGTCAGCCCGCTGTCGTGGAGACATTTGCCACATGAGGTCAAAGATAGAGCTTGGGCAGAGATATGGGTAAAAAATCTGTTGTATTTAATGCCATGAATTTTTTTTGTATTTATATAAATTAATATTTTCATTTCAGCTTCGATTTAATTTTCCTGATGGTGAGGGTGCACGACTGGAACGTCTAAAGGATTTAGGCGAGCTTTGGAGAGCCTGCAAGCATGAGCTGTATATTGGATGGCGTGCTAGAGTTGGCACTGAGTTAGAGGCGGTACCAGTCGTGGATGATTGTCCTATAGAGCAGTATCGTCAGATGATTACTCATTGGACGAGTACCCAGTTTAAGGTATGAATTACATTTGAGGTATTTAAATAATAACTTTCAAGTTTTGCATTAATATTATCCTTTGCATTATCGAATTTTATTTAGGAATCATCTGGAAAAAATAAAAAAAACATTGATGCAAAAAAATACCTCCATACACTAGGACGCACGACGATGCCGGATCATGAGAGGCAGCAGGTATGACAATTGTTTATAAGTTTTCTTTACGACTTACATTTTCTTTTGTTTCCTCAATTATTTAATTATTTGCTGAAGTCTTTATATAAATTTTGTTTTCAATGTCATTTTAGAGGCAAGTACAAAATATTGAAGGATGTGTGCCTCGAGCAAAACTGTTTTGCTCGAGTAGACGAAAAAAGGATGGACGTGCTGTCAACGAAGCGACTCAGCAGCAGATTGTAAGTTTTAATCTGTTGATTTTATATTTTAATATCTATTTCATAAATTAATAATATATTTATATTTGTAACAGGATGCTTTAGAGGCCCTCGATGCCCAAGAAGCAGACAATTTTGGGCCATCTGATCACTTACATCAGGTGTTGGGAGAGGATCATTCTGGCAGAATACGCTGCCGACCTAGGATAGCCCCGACGAGGTATTGGCCTGCCTCAGGTACGAGTTGTAGTGCCACCGAGCTGCAGCAAGTTAGGGAACAGGCAGAACAGGCTGAGAAAAGGGCCACAGAGACGGCAGAACAGTCTGCAAGGGCAAACAGTGCATTTATGAAATTTATTGAAGTTCTACGTCCAACACTTCCAGCAGAGGCCAGCCCAGCGATTGATGAATACATGTCGTCGATACATTCTATATATGGTGCACCAGGTGGCAGTTCCAGTGGTGGTCAGGCCGATGTCGAGCTTGAAGATGATGATGGCGAGCAGTCTGATGCGGAAGAGGAGGGAGATGAGGAGGGCGAGGAGGAGGGCGAAGGCGAGGAGGAAGGCGCTGTGGAGGGTGAGGACGATGAGGAGGACGATGACGAGGGCGATGATGATGATGATGATGATGGAGATGGTGATGCTGATGTGGGACATATTGATCCGTTACATTTTTGACTTGAGATTTGATGTTTAATCTATTCTAGTTGTTGGTTTTATCTAGACTCGTAGTATAGTATTGGAGTTGAGTTATTTTTATATATTGTCTGTTTTTATGGATGTTGTTGTCTTTTAGTGGTTGTGTGTTTGAGAACTCCCTGGACAACCCCCCTCATTCTTGGACCCTGGACAACCCCCCCTCCCCCTTGGACCCCGAACACCCACCAAACACCCCCCGGACAGCCCCGCGGACAGCCCCCTGGACAGCCCCCTGGACAGCCCCCCGTACAGCCCCCAACCCTCCACCCTGGACCCCGGATAGCCCCCCGGACAGCCCCCCAGACAACCCCCCCACCCTCCCCCTTGGACCCCGGACAACCCCCCAAACACCCCCCGGACAACCCCCTGAACAACCCCAGACAACCCCCTGAACAACCACCGGACAACCCCCTAAACAACCTCGGACAACCCCCTGAAGAACCCTCAAACACCCTCCGGATAGACCCCACACACCCCCCCACCCTCATCCTTGGTCCCCGGACAGCCCCCCAGACACCCACCAGACAGCCCCCCCGGACAGCCCCCGCGGACAGCCCCCTGGACAGCCCCCCGTACAGCCCCCAACCCTCCACCCTGGACCCCGGATAGCCCCCCGGACAGCCCCCGGACAACCCCCCCCCCCCCCCTTAGACCCCGGACAACCCCCCCCCCCACCCCCCCTTGGACCCTGGACAACCCCCCAAACATCCCCCAGACAGCCCCCTGAACACCCCCGGACAACCCCCTGAACAACCCCCTGAACAACCCCCGGACAGCCCCCTGAACAACCCCAGACAACCCCCTGAACAAACCCCAAAAACCCCCTGGACAGACCCCGCACAGCCCCCCCACCCTCCTCCTTGGTCCCCAGACAGCCCCCCAGACACCCACCGGACAGCCCCCCCAGACAGCCCCCCGGACATCCCCTCCACCTTCCTTAATTTCATTAGCTCTGAAATGTTTCATAGCACGATCAACTAAAATCTAATCCATACTAAATATGATATAAAAATATTCTATATGAATTTCCATAAGATTTTAAGTGAAAACAAAAAGTGACATACGAAAAACTGACCAAACGCATTCGAAATGTGTTGATACTTTAGGACAATGATCCATGGGTCATATGTGACGTGTAAGAGTCATCCCCGCCTCAATCCGAGGCGCGGTGTGGTCGGAACAACTCAAAGTGTATGTCTTTTGTTTCAAAAGGACATCATTTTAAGTGAAAAACATCAACTGGCATACGGAAAACCGGCCAAACGCATTCGGATTGTGTTGATACTTTAAGACAACGATACATGAGTCATTTTAGACGTGTACGAGTCAACCCCGCCTCAATCCGAGGTCGTCCGCTATGAATTTGACCGTTGGACGCCCGTTTTGGCCGTTTATGACACCCGAACTGTGTTGTCGGTCACCGCGGGCACACGGCACGTCCGATTGATGTGTCGTCTGCTCGAACACTTCAAAAATCATTTTCCCGTATTTGTCGTCTGATTTCAGGCCATTCCGACATCGTTCGGCCCATTTGGACCCCCCTCACGCGCGTTTACGAAGCGCGCGCATCACTTAAAACACGAATATTGAGTCGTACCGTGCAAACCGCACGTCCGATTGACGTTCCGTCTGCACGTACACGTCACAAATAATAATTAGAATGTTCCACGGTGGTTTCAGCTCAATCCGAGGTAGTCCGCTATGAATTTGACCGTTGGACGCCCGTTCTGGCCGTTTATGACACCCGAACTGCGTTCTCGGTCACCGCGGGCACAGGACACGTCCGATTGATGTGCCGTCTGCTCGACCACTTCAGAAATCAGTCACCCGTATTTGTCGTCTGATTTCAGGCCATTCCGACATCGTTCGGCCCGTTTGGACCCCCCTCACGCGCGTTTACGAAGCGCGCGCATCACTTAAAACACGAATATTGAGCCGTACCGTGCAAACCGCACGTCCGATTGACGTGCCGTCTGCGCGTACACGTCACGAATAATAATTAGAATGTTCCACGGTGGTTTCAGCTCAATCCGAGGCCGTCCGCTATAAATTTGACCGTTGGACGCCCGTTCTGGCCGTTTATGACACCAGAACTGCGTTGTCAGTCACCGCGGGCACACGGCACGTCCGATTGACGTGCCGTCTGCTCGACCACTTCAGAAATCACTCACCCGTATTTGTCGTCTGATTTCAGGCCATTCCGACATCGTTCGGCCCATTTGGACCCCCCTCACGCGCGTTTACGAAGCGCGCACATCACTCAAAACACGAATATTTAGCCGTACCGCGCAAACCGCACGTCCGATTGACGTGCCGTCGGCGCGTACACGTCACAAATAATAATTAGAATGTTCCACGGAGGTTTCAGCTCAATACGAGGTAGTCCGCTATGAATTTGACCGTTGGACGCCCGTTCTGGCCGTTTATGACACCCGAACTACGTTCTCGGTCACCGCGGGCACAGGACACGTCCAATTGACGTGCCGTCTGCTCGAACACTTCAGAAATCAGTCACCCGTATTTGTCGTCTGATTTCAGGCCATTCCGACATCGTTCGGCCCGTTTGGACCCCCCTCACGCGCGTTTACGAAGCGCGCGCATCACTTAAAACACGAATATTGAGTCGTACCGCGCAAACCGCACGTCCGATTGACGTGTCGTCTGTGCGTACACGTCACGAATAATAATTAGAATTTGGCACAGTGGTTTCAGCTCAATCCGAGGCCGTCCGCTATGAATTTGACCGTTGGACGCCCGTTCTGGCCGTTTATGACACCAGAACTGCGTTGTCGGTCACCGCGGGCACACGGCACGTCCGATTGACGTGCCGTCTGCTCGAACACTTCAGAAATCAGTCACCCGTATTTTTCGTCTGATTTCAGGCCATTCCGACATCGTTCGGCCCGTTTGGACCCCCCTCACGCGCGTTTACGAAGCGCGCGCATCACTTAAAACACAAATATTGAGTCGTACCGCGCAAACCGCACGTCCGATTGACGTGCTGTCTGCGCCTACACATCACGAATAATAATTAGAATGTTCCACGGTGGTTTCAGCCCAATCCGAGGCCGTCCGCTATGAATTTGACCGTTGGACGCCCGTTCTGGCCGTTTATGACACCAGAACTGCGTTGTCGGTCACCGCGGGCACACGGCACGTCCGATTGACGTGCCGTCTGCTCGAACACTTTAGAAATCAGTCATCCGTATTTTTCGGCTGATTTCAGGCCATTCCGACATCGTTCGGCCCGTTTGGACCCCCCTCACGCGCGTTTACGAAGCGCGCGCATCACTTAAAACACGAATATTGAGCCGTACCGCGCAAACCGCACGTCCGATTGACGTGCCGTCTATGAGTACACGTCACAAATAATAATTAGAATGTTCCACGGTGGTTTCAGCTCAATCCGAGGTAGTCCGCTATGAATTTGACCGTTGGACGCCCGTTCTGGCCGTTTATGACACCTGAACTGCGTTCTCGGTCACCGCGGGCACAGGACACGTCCGATTGACGTGCCGTCTGCTCGACCACTTCAGAAATCAGTCACCCGTATTTGTCGTCTGATTTCAGGCCATTCCGACATCGTTCGGCCCGTTTGGACCCCCCTCACGCGCGTTTACGAAGCGCGCGCATCACTTAAAACACGAATATTGAGCCGTACCGCGCAAACCGCACGTCCGATTGACGTGTTGTCTGCGCGTACACATCACGAATAATAATTAGAATGTTTCACGGTGGTTTCAGCTCAATCCGAGGCCGTCCGCTATGAATTTGACCGTTGGACGCCCGTTCTGGCCGTTTATGACACCAGAACTGCGTTGTCGGTCACCGCGGGCACACGGCACGTCCGATTGACGTGCCGTCTGCTCGACCACTTCATAAATCAGTCACCCGTATTTGTCGTCTGATTTCAGGCCATTCCGACATCGTTCGGCCCATTTGGACCCCCCTCACGCGCATTTACGAAGCGCGCGCATCACTTAAAACACGAATATTGAGCCGTACCGCGCAAACCGCACGTCCGATTGGCGTGCTGTCTGCGCCTACACATCACAAATAATAATTATAATGTTCCACGGTGGTTTCAGCTCAATCCGAGGCCGTCTGCTATGAATTTGACCGTTGGACGCCCGTTCTGGCCGTTTATGACACCCGAACTGCGTTCTCAGTCACCGCGGGCACAGGACACGTCCGATTGACGTGCCGTCTGCTCGACCACTTCAGAGATCAGTCACCCGTATTTTTCGTCTGATTTCAGGCCATTTCGACATCGTTCGGCCCGTTTGGACCCCCCTCACGCGCGTTTACGAAGCGCGCGCATCACTTAAAACACGAATATTGAGCCGTACCGCGCAAACCGCACGTCCGATTGATGTGTCGTCTGCGCGTACACGTCACGAATAATAATTAGAATGTTTTACGGTGGTTTCAGCTCAATCCGAGGCCGTCCGCTATGAATTTGACCGTTGGACGCCCGTTCTGGCCGTTTATGACACCAGAACTGCGTTGTCGGTCACCGCGGGCACACGGCATGTCCGATTGACGTGCCGTCTGCTCGACCACTTCAGAAATCAGTCACCCGTATTTGTCGTCTGATTTCAGTCCATTCCGACATCGTTCGGCCCATTTGGACCCCCCTCACGCGCGTTTACGAAGCGCGTGCATCACTTAAAACACGAATATTGAGCCGTACCGCGCAAACCGCACGTCCGATTGACGTGTCGTCTGCGCGTACACGTCACGAATAATAATTAGAATGTTCCACAGTGGTTTCAGCTCAATCTGAGGCCGTCCGCTATGAATTTGACCGTTGGACGCCCGTTCTGGCCGTTTTTGACACCAGAACTGCGTTGTCAGTCACCGCGGGCACACGGCACGTCCGATTGACGTGCCGTCTGCTCGACCACTTCAGAAATCACTCACCCGTATTTGTCGTCTGATTTCATGCCATTCCGACATCGTTCGGCCCATTTGGACCCCCCTCACGCGCGTTTACGAAGCGCGCGCATCACTTAAAACACGAATATTGAGCCGTACCGCGCAAACCGCACGTCCGATTGACGTGCCGTCTACGCGTACACGTCACAAATAATAATTAGAATGTTCCACGGTGGTTTCAGGTCAAAAGGACGTCATTTTAAGTGAAAAGCATCAACTGGCATACGGAAAACCGACCAAACACATTCCGAATCTGTTGATAATTTATCTCAACAATCCATGGGTCATATGTGACGTGTACGAGCCAACCCGGGATGAATCCGAGTCGCGGTGTGGCCGGGATAAGTCTAAGTGGCTCTCTTTTGTTTAAAATGGACACCATTTTAAGTACATACGGAAAAATGACCAAACGGATTCGGTTTCCGTTGAAACTTTAGGAGAACGATCCATGGGTCATATGTGACGTGTACAAATCAACCCCGCCACAATCGGAGACACGGTGTGGCCGACACCACTCAAAGTGTCGGTCTTTTGTTTCAAAAAGACGTCATTTTAAGTGAAAAGCATCAAGTGACATACGAAAAACCGACCAAAGGCATTCGGACTGTGTCGATACTTTATCACAAGGATCCATGGGTCGTATGTGACGTGTACGAGTCAATCCCGCCTCAATCTGAGGAGCGGTGTGGCCGACACCGTTCTAACTGTGTCTCTTTTGTTTAAAATGGACAGGATTATAAGTGAAAAGAACAACTGGAATACGGAAAACCGACCAAACGCATTCCAAATTTGTTGATAATTTATCCCAACGATCCATGGGTCATATGTGACATGTACGAGCTGACCCGGGATGAATCCAAGTCATGGTGTGGCCGAGATCAGTCTAAGTGGCTCTCTTTTGTTTAAAACGGACATCATTTTAAGTACATACGGAAAACTGACGAAACGGATTCGGTTTCCATTGAAACTTTAGGAGAACGATCCATGGGTCATATGTGACGTGTACGAATCAACCCCGCCTCAATTGGAGACGCGGTGTGGCCGATAGCACTCAAAGTGTCTGTCTTTTGTTTCAAAGGGACATCATTTTAAGTGAAAAGCATCAAGTGACATATGGAAAACGGAGAAAATGCATTCGGATTGTGTCCATACTTTAGGAAAAGGATCCACGGGTCGTATGTGACGTGTACGAGTCAATCCCGCCTCAATCTGAGGATCGGTGTGGCCGACACTGCTCTAACTGTGTCTCTTTTGCTTAAAATGGACAACAATTTAAGTACATACGGAAAACCGACCAAACGCATTCGGTTTCCATTGAAACTTTAGGAGAACGATCCATAGGTCATATGTGACGTGTATAAGTCAACACCGCCTCAATATGAGGCGCGGTGTGGCCGGAACCACTCAAAGTGTCTGCATTTTGTTTCAAAAGTACGTCATTTTAATTGAAAAACATCAACTGACATACGGAAAACCGACCAAATGCATTCGGATTGTGTCGATACATTAGCACAACGATACATGGGTCATATGTGACGTGTATGAGTCAACCCCGCCTCAATATGAGGCACGTTGTGGATGGTAGCACTCCAGGTGTATGTATTATGTTTAAAACGGACATTACTTTAGGTAAAAATATATGGTATACAAAAAACAGATCAAATTATGAATTGACTTCCAGATTCCACATATAATTGTCATCTACATTTTAAATTTAAATCTAAATGAATTATGTATGTTTATAATTTAATTATGGATGTGTATAGTTCTACCATTATATGTTAAACGTGTATGAATTTGTTCTCTATATGTAAGTGTTAGTTGGTTACTGCAGGTACAATAATTATATATGTATGTGTTAGTTTATTGCAGGTACAATAATTGGATTGAAAGATGAGAGGGAACCCACAAAACCAGATGTGGTGCTGGTCAAATTGGAGACCTGGTTGGGAGCTGCTGGGCAAATTGGGGAGCTGCTGGGTGATTTGCCCAGCAGAGGCTATGCCAACGGTTCAAAACCGTTGGCATAGAAATTGTGGATTAGTTTTACCAACGGTTCAACAAACCGTTGGTAAAACACTTTTCCCAATGGTTTAAAACCGTTGGTAAAACACTTTTCCCAACGGTTTAAAACCGTTGGGAAAGAGTAGATGTGGGGTTTTTCCCAATGGTTTTCCAAACCGTTGGGAAAAACATGATAATTTTAAGCCCTTGTGCCAACGGTTTTAAACCGTTGGCAAATCTTTTTCCCAACGGTTTTAATGAACCGTTGGGATAGAGTAACTTTTCTCCACCCTATCCCAACGGTTTACTGTAAACCGTTGGGAAATGTTTTTCCCAACGGCTTACTTACCTACGGTTGGCAGAACCGTTGGTATATGTTATACCAACGGTTGTCCAGCCTTTCCCAACATTTCTCAACCGTTGGTAAATCTATTATTTCCAGTAGTGGAGGTTCATGGGATTTAATCCTACTACATTCACCGATGCATATCGCATTCGGGGCAACGTACCAAGTGCTGAATAGTAGGATATCTTTATGTGTCCATTACTGGATCTTCTCATTCTATTTCGGGGTCCTCTTCAAGTTTCTTGATGAAGGATAACTCCAAGGAAACCATGAAATAACTTGATAATATTCCTTCTTTATAAGGGATATGATTAATGAGATGGTATAAAATGGGTAACCCCTCTATTCATTTTTTTCCCCAAGCAGGAAAATAATCACATCTACTGGGAGGGTGGTTGAGGTAAAAATGACCCAGCCATGTGGGATGGAGTTTCCCCTATTCCTCTTATATTTTAACTCAGCCCAAGATTGTTGGTTTTAAAAGGATCATTATTTCATAAAAATTCCCCCAATCCTATAGACTGGGGTTGAACCTGTACTGTGGAAATTACTATTGCTATGGATGATTTCTCGATTGTGTACATCCCTATTTGAGTGTGAATAGGATACAGTGTCAGGTATGCACATGGATTACATGCTTATGAGGACATGATTAGTAATCGTTTATTGGATTCCATTAGGAAATAATTCTTCTTAGAGTTTTTTATGGCCTATTTCAGGATACTGTCAATGGATTTCTCTCCTCAGACCTAACACTTTTGAGACATAATCAATATTGGTTCTTATCGAGAATTCCATCTTTCTTGAACAGTTATTTAATTTTATGTCCATCGAGGGATAACGACATTGTAGAATTTCCTTTTCAATGTACTCTATTAGATGATATGTGGAGTGAAGTGAAAATATCCATGTTCTCCCTATCCCCAAATTTTAACAGCAGATGGGGAATTTACGATGAGGCAACACAACTTCTACTGATCATGGAGGTAGTATAGTTCAAAGTCTTTCTTCTACCTATCTGATTGAGGAAACTATGCATATGGAAGATATTTTACATCAATTTTATGGTAAAAAAATACAATATATTAACAATATTTCCACACCCATCTTAGGGTAGTAATGATGACTTCAAAAGGTAGAGAGTTTTCCAGATATTGAGGCGGTTGTTGTTCATAAATTCTTCCAACATTTCTGTTGGTATGTTGTACTGAGAAGTGGTTGTGGGACATAACATGACTAGAATTTAATCTTTATCCATTATTCTTCTCACTAGAAACATATCCTTTTTCATCCAGGAAATCCTATTCTTGATCTACTCAACTTGACTTCTTCTTAATGATTTCATTCTATGATGTGGGGATATTCGGAATCTCATTGACATTTGAATGGTATGTGGGTGGCTCAAAAGATAATCATTGCCCCGAGAATTCCTCTGGTTGAGAAAGTATGTCACTTTTCAAATACATAGCATCTAGTATGTAGTACTTTATCATTCCAAGAACCTCTGTATATGAGGGATTTCTCGTATTTGATCTGGGGAGGGGAGAACCTTCTTGCTGGTGTGAATTCTAACTGCGTGGAGGACCTTCGAAGCTGGTGTTTCCATGAAGATGACTAAGATTGCAGCTTAATGTCCAACCATAGGGAGTATCCCCATGAATTATACCCATTGGAGGACGTTTAAGATGGACTGTAGTGAGGAGAGGTCCTTTTTGATGCTTGATTTCATTGACGGGAGGACCTTCACAGTGACTTCCATAAGCGAGGAATACCATCATGACATGATATCTGGTTTCAGGGAGAATATCTGCAGTGTGCATCTTTAGGAGGACCTTTGGGGTGAAATGAAACAAGGAAATGACTTTCTTATTCCTTGATTCAATTGTGGGGAGGACATTCATAGTGGCTTCCATCATGGAGAGGACTACCATCATAGTGAGGACTACCATCATGGCTTGACGTCCAACAATGAGAGAATAATATCTATAACATATACCCTAGGGTGGACAATCAAGGTGGACTATAGAAAGGTGAAACCTTCTTTTTTTGATATTCATGTCAATGGGAGGTCTACAATGACAATTATCCGAGCATATTCTCTCATGATCAATCATTTCTTTCCCACGAGGTAATCCAATGCATGTGCTCTAGGGAGGACAGTTAGAGCTACTAGTATCGACATTACGGGGAGGAAATTTGAAAGTTTTGCTACCAATTAAATAATTTGGTAATGTATTTGTAGTATCTTGATCCTCTTTTGATAGATGATTGAAGGAGTCAAGGACTCCAACTTCCATTAGAGAAGAATCCTGAATATTCTCTTCATTTCTAGCTACCTTTGGTGCATTTCATTTTTGGGAACTTTCTTGTGAGAAACTATGGAAGCCTGTTATTGGTAACATCCATCATATACGAGTCCCTATTTGGTTGGTTCATGAAAATACATTGGGATATGTTGAAAAGTATCCTAAGTTTTGGCAGGGATATATGCCTGCCCAAGAGTGTCCACCATGTTGGACCGATGTCACCCAGTTGAAACGAGTATTTTTTCCCAATTTGATTGTCCTTATATCATGGAATATTTTCTTTTACCCTCCTAGACTAGAGTAGGGATGCATGTCTATTTTGGAGTGACCATTTTATTTTATGGACGAATCACCCTGCCCATGAGATGGGGTTATGGTCCTGAATCCTCTCTTTTTCGACAGACACGATCACATCTTGACAAGTCTGGAGGATCAGATCTATAATTGATTTATAATACTCAATAACTTACATGATTTATTGAGATACTTCCTCATTAGAAATATGTAAAAAAGGCCAATTGGGATGTTGGATCATGATTTTATGCCTGCTCCGATCCTCTATGTGTTGCTAGTGGGTACTGGCAGTTCTTATGTGCTGGGAAAGAGGAACGAGTTTTCCACTGACTATTATCTCTGGTATCCACTATATTTGAGTGGTGGGATTCATATTTGAGAATAGGAATTCATGTGCTCTGATTTTATGCATTATTTTTCACACTGTATTGATATGAATCAGTAAGAATTTAACTCTTCTTGTATTTTCTTCCCACCAAATTTGACTAGTGGGATTTGTTGTGGTATGTGTGAATTTGCATCTTCCTATTGATTTCCACCATATATGACTAGTGGTATTCATATATATTGGAAGTATTGTATGACTACCCATAGTTTTCCACCCTATTTGGATGGTGGGATTGGATTGCATCATTAGGGATTTGTTCTTTCTTGTAGCTTGTTTCCACCTTATATGGATGACGATCTTTTTACGCATTGACACGGATTTGTATCCGCCAATAATTTTCCACTTTATCTGTGTAGTAGGACCGATGATAATTTCCTTGAATTTTTTCTGGCTAGAATTACGCCACCATATTTTTGAGATGAGATTCATATGGGTGAGTGGGAATATAAATCTGCTCAGATATTTTCATTGTATTTCCATGGTGGGCTTCATAAGAGGGGGCAGATTTGTATGTCTACCCATGTTATGCTTCCATGGTTGTATGATGGATCTCCTCCCCAAGAACTAGGGTTATGACATGCTCTAGATTTTATGTTTATTTCCCTCAATGGGTGGCCCATGGGTCCCATGCCTGTTGGACCTTAGGAGGGGCCCTTGGTGTGGTATCCTCTTTGAAATTAGGATACTGGGCTGCATGGCGTTGGCGACGACATTCTCTTGAAGCGGCCCATGAGTAGGACCCCTGAGTAGCTAGGATGAAGTCATCAGTGTTTACTTCATCTGATCCCTAGGATAAGGAAGGTACTCACTATTTTGTTCTAGGGATAGTATCCTAAAACTATTGGGGATGGTGAATGGGGTCACCCGAATTTGGACCGGCGTCCACTGCTGGGTGAGTGGCTGGTGGGACTTCATGACCATGAGTGTTTTCTTGCTTCTTCTAGGGTGGGAAGGTTACCATTTTGGTTGTACCCTTGGATTAGCATGTTAAAACCCCTGATTTGAAGATTCTTGTTAGGAAATTTTGTTCTATTGTTCGCTGAGGACCTCGCTGCATGTCCAGTACTGAGCTAGTGAGTCTGAAAAAACTATCGGGATGGAATTGGATTGAAGGTAGCTCTATGAAATTCCTATTATAAATGAAATGTATAAACAATAAAACCCCATAAAATTAGCATCTCCTGAGAACATGTGTTATTGATGATCAAGTTTTTCCCTCTTCTTTTTTGGACAAAAGGGGCTTGCAGTAGGGTAATACCACCACTTTAGTAAAGGATTCATGTCAGGTTCACCATTTTTGTTTCAACCTATTTTGCATCACAACCATATTCATGGATGAGACTCATCCCATAGTAACTGGGTAGTATATCCTTTTTTTATGAAGGAGATGGCACAATTGAGTTGTCTTTCTAGGTGAATGTAGGGAGTTAAGTGTCCGTGAAATTGATTTGTTTCAGGTATGATATCCTCGAAAAGAATATAATAGGTTTATTCATAGTCCTAGAAGCACCCAAATGACCTTTTATCCACGACTCGCAGTCCTTCCTTCCAAAGGCATACACTGATTGGATTATTTGTCCATTGAAACTTATAGACTCAATTGGTGATAGGATGGGAGGACGGGTACATCACACCCTTCTAAGGGAAATAATTGCCTACTTTGGGAATCTCTTACAGATTTAATCAATGTTTATATGTTCCTATGTTTCTTAGTCCTTGGTACTTTCCAATGAATGTGTCCATGAGTTTCCCCCTGGGATGAATGATCGATCTAGATACACATGGGTCTTGAATCATCTATATGTATCTGAGGTTCTCTATTGATGAGATCCCTCTTATGGATAAATTAGGGATTCCATTGCTTTTTTACTAAGAAAATTGGGTTTAAGCCATGTGACAAGGCTCTATAGTGTTTTTCACAATCCATGGGGGACATTAATTATTTTGATTTCGGGGTCAGACCCATAAGATGGGATTCCTACGTATCCTCATGAGTGGAATAAGAGCCCACGTAGTTTGGTGCCACTCATCTGGACACACCACATTTTATGTTTGTGTGAAAAGAAACCATCCATGCATTTTAACTTTTTGTGGTAAGGATGTCTAGGCGGATGGTGCCCCGTCAAGATTTGGGGAGGTACATATGCCACGGTGGACCAAGGTACCCTGAAGCTATGTAATTTTCAGGATGATGGTGACCCTATTAAGGATATGGCCTTGAGAACATTAGGATCGATCGGGGAGTTGGGTTTGGACTCTGAAGAGGATTCTATCATGTATCCCAGTATGTTAGGAATCAATGTTCATGTGGTTTGGTAACCCTTGTAGTTTCACATCATGCGGATAGGACGAGGGAGAACTGATGTGAATATGATGGAACAAATGTGGTCTATGAAGTATCCGGCTTGAACCATATGAGGTTTCATACTTATTCGAATCAGTTTGGATTAAAATTCTACATAGTTTTGGATGTTTGGGACTTACACTTCAGAGGATTCCCATTAGAGCCATCAATTGGGGCTTATGCATGGGAGATTCCCATAAAGGGGGCATGATTGGAGTGTACACCATAAGGAGGCCTTTTGAAAGTGGGGTAATTTATTGGGGATGAATTCTGAGGATAATGTTCCTTAAGCTCAGGACTAAGGAAGGAATCCTACATACCCTAGTTGGGGTTGGAATCAGTGTTCTCATAGTTCATGGGGGTGGGGCTTATACATAGATGTTTCACATCTACCGGGGCTGATATCTCATTTCATGGATGAGGTAACATGGAGATCAAGCCTTATGAAGGCTTCCAAAGTATCCCAAATATATTTGGAATCATACTTCTCATAGTTCATTTGGGGGTTGATTATGTGGGTATTGTGATCATCACTAACCTCTAAGCCAACGTGAGTCATGTTCAGTGTAACAAACAAGAGGAAGCAGTAGATCTGACTAACCACACATCTTTCCTTCTTTACTGATGGAAGAGGAGCATGAAGATGGAAAAAGAGTTCGGGGATAGAGCACAACCCCCTATGATCAAAGGGGATTACTCCATGAGGGATTCCCTAAAATGGGTTCTGGGAAAGGGGAGAAGTATTAATTCTTCTCAAAGGGAAACATAAGTGTGATCCCTTTGACTTATCACTAACACTAATAAAAAATAAATTCATGTAATTACATGTGATACCTATAATGGGGAGGTTCACATCTGTATCACAATTTTCAATCCTGGGTTACCATGAGAATGTATAATTAGGTACATTCCATATGTCCACGTAATTGCAACGATTACCCACGTATCTCCACTTACCATGGGTATGTAAACTCAAAAAGGAACATTGATGTGCTCTATGGTCTTATCATACGAGTCGGGTGGATTTGGAAAGGAATTTGGATTGATGATGTTGGACCGGTTCATGAAGGGGATATAGATTAGGTGATGAAAATAGAAGGATATGATCGATACCTAAACATGGAACTCCTAAAGATACCTGATTATGCATACCATATGTTCACATGGGATGGGGTGTCCCCTGCAAAGTGTAATTCCATGAGGGTGAAGAGGGATCCACATACAATAATGTTATGAGATCCTAGGTGTGTCAGTATAGTTTTTTTCTATGCGGAACTAGGTTTTGTTGGTGTATCATGGTGCTACGTGCAACTGAGATCCATCAATGTAGCGATTTGCTACGTGGTGTAGGGTTTCATCTACATAGCGATATGCTATATGGGGAGCCATTTTGAAGAAGTAAAATTGGTCATGTGGTTTTTGGGAAGTTCATCTGTGATAAGGACATGGTTTTTAGTCTTCTAGTTATGTTCATAGTCTGACAATTAATATTATACTTCCTTCTATAATGTTATGTGGGGGGTTATACCTACAAGGAATTGGCATAGTTTTCTGATCATCCTAGAATCCAAAAGTCCATCCTCCAAAGTCATCCTCTCCCTCGTAAACTCCAAGAACTCTCCCAAAAGTCCCTTCTTTAGTCCCCTTAATATCATTTTATATATTTTCATCGAATCTAGATATACAGCTCGCATGAAACCTTTTGTGGAAGTCCCTGAGGAAATACCCGGCATGCAGATGACTCGATCAATAGAGACCCATGAGGTTGCAGTTCAAGGTAGATAAAATAACCACCCCAATCCTAAGAATGACTTCATCTTGTTTATAGGATGATTCCAGATTTACCTCACCCATGAACCATTTAGTTCGTGGGGACTATATTTGGGGGTGAGTTTCCCCACATCCATTTCACCAATGACACTGTTCACAGGGGCTGGTGTCGTACAGGGGTACGGAGTTCTCTACCTTCATTCTGCAAATGACATGGTTTGCGGGTGCTAGTTTCATCATCTTCATTCTATAAACCATTTGGTTCTGGTGTGTCTATTTGATGTTGGGGCCGCAATGTAGAGAGGCAGTCCATGAACTGCTTTACAGTTCGAGGAAACTCTCCTTCCCTTTTCTAAATTTGGTTTCTTATACATTTTCCTTCGACTCTTAATGGGGTTAATTTTTTCCTTGGTCAAATATTCAGATGTATTTTCTTTCCCTTAGCAATTCATTTTGTACCCAACATATATATACACCATTGATGAGATGTTGTATTGATACTATAATTATTATTCCTCTAGATAGTTTAAGATCATCTTGAATAAGGAATGTATTGACATCCACTCTCATGATTCATTTTTGTAATCAATAACTTTCCCATGAAATTTTCACTTTCATATGACCATTTGGAAATTAAATTCCCACTAAATAAAGATATTATTTATCATGGATTTGTTTATTGATTATAATTTATATCATTTATACATATAGTGTTCAATAATAAATGTTATTTTATATCAGGGAAAATATTGGTAAAGCAGTATCCTCTACTTAATCAGATACTTTATGATAAGGTACATTATTAATAAGTTAAATCGATCAGTCATTATATGAGTAATTATTTTACATGAAATACATAGGCTGGGGACTAGTTAATATAAGACCCTTGATGCACCGGTAGTCTCATGGGATGAATATGTTGGTTAGATTTATCTAAATAGTGTTTCACCCAATATATTTTAAACTATCTTGAGGATATATCTTGATGGTAAAGGTAAGAATGTTTCATGGAAAACTGATGTCCAATAAGTAAACATTGCCTTAATTTTATTTATTATTATTCTCAAAGATATATTCACTATGATATTACCTATAGATTTATTTCATTTTTAGTTATTGATTTAATATAATATGTGCTTAATTGTTAACTTTTCCATATTTATTATGCCTTATATAGATATTTAAAAAGAATATATGCTCGGTTATTTACATTTCCATAATGATTATTCCTTATCTAGTTATTTAAATGGAATGTGTGCTTAGTTATTTTCATTTCTATTTTTATTATTCTTATTGATTCTTTATAGCTTCTACTATAAGTAACCATTATTGATCATTTAATCTCACCCTTATTTTTTCCATTCCATAGGATTTCATGAAGTTTACTATGACTGATAAGAATGAATTTGATAAAAGGAATAAAGTTATTTTTGAAAAAAAAATATGTATTAATTTATGTATTCGAATGTAGTGTGTGAATCATTTATGTATCTATTTAACCAATAAAACTAAATCGACAAGTCCTTTTGGATGTGAATCCTTGTATCTTATGCCAATATAAGGGTTGGAGACACCAAATCTGAGCTTCTAAGGTCTGGGTCAAAAAAAGATTTGTATATACCATAATATTCATAATAATAGTCATAGAATACATTTATAATTAGTTTATACACTATAAAAAAATATGTTATGAATATGCAATGTAAACCATATAAATAAAATTTTGATGAAAATACCTTACCTTAAGTATTGAATTCTTTAATACGTGTTAGAAAATCAGGTATAATAAATACATGTTTATTATAAATATATTCCAGATCAACATTCATGTATGATTACTTATAACCTATTAATAATCCTTTATTAATAATACTTTATTAAAAACATTATTCTGGCTGATACCTATTTTGTTTTTCATGTATGTTTAGGAAAAGTAGTTTTTGTTAATTATACTTTGATCATGGTTACATAATCAAAATAATTTTAATAATGATATAAATTTAAGAAAAATTAATTATATTAAATTTTAGAATAATAAATAAAATTTGGAGATAGAAAAAATGAATTACATTGTTCCCGGAGATGGTAGGTCGTATATACACAAGAAAAATGCATCCATTTTTTAATGGATATAAAAATAGAGTGATAAATATTAATTTAGACTCCAAAAATAATTTTTATATCATATATATTATATATATTCATTAAATATATCCTTATTGGTATCCATGTCAAATTAAAATGAAAAAATGCATCACGTCGCTTCTTGGAGGCGGTAGTCCACATGTACGCATGACCAACATTATCATTTTTCAATGGATTTCATGGTAAGAAGGTAGATAGGATATAATAATTATAGAAGTATAATTATTTCATAAATATCAAACATATAAAATAGCTCCATCATTATATTCAACTATGGTATCTGGTGATAGAATATGAATTACATAGTTTTGTGAGGTAATATTCCTCTATACACAAGATTAATGGTTTCATTTACCATTTTATGGAGGATGGGATTAATAAAGGTTATTCCATTAAAATAATAAAATATATGTATATGGATTATATTGGTTCTATTTTCTCATCACATTTGGAGAATAATTGAATGATTTGGAAGTAGAACAAAAACAACAATGTTTGGTTAAGAATGAAACCACTTCATTAGAAAACCTCTTTAAGTTTACACCAAAAGCATTAATAGTAGACTTTACTAATGAAAATATAGAATTCAGTATATGAAAATGGATTTAAGGAAAGGATTTGGTTAGGTATATTCTGAGAAAAAATTGGAAGTGTGAATAAAATTGGATTGGAGGTGCTCTATAATTTCTGAGAATGAGTGGTATTTTTGTAAATACCCAAAACCATTCCATAATGTGAAGTCATTCCCAATCCATGTAACTAAAAAAATATAAATAATTTAGTAGAGTAAATATATGGTTGATAGATAACACCACCATAAAAATAAACATATTTTAATCATGTTATTTCATTAACATATATATTTACATACATTTACAATTTTTGTTTTCACTACAGTAACTAGGTTTTTTAACCTAGGTAATTTATCTTTTATGGCTAAAAAAATTACAATTATTAGATAATTTGGTCCAATTTATTCTAAATATTAAATATAATTTCTTAAATTAAAAATCATATGAGTGTGGATAATAAATTCTAATACAAGCACTTGTAACACATAAAAACTCATTTTAACCTTAACAACATTAATTAATTTTTACTATTAATTATGACTGAAAAATAAGTTGAAATTATTAGCTAAAAATAATTATACTCATTAAAATTATGGATCCCATTTTAAAAAAATCATATAATATATTAAACATGATTAAATTTAAAGTTAAACTTATAATCGTGACGAAAAACCAATTTTCTAAGGAAACATTTTCATAAGTATTAAAAGTTTTATTTAAAAATTGATAATAAAAATGATTCAAATTAAATAAATTTGATTAAAATAAAAATTTTAAAATAATTTTAAATTTAATAACATTTAAAAAATATATCTTTACAAATCCTTTAAACAAAAAGACAATTTTAAATAAAAATTAGTGTTTTTCACTCTTCCTCGAAATACTAATCTTTTCAAAAAATTATTCAAATTTCACTATAAGATATTTTTGAAACTATGATTTAGAAAAATATTTTCATTTTTTCATGTAATGTTTCCAATTGTTGGAATGTTTAATTTTAGATGAAGTGTTAGAAATTCTATGAAACCTTTTTTAAGAAAATAATAATAATAATGTGATAAGCATAACACTGGATTTATCATTATTCTACACCACGAAAATATAATAAATGAATGACAAATGATTTTATTAAATATATAATATGTAAATATAATTAATATAATTCCTAAATCATGACTAATTTAATTTATTAATATAAAAAAATTAGAAAAAATATTTTATTTGGATTCAATTTTTTATATTTTCATTTATAATCAATTGATAACCAATGAACTTATTTTATACATTTGTAAATCAAATACATCTAACATTCTATTTAGTTCTATTAATAATCTCTAATTTAACAGTTAGTTTATAAGGAGATTATATATTATGGATTAATTATATATGGGGGTTTATGTATCGTAATCTATTAAAGAAATTAAATTTGTTAGAAAATTGTATTTCTTAAAAACTCTCAATGTTACATAATGAGACCATATGTGATCCAAATACTGATTCACCAAAAAAACTAGGTATTTTCCATCACAGTTTTATTATTTTATGTTTCATTTAAGATTTATAATTAAAATTAATTTTCTATTTTTAAAGTTATAATAGTAATTAAAAGATGTTTCTCACATTATAGTGTAACAATCAAAACACAACAGACGATCCTGAATTATTTCAAAATCATTAGACAATGAACATAGATTAATTTTTTAAATATATGAATTTAATCATGTAAAAACAAGTTTTGGTTTGTTCAGGTTGAATCAAAATACATTTTTATTCTTTCAAACCATTAAAATGAGTATCTAATGTTAATTCAAAGAAAAATACCTGAGATTGGTGTGAAATAATGAATAAATTATCATTTAATTATTTATGAGTCATACAAGAAGGAAAAACATCAACATGACATCTGATAGGCTCAAAAAATATCAATAAGATGTTAATAAATATATGAATGTCTTTAAAAACATTTTTAATGGGTAAAAAATGAAAAAAAAATTGATTTTATATGATATAATATGATAGAAAACATATATTTATTTATGAATTGTATAGAACTATATTACATCACACTTTGATTAATTTAATCATGAGGATTAAAAATATATTTTTAGTGTTTTAAAACTATTAAACAAGTATGTGATAGTCAAAACCTATAAAACGATAACAAGTTTTTCTAAAACCCTAAGAACAATATCTTTCAATTATTTATGATTTGTTTTAATAGAAAACATGTCAATCTAAGGCATGTTGTGTCTAGAATGAGTAAATAATAAATTTTAATGTTATTTATGTCCTTAAAAATGTGTGCTGGTAGTGTCAAAACTAAGAAATACAGCTCGAGTTACCATTACATCCTATTAAATATACATTATAATAATTTATAAAATGTTATAATTGAATCTCCATAAATCCATTTTTTCTCAATATGAATAAAAATTTAATTATAGTGTTTTAGGACTATAAAAAATTTATATGAATCAAAAATAAATAAAAACAACCATATAATGACATAAAATAAAATAAATACTATCTTTGAATTATTTTCTGACACTTATAAATAGATCAAACATTAATCTGATATATGGTGTGGTTGGAATGAATAAATTAGAAGTTATTAAATATATCAAAGTCATTAAAAATGAGTGTCTGGGTAGTCCAAACCAAGGAAAATATATTATATTTTCATGAAATAAAATAATTATGACCAATGATTTATTTGTGAATTTGTTTTCCAAATTATTATTAAAAATAGTTTTTATTTTCTCAGGATGTTCAAAAAACATTTTTTGTTTTTTAAAACTAAAAAATGTTTCTATAACATTCAAACCCATTGAAAATAATGCTATATTTATGTTAAAATATAAAAAACAATATTTTAATTTTTTATGACATATAATACTAAAAAGTCATTCCAACAAGTGGTTTTCACATAATGACTAAATAACCACTTTTAAAATTGTTTAAGTCCTTAAAAAAGTGTATTGGGGGGGGGGGGGGTAAAAGTACGAAAACACATCATATTTTTGTGAAATAATAGAAGAAATCCATATAATAATATTTGATATATAGGAACATACATCAAATTAATATATGTTTTGGTTTACTCAACATGACTAACAACTCATTTGTAGCATTTTAAATCATTAAAATGTGCATGTAATAGTCAAAATGAAAGGTAAAGACCTCAGATTGATGTGAAATCACAAGGAAATGTATTTTATTTATTTTTTATGTTTCTAAATAGATAGCATACGTGTCTAATATGGGTGTAATTGGAATGTCTATGTGGTTTTTGAAGTTATTAATATCGTTAAAAATGTGCAAAATGGTCTTGAAACAAAGAAAATTACCACAAATTTCCCTAAGAAATCATAGGAAAATTATCATTAATTTATTTTTGAAATATTGGAATTGAGACCACATCAATCCAAGTTTTTTACTTACTTGGGAGGATAGAAAAAACTTTTTAATGTTTTAAAAATATAACACATGCATGTAAAGGTATAAACAATATATAACAAACTCAAATTGATGTGAAATGATAGAAAAATTATCATTGATTTTTTTGGTATAAATATGAGTCTATGTCACATCAATATGACATATGGTGTGCTCAAAATAAATATATAAATAATAATCTAGTGATATCAAAGTCTTTTAAATATTATTTTGGGGGACAAAACCCAAAAAACAACCACATATTTCCATCAAATCATGGGTAAGGAAATGATGATTGATTTCAAAAATATAGAGCCTGTCACCACATTAATCAAATATTATTTTGGTTCAACATGACTGAAAACATATTTTTAGTGTTTTAGAACTCTAAAAAGTTCACTTAACATTCCAAACCATATAAAATTACCTTTAATAGAAGTTAAATCATTGGAAAACTACCTTTGTATTTTTTGAAATGTTTGAATAGATAGACAATCAATATGATGTGTGGTGTGGTTAGAGTAACTTATAAAAGTTGTTATTAATGATAATAAAGTATTTTAAAATGTTAACTAATTAGGTTAAAACAATGAAAACAACCATAAATTTGTATGAAATCATAAGATTGTGACTGATTAATGATTTTTTAAAATTTGTGAATCGACTCTATGTCAATTGGAGTTGATGTTTTATCAATATAATTGAAAACAAAATTTATTTTTTTTAAACTATTAAACATGCATGTAACATTTGAAAACAAATAAAATGACTTCATATTGATGTGAAATCATAAGAAAATAATATTTTGAAGATATTTTCTAAATGATCACATAAAGGACTGGTTAATTTGACGTGCAATGTTTATAGAATGACTAAATAAGTAGTTTTAATGATATTTACTTATAGAAAAATGCATGTAAGTGGTTCCAAACCAAGAAAAATACATCATATTTCTATGAAATCATAATGGAAAAAACCATATATTTATTTTTAAAATATAATAACTGAAATCATATCAATGTGTGTTAAGAGTTTCTTATGATGATAGAAAGAAAATTTTTAGTATTAAAAAAATGCGCATAAAGGAAAAAACCATTGAAAAAAACCATTTATTGCATTTAAATAATAATAAATATATTATTGAATTATGTTTGACATATATTAATAGAATTCATGATAATACAACCTACAGAGTGGTTAGAATGACTAAAATACTGGGTTTTCAAAATTTTAATGTCTTATAAAACATTCTTTATAGGTTCAACAGCCAAGAAAATGGACTCGTATTGTTATGAAAACAAAACAAAATGAATTAAAATTTATTTTGTAAATTTAAGAACTCAAGATATATCAATCCAATTTATTGTATTCTTGGTATGACCAAAAATACATATTTGGGGTTTCAAAACTCTTAAACACAAGAGTAAAGTTCAAAACCATTAAAAATAAATTCTTTTATTATAAAATCATATTAAAAATATTTTTGAATTATTCAAAATGGGTTTTAGTCGTTAGAATTTTAGTAAGTTGTGATGTGTGGTCAGAAATACAAAATAAACTATTAATAATGATTCTATTATTTTTTTTTAAATGTGAGCTACCAGTTCAAACCCAAGAAAATGAACACATATTTCCATGAAATCACATAAAAGAAACTGATAATTTATTTTTTTAATTAATGGAATTGATTACACATTACTCCAAATTGTAGTTGCTCTGGATGGCTGAAAACACAATTATATTATTTTAAAACTCTAAAAATGGAGTTCAATGGTAAAAAAATATAAAAAATTTCATTTCAATTTAATATCATAAGAAAATGGAATTTTAATTATTTTTATGTTTTATAAATTGATGGAATTCCAATAGTAAATGTGTTATTCTCAAAATGACTAAATAAGAAGTGTCTAGGAATTCAACGTTTTTAAAAACATGTGATGGGGATTAAAAACCAAGAAAAAATATATTATTTCCCTGAAATCATAGAAACATGACCATTGATTAATTTAGAAAATATAGTAATATATAACACATGAATTAAAGCCTTGGTGTTCCTATGATGTCTAAAAAAATTAGTGTTTGAAAAATCTAAAAATTTCATGCAATAGTTAACCCCAAATAAATTGATGTCATATTTTCATCAAATCATGGGAAAGGTACCTTTAAATTATTTGTGATAAGTATAAGTATATGATACATCAATATGATGTGTATTTGTGCATGTTATGACTAAATAAGTAGAATTAATGATATAAAATTCATTTAAAACATGTGTCAAGAGGTTAAAACCAAAAAAATTGAACATAGATTTCAATGAAATCGTATGAAAATTATCATATATTGATTTTTGAAATGTTGAAACTAACACCACATTAATTAAATTTTTGGATTTCTTGATATGACAAAAAACTCATTTTTAGTATCTTAAAACTTTAAAACATGCATGTAATAGCCAAACCCATCAAAATGGACTCATAATAATTTAAAATAATAGGAAAACTACCTTTGATTTATTCATGACATGTACAAGTAGATAGAACATCAATCCGATAAGAGGATTACTAGGAAAGACTAAATAAGAAGTTTTTAATATATCAAAGTCATTAAATGTGTGTGTTAGGGGTAAAACATAGAAAAAAATTAATATTATTTTGAATTAATAGTAAATTGAATATACTATTATTTGTAAAATATAATATCCAACACCACATCAATTTAATATCCAGTTTTCATTGGATAAATGAAAAAATATTTTTTGTACATTAAAACACTAAAATATTAATGTAACATTAGAAACCTAGAAAATAAAAACAAAATAATTTTAGATCATAGAAATGTGTTATCTGTGTTATTTTTGGCATATAAGAACATACAACATGTAAATATGACAAGTTGTATTCTTAAAATGATTGAATGTTTTTACAAATCTGTTTTTGGGGTTTTTTGGCTATATTTATTGAATATTACATTGTAAATAATATTTTAGCTTTAGAGGGTATTTATGAATCCATTAAATACTTAAGGTTTATTACTGGAAGTTAAATCTGTCTAAGATAGATTCTACTCTATATAACATAAGACCACTCCACAAGAGGTGTTCAAAATAACATTAATGTCATAAGAGTTTTAAAGGTTCTTATTTCATAAAGAGAAGCTTTTTTCATAGTCCTATTAGAAATTATATGTCTATTACACATTATCTCATTCTATATTCTAAGGTGTGTATCTTCTAGTGTATGAATTTAGGTTAATTTTAATGTCTTCTAATGTCTATGCGACAACATGTTTGGAAACACCATAAAGAGTTTCATTTGGGTGATTAGATATATTTCATTATCTCTAACCTTTTTAGATGGGATATTCCATAGAGAATATGTTATTTTTCAACTCTATTGATAAGGATACACCCACACTGATTTTTTCCATTACTTCACAATGAGTGTGAATTAGGTAGTAGGGATGATTTTATTTTTTCCAATTTTATAGGAGTCTACACCACAGTGTATATGTCTATGCTAAATTGAGTTTTTAGATCCATGAAGTTATAAGAAATCATTTTGTGATCATGGTTAGTTCATTAAGGAGATTTATGGATAAGGAAAAATAGACATGCTCGCAGAAAGTGATGTTTTAATAAAGAAAACAATGATTGTAAAATTTAACAGATGTACACTTTTGTTCTATAGTAAATAATGTTACGCCATGTGGAAGCTTCAGAACAAGGAGTCTATTCCATAGTATGGGTGTCCACACTTTTTTCGAGAAGTTATAGTAAAAACCTATAATTTTCATAGAGGAGTCATTCTCAAGATTTTAGGCCTCTAATGTGGATTAATTTTTCCTTCATTAGTACATTGAAGTGGCAATGACACATGGAATGATCCCAATAAGGGGGTGTAAAAATTGATCGATCCTAACCCTTGGATCAAATCAAAAATGTTACTGAATTATATTCAACTACACAGAATAGTTCAAGAAGAAAAAGGTAAGGTTATAAACATAGTGTATACATCTATAAATACTAGGATAAAAGGATTATAGAAGATATTTATAGGCTTGAAAGAAAATAAAATTTAGAAAATAAGGATGTTTTTCCTAAATCTTCATCTCACTAGAATATCATAATGTTTTATATATGTGAAAAACCAAAACATAATGCATTTACATATACATATCCTTTGAAGAAGAATCTCTTCATGGACAGTGTAGTGTATTACTCATATGATGTATGGTAGTGAAATTTTTCTCAAGTGTTAGAATAGTGAGTTTAGAGGTTTAGTGTGACTAATCTATTTTTTAAGATAAATATATTTTGTGTGCTCTAGTGTTTTAGGTGCATATTCACATCACATTTGCATTCAATATAGACTATCTTGGTAAGGGTGACCAAGATAAATTCTCTTTTGTTGTTTATTGTGTTCAGAACTCATTGAGATAATATATTAGAGAGAAGAAGGTTTTCCTAATTTGGAGTGAGTAATATAATTTTCAATGTGTTGAGTTTTCAAATCGATAATAACCCGATTCACCACCCTCTCAGGGTAATCTACTTGACAAGGGAAATACAATTTTCACCAGATCTTGGTCTTTGGGAGGCATTTTCTCTCCCATAGGAATGGAAATGGTAGAAGTTATTAATCACAAATTATTAAAAAACATTGAAGGCACTAATTTCCAGTAATGAAGGAACATGTTGAAACACTGCTTCAAGTCATTGGGGATGGAAGTTTACAAGATATCCATTAATGTTATATCAACAAAAATGGAAGGAAGGTCTATACAAAAAATATACCACAATGAGTTTGATGTGTATATAAATGAAATAAATGTGTTATAAGGAGCATTGTCTAACCCTATCTATACCAATTTAATATCCTACAAAACCTATGATTATATATGAGAAAAACTATTGAATGTTTTTGAAGGTTATTCCAAAGTTCAAGAGGAAAATAGGTTAATGTTTCGAAATACTATAAAATTTTGAGTATGATCCCAACTGAAATAGTTTATCCATTTTTTACAATAAAATTTATCTTTAAAAATATATTTGAGGCCTTGGTTAAAATATTAAATAATTAATAATTGTGAAAATAAATTTGGTGATATCACCTCCATGTTTCAATGAAATAGTATCTTTTCTTGAGGAAAAGGTTCTGAAAGAATTATCTTTAGATAACCTTCACTATACACCTGTTGTGTGTGAAATGAAAAATGATGAAAATGATGTTCGGTTGAAGGGGAACACATAATAAATTACATTAAAAGGAATGGAGTAACTAAATATTAATAATGATCTAGGTGAATTTAAGTTTTATCAAGTGATGAAATTTTTTTATTTTAAAATTAATAGGAGAAAAGGAAAATTCAATGTCAAGATTCTATTTCTTTCCTCAAATGTTTTAAGTAAATACATCTTATAGCTAAGTGTTTTTAAAAAAATAATAGGAAAAGGATGAAGAATATTTTAATAGTCCCTTTAATATTGGCAAAATTGTGAAAAAACTTAATCAAAAACATTCAAAAGGGGAAACCTATTATCTCATAAAGATTAAAGATTAGATGAGTTAGTGTTAGACAATAATTAGGATTTCAGGGATCTTACTGATGATGATTTTTTGGATGCTATTGATAATATAGAAGTTGATGAGACTAATGAACAAAATGATGATGTTTATGGAATAATCCATCATTAGTTAAACCTCAATTTGTCCCTTTAATTACATGAAAAATGGTTGAATGTGACTATAAGTAAAATTTAGTTGTTCATTTCTCTATGATTTATTTTCAACAACAAGTGGAAGAGAATTTAGAATTGAAAGAAGGTATTGAGAATGTGAAATATTGACTTTATAGAAAATCAGAAAGAGATTGTAGAACAAGATCAATGTGGAGGAACATGTTTTAATCATACATAGAATTAAAAAACAATTAAATAAAGGGATTATATAATTTAATAAAACAAAGAAAAATTCATGGTTTGGTGATGAAAGTGTTATTTCCAATAAATACTCTATACACCCGATATAGTATCAGGTTAATTTAAGTATCCTACCTTGTCTAGAGCTATAGAAGCCCCTATAGGGACTGATGGAGAGCTTATTACTATCATAATAGTTCAGTGCATTTTGAAAAAGAAAATCAATATTTAATTATGATGGTAAGGGGGAGATATCATTTCATCACCCTAGACCTCAAGCATCTACTCCTAGAATAAAATGTATATTGGGAGAAGCTCAAAAGTATACTATTCAGGAAACATCAAATAGGAAGGTAATACCAAACATTATTAGTTATTTCTATGGAAAATTGAGACACATTCAGTATTCATGCTCTATTTCAAAAATGTTTTTCAAAGAGTTGTTACTCTAAAAAGTGGCAAGAATGTTTCCATCACATTCTTATAATTTAAGTACTTATTAATTTTTCATGAATGATTTAGGAACAAAGTATCTTTTTGTGAACAAATTTTTCAATATTAAGTATCTCATAAGATTCAAAAAGGGGAAATTTTTAGTAGGTGATGTAAACAAACACTTTAAAAACTGAATAAATATTCCTAATTATGCACGATATTGAGGGAATTGTGGATGTAAAGGAGTACTAGGAATATGAATCATCAAGATAATTTCATAAATTGTTATGGATGTGGAAAGGAATATATGATAATTATGATATTGATGATATTTATTTTAAATAAACATATAGGTCTAGTTTATGGATTCTAGATAGCGGGTGTACCTTACACATGACCGTAAATGAAAATTTTATCACTATTATAAAATACAACATGGGTGGAGTTTTACAACTTGGAAATGATGGAGGAAGAAAACTTATTCGATCTATAATATCCAATTTTAGTGAAAAGGGTCCTATAAAAATGGATATATTCTTTAAGGATGGGCTTGGAAACAATTTTTTATGTGTGATTCATTTATTTGATTCAGGACATGCTATGAAATATATAAAGGGGGTACTATAAAATCTAGAGATGGTATAGTTATTATTTATGGAAGAATAAATTTGGGAAATTTTTAACTCATTGGTGAATAATATTGGGGAATTCAATCCAAGAATATGAAAATAGGGTATGAAACAAGTGACTTGGTCATTTTAGTGAAAAATATATAGAAAATATAATAAAGAGTGATTGAGCATATAATTTTACCTTACTCACAGTGAAAATACTCATACATGTGATTCTTATAAAAAGGATTAGACTATCCAAAAGGGTTATAAACTAAGGAATGGATGATATGTAGAGAGTTTTAGATCCTGTTAATTTGGGTGCTTGTATACTAATCACTCCTAAAGTGTTTGAAGGAAATATTTATTTTTTCGATGATTTCATCATGATGGATTGGTTATTAGTAAATAATTACTAAAAAGACGTATTCAAATGTATCACCTAATAAATAAATAATATTTAAATATTAATGGTCTAAAAATCCATATGTTTCACACAAATAATGGTTTAGAAATTAAAAATACCAAATTTGAAAAATATCTGGAGAACAATGGGATTTAAAATCAAGTTTCATCTATGAGAAACCCCCAATATAACTATATTGTTGAGAGAAGAAATCATATTATCAACATCATGGCTGGGATTATGAATACTAAAAAGTAACTATTGGGGTGTATTGGGAATAAGTGGTTATAAAAAATTTATATATATCCAATCAGTGATTTCTATGTCCAAATAAAAAAATAATCCTTAAAAAATTTTGGTATGAAAAGAATCAGATGCGTAAATATTTCAGAATAGTTGGTTGTAAGATTGTATTTCTAAAAAAATTAAAGAATAAAATTTTTTAATCATGTGGATAAAAGGAATTTTCTCTAAATATTTATCTAAAATAAATCTATATAGATTCATTAACATATAGATGGGTAAAATAATTGAAATCAGGGATGATTTTATAACTAATAGGTAGAAGAATTTGAACACAATTGAGTAGATTTTAGAAAAAAATGGATAAATTTTAAAAGAAGAAACCCATTTTGGAGGTTGAAAGTCATGAATATGTTTTCAGATATGGAGTTCTTCAATGGACTATAACAAACTCTAATTTTATCTTTAATGATAAAAAATTTACTGAGGATAATAAGAATGAAGAGGTGATCTGGTATATATGAAATCATTGATAACAATATTGTTTGTGACTGAACAAACCATATTCAATCCAAAAGAATAAATACAAAAAAATAATAATTTTTTTATGTTAGTTAAAACAAAATTCATTTGATGAAGCTTCCACAAATTAATGTTGGATCAAAGCAAAGCATGAGGAGCATGACCAAATTAAGAAAACTAATACTCGAGAAGTTGTCCCAATACAAGTAAATAACAACTAATGGGAACCAAGTGAGGTTTTTGAAAAAACATTAATAAATATGGACAAGTTAAATGGTAGAAGGTATTATTTGTGTGAAAGTGGTATTCCAAGAATAAAGGCATTGATATAGATGAGAAATTTTCACATGTGGACCATTTAGAGACTATTTGGTTCTTCTTGTATTCATTGTAAAAAAAGTTTTTTAAATTGTATTAAATAGATGAGAAATTATAATTATTTATTATAGTTCTTAGGAAACCAAATAGATTAATCATTCATGAAGATATATGTAGGGTTTTATTATTGAATAATGCTTTATATAGGATAAAGAAATAACTAGGATCCTAATACTCATGACTGTATCAATTCCTTAAAAAGATCAATTGTCTTAGATGATTCATCAAGAAATAGAAAGGAAATTTGATTTTGGTATTTAAATATATTGGAATTATTATATTTGGAGTTTTGAGTGACACCAAGTGCAATATGTTTTTATAAATTATGAGGTAAGAATTTGAAATTTCCCTAATTCTTGAATAATAATTTTTCCTTGCTCTATAGGTTACTCTAATAAAGAATGAGACATTTATATCACATATTAAATATAACAAGGATGTGGTGAAGTGGTTTTAGATGTATGATTCTAAATCAATGGATACTCTGATTTAGATTGAAATAAAATTGTCAATATATATTTAAGGTGAGGATGTTTTTGTGAATCTCCACTGGAATATAATTAGAATTCGACATCACAGGAATACCACTCAACCAGACATAGTTTTTACCATTTGTTAAGAAAACCATTATGTGGGTTTTCCAAATAAAATTAACATGAATCCTATAAGTAAAATACTTAGATACATTGTTCAAATAGTTGAATTTGGGATACATTGTTTCAGAAATTCAAAGCAACAACTGATGGACTATACAGATACTGATTGGGAAGGTTTAGTTGACGACCAAATATCTTCTTATTGGGGTGTTGTTTTCTTGGGATATCATGCATCTATTGGAAATATAAAAAATCTGGGATTCCTATCACTAAGAACTATATAGGTGGATTATATTATAGTGACTAAATATTGTACTTAATTGGTATAGAAGTTACTATAGATTGAAGTAATTTCTATTAGTGTGGATTTTATTTATCAGTTATGTGTGTTAAGTAAAGTTTTATAAATATCAATATATAATATTAAAAACTCAAGGATAACGATATTATGATCAAATACTATTTCATTAAGGATAAATTTGAGTATTGGAATATTAAAATAAAGTATGTACTGACTAAAAATATTGTATATAGTAAAATAACCAAGGCTCTAACTAAAGTGGATTTTAAATGACATAAAATGGCTTCAAGAGTCCAATGTAACCCATATTTATAGATTGTTATAGAGATGGTGACCCCCACTTACCTAAGTAATCTACTTATTTTGAAAGGTATCTTTTTATTCATAAATTCAATTATTGTGTTTATCACTCTACATTATGAACCATCAAGGAAGTGATATTTGGGATAAATGAAAAAGGGGGGGTTACTGTTGTTGGGGAGAAAGCTTGAAATAGGGGGATAGTTCCACTTAGGGGAAGAGTGTTTGTTGAATATTTGGGGGAGTAATTAGTGAAGTTTAGTGGATTCAAAGTGGGGAAGTGTTTGAATAATTATTTGGGGGATGAATTTTTGAAGTGTAGGGGATTCAAAGAATAGAGGTTAATAATTTTTATCCTAGGGATTCTCTCATCTAAACAATTTTTCATACACCAATATTGAATCAAATGATCTTATAGTTTGTGATTGATAAATATTCAATCTATTATAATGACTAAAAGAATGGTTCTTATAGAATTTTCAATAAATACAAAGAGAGATATTATTGGTAAAAATATATTTGGAGGATTGCATTGGTTTTTTTTATGAAAATTAAAATTCTGTATTGACTGTTATGGATCACTAAATACAAAACACTTTTTCAGAAGGAGGAATCTACCTAAGATAGATTCTACACCTTAGAACATAGGACCATTCCACTTAAGGTTTTTAGTAGAATATCCATATCACAAGATTTTTAAGTGTTCCAACACCATTGAAGTCATATTTCATAATATTCTTGCTGTAAATAAATCATATGCATCATAGTGTCTCACTACATCATAGAAGGTGTGCAACTAGAATTGAAGAAGTTTTAGTGAATTTTTATGTATTCTTCTATCTATGTCATGACATATTAGGTTTCACCATAAAGATATTTATTGGGATGATCAGCTGAGTTTTAGTTTCTATAGATATTTAGAGATGCATATGACATGGAGAATAGTCTACACAGTAACCACTACTACAAAATAATCCTTTAATAGTGCTAAAAATTAAAATTATCAGTGCAAGAGAATTGTTAATTACCAAGGGAGATTAAAAGACCTTGTCTTTTATCAGTGCTAAAAAAATGATGATAAAGGGTTCAATTATCAAAACTTTTATTTAGATTCAACAAAGGATATCTTTATCAGTGTTTTTCAAATAACTGATAAAGGGGACATTTATCAGTGCCTTTAAAAGTGATGATAATGGAGTAATTTATTCACGCTTTCAAAATAACTGATAAAGGGCTATACTACAGTGTGATATAACAATGCATTGTAGAAATAGTGAAATGCATTGTAACAACACACCACAACACCAAAAGTACCACCATATATAAAAAAACAAGTACCAATACAGAACTTAAATGAAATTAAATTTACAACACAAATACAAGAAATAAAAACTATATTATGGACATTTAAAATATTGATTTATACAATTACATAAGTAAAAATTATTTCATACATTTAAAAAACATCAATGTTCCTTTTTCTTTTGATCCTGACCCTGAATCATGCAATTTAGAAACAAACCACCCCTAATTGAGAAAAAGAATTCACCTATTTAAGAAAAAAATTCAAATTTTAGAAATAATATAAATAAATAAATTAACAGAAAGTGTTAATCATTAACTAAACTTTTATTTATACTATGAAAACTATTTTTCATATTGATTTATAGTTTATTCTTACACATAACACTATGTCTTGTTCATATTCAACCATTTTCTCTATGAAAATTAATTAAATAAGTAGAAGAAAAGTCCCCACTAGAGCAACCTATTGGTGAAATGAGTGATACTTTTTGAATTAAAATATTGATTTTAAACTAATAACATACAATTTGAGTCATATTGGGAACATCATTTGTTGTATTGAGGTATAGCTAATTCCAACATGTAATAAATGACTTATGGATCATTTTTTTGTAAATTATCAAAACAATTTGAATTCATTTTCTCAATTTTGAGTAGGTCAGTTGTCTATTTTACAAAAATTGATATCAATTTTAAATAAAAAAGAAGCACATGGAGTTATACTGATGACACCATGTGTCGGATTTAGGTTTGTATGATTCCTACATGCATAAAATGACATATGGATTATTTTGCAAAAGTAGGAAAACTATCCAAATGTGTTTGATCTGCTCTGAGTATGTTACTTGTCTTTTTTACTAAAATTTCATTCTTAAAATGGAAACAAGCTATTTAACTCATACTGATCACATAATGTGTGGGTTTGATGTGATAAAAATTCCTATATTTCACAAATGACTTATGAATCACTGTCTCAATATATCAAGAAAGTCAATGTGTGTTTTATCAGTTTTCAGTTAGTGATACTTTTTCATGTAAAATGTTGATTTTAAGATGATAATAGACACATTGAAAATAGAAAAAACATGTATCATATTGAGGTATATATGATTTAAATATGTCAAAATTACTTATGGATCGTTTTTTTAAGTATGAAATCAATCCAAATGCATTTTCTTGGTTTTATTAGGTCAGTTGTCCATTTAACTAAAATTGATGCAAATTTTGTTTAAAAGATACAATTAGAGACATAATGATCACAATATTCATAGGATTTAGGTTCTGATTATTATTACACCTATAAAATTATATAAGTATCACTTTCCTAATGTTTCAAAATAGTCTGAAGGTGTTTCCTGGGTTTTGAGTATGTCTAATTTCCTTTTTGCTAAAATGTCATTTTAAACAAGAAACATGCATTTTGAGTCTTATCGATCACATTGTGAATTGTTTTTATATGAGAAAAATTCCTATACATCACAAATTACATATGAATATTGTTCCTAAATTATCATGAAAATCCAAGTGCATTTGATCAGTTTTCAGTGAGTACCATTTTTTGAAATAAATGCCGATTTTGAACTGATAACAGACACTTTGACAGATATCAGGTAAATCGTATATCAGATTAAGGTTTGGAAGATTCATAAATGTCAAAAATGAATTAACGATCATTTTTGAAATGTATAAAAACAATATTAATGAATTTTCTCGGTGTTGAGTTGGTCAGTTACCCATTTTATAAAAATTTATGTCAATTTTAAATAAAAATATTCCCTTGGAGTCAGACTGATGACACCATGCATCTTATTGAGGTGTGTATGATTCCTATAGGTCTCAAATTAAATTTGAGTCATTTTCCTAAATTATGGAAACAATGATAATGTTTTTTTCTTGGTTTTGATTATGTCATGTATCTTTTTTACTAAAATGTCATTTTAAACCGGAAAACACACACTTTTTCACATACTGATCACATTGGGTATCATTTTGACATGATATTAATTCCTACACATCACAAATGAATTAGTAATATTTTTCCCAAGTTATCAAGTAATTCCAAGATCATTTGATCATTTTTTAGTGGGTGACACTTTTTAAACTAAAATACCAATTTTAACTGGATAATGGATACTTTGAGTCATAACGAGCACATCGTGTATTATATTAAGGTGTTTCTAATTCCTATTTGTCAAAAATGACATATGGATCATTTTTATGATGTATAAAAACCATATGAATGTGTTTTCTCAGTTTTTATTTGGTTAGTTGTACATTTAACAAAAATATATAACAATTTAAAATAAAAAAAATGCACTTGGAGTCATACCAGTCTCACCATGTGTCATATTGAGGTGCAGGAGATTCTTACACATATCAAATGGCATATGGATTGTTTTCTTAATGTATCAGAAACATCTGAATGTTTTTTATTGGTTTAAGTAAGTAACGTGTATTTTCATTCTAAAATGAAATTTTAAACCGGAAAGAGGAACTTTTACTCCTAATGGTCACATTGTGTGTCGTTTTAATATGAGACTTCTTCATACAATTTAAAAATGACTAATGAATCATTTTCATAAATTATCATTAAAATATGATCATGTTTTATCATTTTTCATTGGGTGACAAATTTTGAACTAAAATGTCGATTTTAAACTAATAACGGACACTTTAAGTCATATCAGACACGTCGTGTATCAGATTGAGGTATGATTGATTCCTATACATCAAAAATTACATATTGATAATTTTCCAAAAGTTTTAAAATAATATGAATATGTTTTTTTAGTTTTGAGTGTTCCAATTTTCTTTTTTACTAAAATTAATGTCAATTTGAAATAAAAATAAGAACTTGGAGCAATGTCAGTCACACAGTGTGTTGGATATTGACACGGCTAATTTCTATAAATAATAAAGTCTATATAAATCATAAATTCCTATTGTAAAATTATTTATATTACCTTTATTTATCAAACTACCAACACAATATATTGACTTGATGTTCTTAGCTGAAAAAACCATTCTTGTTATTGAAATCCATAAGTTTAGACGAAGCTCATTTTCCTATTTTATCATGAAATGTGACCACAATGACAACATGATATTACTATAATATTTTATATTTCAATATGAAATGTTTTTATGGTATACAAATTGAGTCAATATGGCTTCCCAAAAGATATGGGAAAAAAACTAAATAAGATTCAGGTAAAACTGATAAAGAAATTAACTTACAAATAGTAAATAAAATGATGAAAAAATTAATTCAATAAGTAAAAGGAATTTATCATTTCATGATGGTTGTATGAATTCTTGATAAATTTCTTTATTTTCATTATCTCATTTATATGCCCAAAGTCCAATCTCTCACAAGTATGAGGATCTTTGAATAGACCACCACAACTCAAATAAAGGAAACCACCTGTATAACAAAATAATTATTATTTGAGTAATAATAAAAAAATAAAATATCAATATGATATAGGAAATTAATTCTATATACAATGATTTTACTTTGAAAACATAAAGATCACATCTTTGATTGATCAGTGGGAGAAAATGATGGAAAGTGATAACTACCAGTACTATAGGAGTGAAAGGGTTTTTTGTAGAAGAAATATCAGGAATTTTTTGTGCAGAAAGTCATGAAAGATTGATATACCACCCCAATGAGAACAAAATAATCCACCTATATATGAAAAAATTATTATATAAGTAATAATAAAAACTAAATAAATTGAACATAAATATTAAAAAATACAGTAATTCAATGGATAATGATTTTACTATAAAAACATCAATATTACTATTGTGATTGAATAAAGACAACATTAATTCTCTTCCAACAAAGTCATGAATTATGATCATAAATGTTCTAAAATAAATGAACTATACAAGGAATAATGAAAATTAAATCAATGTTCCATTATATAATTTTTCAGTAAAATAGAAAAAGTATGTCATAACATTACCTTAACATTTTCCCAAAGAGTTTCCTTCATTATTGTTTGTTATTATGAGGGATTGGAAACATCATCACGTGTAGAAGAAATTGCCTATATGAGTAGTCAAATATTTAATTTAGATTATGTTAATTCAGTAGATAAAAAATAATATTATGAGTAAAACAAAATATCTTTAAAAAACTTTTACCTTTCCATTTAACTCTCTTATTATTTTTAATGGTTTTAGGGATTTGGTTCGTCTATCGAGAATCCAAATCCCCTATTTTTAGTCCCCTCTAAAATAAAATACATTGTCTACATTAGGACCAGCATGAATGAATTTTTATATCATAATGAAAGCATTATCCTCGATTATATTTTCATCTCATTCGACATTTGTTTTAGTCGCTATAAGAACAATCATCCAATTATTGTTTGTGGGATCTAAGAGACAAAATACTTGCACTCCTCATGATGCCATTATGAAAGGATCAACGTTTTCTACTTCCACACTAAAATTAACCTTCCCAAATCCCATTTCATTAACTTTCACTGAACTCATATTGTCAACCCATTTTAAATGGAAAATTGGCTCTTGAAATTTTGTATAATTAAACTCATATATTAGAACAACAATGAAAAAATGTGATATATTTTCATAAATTGGATTTATATCCTTGGAACAAGATATGTGAAGAATTTAAACCATATGTATAAGACCAGTATTATTCATTATACTACAGTTATCTTGTTCTTTAATATAGAACGTATAACCATTGATTCCAAAACTTTTGTAAGATATAACATTTTTATTCATTCCTCTATCTAGAAATTGAATTTGTTCGACATTTGAAATTTTATTTTTAGATAAATCCTTATAATTTTGACCTTAGAACCATCCTAAAAATTATTGATTTTATGTATTTTATATCCATCCATCATCCCTTATTGTATTAACATCTATAAGAATTTCTATATGTGCTTCAATGTATGGATCAAAACCATCATTATTATATAAATGTGATGGTGTGATTGCTCTTAATCTGTCAAGGTAATCGTAACAACAGCTATTTTATAAATCCCTTTACTCAAAAGGTTTCCATTATGAACATACTTTGGGATATCGATACTATAAGCATCTAATGGGTAATTGATACATAATTCAATATATTCTTAAAAAATATATCTCTCTATAATAAAACTGTATGGAAGACTTCAATTCAGGACATACCCTTTCAAAATATTCTTATAACATTCAATGAGGTAAATACATCTATAATGGATAAGGCCACATATTCAAACTTATATAACCAAGTGAACCATCATGTGGCCCATTATTTCAAAGAATGATGCTGGGAAGAAAATCTCTAATTCACATAATATGATTGTAACCTCATTATTCATAATTGGAAACTTCAATGCATTTATAACTTTACTACATATGGATTTGACAAATAATAAGAGTTTGGTTAATGTATGTCTACCATTTTGAGGAATAATGCAATAAAATGAATCATCCATCAAATCTTGTATCAAAACATGAGAGTCATGTGTTTTTAGTCATTGTAACTTCTAATTAGTAATTGACACTAAATTCATGATATTTAATGAATATAAATGTGAAAGTTGTATACTGCTAAGGAATAAGAAAAATTGAAAAAATTTCTATAAAGGAGTGTAAGAAGGTATAGGAAGAAATGTTTGCCTTTTACCCTTCACTGGTGCCAACTCTTCTCTTATCACCATTCTAATCATGTCCAACCAAGACATCATTCCATATTTTATTTTTCAATTAACATTTAGGAATTTTCTAATAACACTATAAAATTCAATTATTTCTACATTCATGCAATCAAGAAAATTTTTGACATAAAAACTATTTCAATATGGTAATTTAATGAAATATTATCTCTTATTCCAACAAAAAAAATTTATGGTTTTTCCAAAATCATTTATCTAAAACATTGTCAATATATTTTACATTATTATAGAGTTGATCACCAATTGTCAATATGAAAATTTCATTACAAAAGTTCCAGTATAAAAATTTCATTATGAAATTTCTAGTATGAAATATTCATTACGAAAGTTTCAGTACGAAAATTTCATTACGAAAGTTCCAGTACGAAAATTTCATTACTAAAGCTCTAGTAAAAAAATTTCATTACGAAAGATTTGAAAAGATCATTTACAAAAAAAAATTCCAAAGCTCATTATGAAAAATTTTCAAAAGCTAATTACAAAAAATTTTCAAAATCTCATTACGAAAAATTTTCAAAAGCTCATTATGAAAAATTTCAAAAATGTAACAAACAAATGTAATCCCCCTATTAAAAGGAGTTTATTACTGTAAAGAAATTTTTTCAACAAGAAGTTAATGTTGAAATATTAACTTATGGTTATCATTCATATCTTCTGTCTAATGTATTCAAATCTATCATAAGGTAAAGATTTTGTGAAAATATCAGCAAGTTGATCTTGTGTTCCGATAAACTGAATAATGATATCTCTTTTTAGTGTGTGATCCCTAAGAAAGTGATGCCTAATATCTATATGATTTGCATGGGAGTGATGTGCAGGGTTTTTACTAAGGGAAATGGAACTTGTGTTATCACACAAAATTTAAGTCTTAATAAAACTCAATCCATAGTCTGTGAGTGTTTGTTGCATCCACAACACTTGAGCACAACAACTTCCAGCTGCTACATATTCAGCTTCAGCAGTGGAAAGTGCTACTGACTGTTTCTTACTGCATGACCAGGAAACTAACGAATCTCCTATGAAATGACAAGTTCTGGATGTACTTTTTTTTATCAATTCTACACACACCAAAGTCAGTATCTGAAAAACTCTTTAAGATAAAATCATTTCCAGAAGTATAAAATAATCCTAGATCCATGGTTACCTTTAAGTAGTGAAAAATTCTTTTCACTACCTTTAAATGAGATTCCTTAGGATTGGATTGATATCTGGCACATAAGCATACTGAAAACATTAAGTCCGGATGACTAGTTATCAAGTATAGTAGGATTCCTATCATACCTCTAAAATATGTTTGATCCACTGGTTTCCCGACTTCATCAATATCAAGTGTGTTTGAGGTACCAATGGGAATACTAACAATTTTGGTGTTATCATATCCATACTTTTTAAGAAGATATTTAATATACTTATGTTGATATATATAGGTTACTTCTGGTTTTTGAGAAATTTTAAAACTAAGGAAAAATGTTAACTCACCAATCATACTCATTTTAAACACAAATTTCATTAGATTTGAAAATGAATCAGTTAATGATTGCTGAGTTGAACCCAATATGATTTCATCAACATATATTTAAACAATCAAAACAATTTTCTTGTCTTTCTTTATAAAAAGGGTAGGATATGCATTTCCCTGAACATAGTTATTTTGAAAAAAAATCATGTTAGTCTATCATACAAACCTCGAGGGGCTTGTTTAAGCCTACACAAATCTTTGGTAAGTCTAAAAACATGATTAGGATATTTTGTGTCTTCAAAGCTAGGAGGTTGTTCAACAAAAACTTCCTCTTGGATGTAACCGTTAAGAAAAGCACATTTCACATCCATTTGAAAAAGTTTGAAATTGAAGAATGCTGCAAAGGAAAGTAAGATATGAATAGATTCAATTCTAGCTACTGGAACATAGGTTTCTTCATAGTCTATTCCCTCTTGTTGATTATAGCCTTTGGAAACTAGTCTAGATTTATTTCTAACTATGACTCTATTTTCATCACACTTATTTCTGAATACCCACTTTACTCCAATAACAGAAGTTTCCTTAGGTCTTTAAACCAAGGTCCATACTTTATTTCTTTCAAATTCATTTATCTCATCATGCATGACTTTGATCCAATCATCATCACCTAAAGCTACATCAGTGATTTTTTGTTCTAATTGGGAAAGAAATGCTAGATGTTCTACTTCGTTTATCAAGGAACTTCTAGTCCTTACAGGTTGATTTTCATCACCAATGATACTATCACTGGGATGATTTTTAAGAAACACCTGGCATGGGTTTTGTAAAACCTGTTCATCAACATAGGGTAGGAAGTCTTCTGGGGTAAATGTTTCAGAAATATTTTCTTGAACATTTTCCATATCAGAAGGATCTTCTAACAATGGTTGATAATCAGTTTTTGAAAACACATCCAAAGATGTAGGTTGGGATGGTATAAAATCAAAAGGATCAGACTCATCAAATTTTACATGTATTGTTTCCTCAACAGTAGAAGTGTTTTATTGAAAACTTTATAAGCCTTAGAATTTGTGGAGTAGCCTAAGAAAATTCCTTCATCAGATTTTGGTGTGACTTTGTGTATATTATCATTAGTATTCAGAATGAATACTTTGCAATAAAAAAATTTAAAGTAGGAAAGTCTCAGTTTTCTACCATTCCATAACTCATAATGGGTTTTATTAAGAAATGATCTAATCAAAAGTTGATTTATAGTATAACAAGTAGTACTTACAGCTTCAGCCTCGAAATGACTAGCTATAGAATATTCACTCAACATGGTTCTAGTTATCTCTTGAAGAATTCTATTTCTTCTTTCAACTACACCATTTTTTTGAGGAGTCCTAGGCGCTAAAAACTTGTGAGTAATACTTTTTCTACTACAAAAAGTTTCAAAATCAAAATTTTGAAATTCTACTCCATGATCAATATGAATAGTTTTTAGTGGAAGGTTTTTCTCATTTTTAGCTTGGGCTCTAAAACTTTTGAAATAAGAAAAAGCTTCAGACTTCTTTTCTAGAAAATAGATCCATGTAAATATAGTGTAATCATCAACTAGAACAAACACATAGTATTTGACTCCAATGCTTCCAGTTTTTGTTGGACCAAAAAGATCCATGTGCACCAACTTTAACGCATCAGTTGTTGAGACTTAACTGATTGATTTAAAACTAGATTTATGTTGCTTTCCATATTGGCAAGGATCACAAACTTTAGAAGAATCAAATCTATGCTCTGGTAGATTCTTAACTAGTTTATTCTTAGAGAGTTTAAATAAGTTTCTAAGCTTACAGTGTCTAATATTCTATGCCATAACCAATAATGATCTTCCATTGCACTTAATAAAGGTATGTCTTAGCTTCTAAGGTCTTCTAAGTTCAAGGGGTAAACATTCTCTTGCCTATGGGCTGAGAGAATTAATTCTTCCTTGGAATTGTGTACTAAGCACTTATCATTCCTAAAATTCACAAGGTATCCTTCATCACATAATTGACTTATGCTAATGAGGTTGTGCTTAAGACCCTTAACAAACAAAACATTTTAAATCAATGTTTTACCATGAAGAAAAATATTACCTATACCAACAATTTCTCCCTAAGAGTTATCTCTGAAAGTCACTTTTCCTCCTTTCATCTTGATAATATTTTTAAAATAGTTTTTGTTACCAGTCATATGCTAGGAACATCCACTATCTATATACCATGTATTGTTGTTGATACTTCCGTTATCTTCCTGCAAAATAAGAAAAGAATTTGAATTTCGGAATCCAAACTTTATTGGATCCGAGGTTTTCAGATAACAAAATTTTGGGCACCCACATCTTCTTAGAAAAAAAAGGCTTATGAAAACCTAAAGATTGGGTTTTGTTTAAAGAACAATTCTTTGCCCAGTGACCACCACATTGAAACTTGTTACAAAATGGGGCACTTTGAGGAACAAAATTATTGTAACTAAAAGTTGGTTTTTCATGGGTATAACCAAATCTGGATTTGTTTCTTAAAGGTAGTGCTTGTGAATACATATTATCAAAATTTTCTTTACCTCAAGTAAAGTTTGAAAAACACTTCTTTAAGGAAAATATTTCAGACTTGAGTTTTATAACCAAGTTTTTATCTTCAAAATTATTAGATTTGGAATAAGTGCTAGGATCGAAAACAATTTTCTTAGAAATTACTTTTTCTAGATCTTTAGAAAGTTTATACTTTTCAGAATTTACTTCCTCAAGACTTTTTGAAATACTTGTAAAATCAGCATTTTTCTTATCAAGTTCTTTATAAAGATTTGATATTTCTTTAGTAAGAATAGTACTCTTAGAATTTTCCTTATCATGTTTTTTATTGAGTTTTGAATTCTCAATCTCAAGAAGTTCAGAAAACCTAGAAACTTCTTCATAGGTAGGAAAAGTATTTTCTTCGTTAGAAGAGGATTCTTCATCCGAAGAGTTATAATATTTACTATTATTATCATTTAAAGAAACATTGGTTAATGATTCAGCATTGTGTACCTTATCCATAAAGCAATGATTGTTAATAGGTATTCTGGTTATAAGACCAAGATTCTTCTGTCCAGAAGATTCATAATTCGAATATTCATCTGAAGAGTCACCACCACTGGCACTCCAAGTTTCATTAGCTTTAAGAACATTCTTAGCTTTAGCTTTATAATACTTCTTCCTATTCCTTTCAAAATGCCTCTCTTTTCTTTCTTTCTTCTTTAGCAAAGGACAATCAGGTATTATGTGTCCAGCTCTCTTGAATTCATAGCATGTGACTTCTGAATCTTTCTTATCTTTCCTTTCCTTCTTCTTATACTTGGATTGGAAATTTTTTTGTACATCTATCTTGTTCATCCTTCGAGCAAGATTTTCCAAATCATTTTCAGAGACTTCACTCTCAATAGATTCAGATTGGATAACAACCTTATTATATTTGGATCTAGTTACTCTCTCTAGAGTCATAGCTTTCATGTGATTTGAAGTTGTAGTAAAAGCAACAGTACCATTCCCATTTTTCTTTTGGATGTTGTAAGTATCTTCATTCATCCTTGTTTCATGTTGGAGAAGAGTTCCAAATAGCTCATTTATGGAAATTTCGGTGAACTTCCTGTTTTCATCAATTGTTGTTCTCTTTTATTCCCACTCATTGGGCATAATATCAATGATCTTGTCAACAAGAGCTTCATCATCCAGACCTTTTTCTCCCATAGATTGTAAGATATTCACGATAGTCATAAACCTTTGTTTCACCTTATAAATGGTTTCTCCATAAGGAAAGTTAAAACCATGATACTCAGCTCTAAGAACTTCTCTTCTGGTCTCAATCACTTTGGATGTACCAAAATGTGTAACTTCGAGTTTCTTCCATATACAGTTAGCTGCTTCACAAGAAGAAATTTGGATATATATATTCCTAGTCATTGATCATAGTAAAGTATTGTGTGCCTTATCATTTAATTTATAATCATGCTTATCTTGGTTTGTGAAAGTACTAACTTCATTATCAGGATTTTGATAACCTCCAGTAAGCATAACAAAATTTTCTACTCCATTATTGATAACAAAAGTCTTCATTCAATCTCTCCAATACTCATAATCATTGCCATCAAAAATTGGTGGTCTTGTAGGATTTATGTTTTCGATGGAACCAACATTGATTCCTGCCATCTTAAAAAACTTTATACACAAAAATTATTAATAACAAATGTTCGGATTCAAGGAGAATATTCCTAAGCAAGGAAAAATATAGAACAATGAAAAACTAAGCAATAAAAACTTATATGTGTGTATAATTATTTCTGAACCCTCCACTGATACCAATTGTAGGATCGAAATAATGATGTAGATGCTCAATATACAAGAGGGGGGTGAATTGTACACTTTAAAAATTTCCTTAAATAAGGAATGATCTAAGTTTAAAAAAGTTAAACTAAAAAAATTCACAACAGCTCTAACGCCAATTGAAAGATTGGAACAATGTATGAAGTTACAAACTTCTTGTTCAATACACTTGCTTAAATCTGGAAAGTGATTCCGAAAAACCAGTTGTGGAAATATGGATTCGGAAAATGAAACTTAACCAAAGTTTACAATATGAGATTCTACCTTAAAGCATATAGAATAAAACTGAATCAGAGTAAACAAGAGTAAGAAAGTATAAGATGTTTATACTTTCTTAAACATACAAAATGATGCGGAAAAGACAAACTTGTAATAGAAACAAGTAACAAGATATAAATATTTTAAACCAAAGATAAGGGTATCCAACAACCTTGGATAAAGGTCCCTTGATTTATACTTTCAAGAATGTTTGTCTTACCCACACCCAGGTAATCCCTCGATACGAAGATCAGAGTCTCTGTCTTGTTATCCCCGCAAGCCCTCAACTTCAAGGTATTTTAAACCTCTGTCTTCCTCAGCAAGGAAGCCCTCGAACTTCAATGTAGTCGGCACCTCTGTCTTCCTATCCCCGAAAGCCCTAAAATGTATTCACAAACATTCAGAGTCACACAAAGCAATCTGAATGAAAAGTTTAGTATGTACAAGGCATAAAAAGCTTCTCTCTATAAATCACCTTGATAGCTTGTGGTCTCTAGAGTGGTCAACTTTTTGTTTTGTTCTATAGATCTTTCAAATTCCCTTTTATTTATATGCTCGGTAGCAATGGTCGGCTCCCTTATCCAACAGTCATATTTTCCTTAAATTTAGGAGGGACCTGTACACGTGTCACTCAACCAATGGTTAGTTAGAAACAGAATGGACAACATCGTTTTATAACAAAACAAGTGTAACTGAAAGCACAACATCATTTTATAACAAACTTAACAAGTCGGAGTGTAAGTAAAATGTTTGTAGTATAACTAAAAAATATATTTGGAGTCTATATTACAAGGATATTATGGTTCTATTTATCATAAGATTTCAAATGTGAATTTCATAAAAGTTCATACCCCTAATTCGTAATCAGAATTCACAACTAGATTTCATAATGAGAATTCTGCACTGAAATTCGTAATGAGAATTCATCAGAGAATTCGTAATGAGAATTCATCACAAAATTCGTAATGATAATTCATCATAGAATTCATAATGAGAATTCATCAAAAATTCGTAATGAGAATTCACCACATAATTCATAATGAGAATTCATCATCAGAATTCGTAATGAGAATTCGTCATCAAAATTTGTAATGAGAATTCATCATAGAATTTGTAATAAGAATTCATCACAGAATTCGTAATGAGAATTCATCAGAGAATTCATAATGAGAATTCATCATAGAATTTGTAATGAGAATTCATCACAGAATTCGTAATGAGAATTCATCACAGAATTCGTAATGAGAATTCGTCATCAGAATTCGTAATGAGAATTCATCATCAGAATTCGTAATGAGAATTCGTTATCATAATTCGTAATGAGAATTCTTCATCAGAATTTGTAATGGGTATTCTTCATTTGAATTCATAATGGGTATTCTGCATTAGAATTCATAATGGTAATTATTCATCAGAATTCGTAATGAGAATTCATTACAAATTTCGAAATGAGAATTCAGATCCTGTAATAGAATTCTTTATATCTATGTATTATATGATTCCGAGAATATAGATATGAATCTTATTTTTATAATTATGGAAAATTTTGATATGAACAATGAAAAAAAGATAGAGATAAATTTTCTTATAGAAGTAAAACAGGGGTAAAAACATATTTGCTTAAAGATAAGGTGTTTTTTATTTTCAAAACAAGAAGGAATGGAAAAGTAATAAGGAAAACCTTATTGACTCAACATAAACAACAGTATCGTACCAATCAGTGTGCACGTTCAGTTTTTTTCTTCTGCTTAGTCCAAAATTTATAGCTCTAGTCTATTCCATGACAAATAAAATATTTTTTCAATCCTTCTGGAATAATTTTTATTGAATAAAAACATCATAAACAAGTATAAATGATTTAATAAGGGTCGTATGTATGCTCTCTTGAAAACATGATAAAATCATTAACTCCGTCTTCATACTCTTTTTTCAAACGATTAGCATGAATCCATTTTTAGATTCATATCCATCCTATTTGGTTAATAAAATATTATTTTTTTAAAATAAATAAATAAATACACATAAGATATTCATTATCGAAGGGGAATTTTATAGAAAATTCTAATTAGGGAAACCCAAAATTTTATTGATTCACTTAATTTCAGTATTATTTGAAGAAAATGGGTAGTTGAATTTAAGAAAAGAATTACTCCACTATGGAAGGTGTTATCCTATGAATTAATTAAACAGTGAAATTTATAGACAATTATCATGCCCGTTAGCTCATCCCCTGAACATTTCTCATTGCATTATGTTTTTTTAAACACATCCTCCATATCTTATGGTCCGTCACCTATGTTGCTTGAAATAATCTCTTTGGTATTCATATATGGGATGACTACTCCTCAGAGTAGTGTAAGAAACATAAAATAGAGGGGGGTATGCATCTCAAGTATCAAAATGCAGTAACTATTTGAGAGATAAAACTGATGGGAATGACAGTTGTCTATAAAAGAGATGGGGGATGAGTCTCAAGCAACAAATTACAATAATAATTATTCCGTGACTCACATAAAGTCTTTATTAAATCCCATAAACAAATGAAAATATAATATAGGAAACTAATGAGTAATAAGAATCCCAAATATGATAAAAAAGAATAAAAACTCTCATTCAATCAACTAGAAGATATAAAAATGTATTGATAAAACATGTTAATAAATAATTATTTTTTTCACATACATGGATGGTAATCAGAGAATCCTATTGGTGGAACTAATACATTTAGACCTAAAATGATGAATACCTAAAATAATTTCTAATATATAGAATTTGATAACATTCATTCAATTTCTTGGAACAAGAGATGTAACAACATAATGAATTTTTACATTTAATATTAACAGTATATCAAATATTTGAAAACATCTCAAAACTTTTGGGATGTCATATCACCACCAAGACCCACCACAAGGATTCTAGGGAGGACATCATATCATATCTACCCATATGAAGGATTCTATGAAGGTTATCTAATATACATTGACCCATCCTTATGATTCTAGGGAGGCCCATAAAGAATTGTTCATAAAGCAATATTACACATTAACAAAGTATAACACAAAAAGGGAGAAAAATAGAACAATATTGGAAACATCTATCACATACACACTAGCCTATAATGAGATGGAATAACTCCTGTGAGGTCACATTTTCTACGTGGACTACACTTAATTCACTCATAAATCTAAGTGGAATCACAAAATTAACATATCTATAAAACATCACTCCCTGTATAAAGTCTCTACTATAAAAATATGAAAATAACTAGTAAGGTTACAACATGAAGAAGTAGTCTCATAGGCTACCCAACCACCATAAAGGAAATTAATTCTTACAAAATTATATAGGGCATGTAAAATGGGTTGGGACTTCTACAATATGGTTACTTACACTTTTTATCAAACTAAAAGAAAGCATTATTCTTCCACACTGTCATATAAATAAAAGAGTTGTTCACAAATCCCCTACATTAATTCACAGCTGCAATTCAGAAGGAATGAGATGCTTGTACATCCTGGGAGAGAAGCTACAAAGGCTCATAATATAGGTTCTTCACACTATAAAAATTTCAAGAATCAAAATGGATGATCTCAACAACAAAATATCCAAAATAGATGACTCTCCACACTCAAAATTGCAATACAGCTTCCACTATATCCAGAACCATTGATTTTTTACACCCTGAGATTCCTAATAGAATGTAGATAAGGACTTACATTCAAGAGAAAGTAGAGAAAGGCATATATTCGAGCCTTAGATTCATTCGACTGTTGAATCGTTAGAGCCTTGGATTTGAGCCTTGGAATTGTTTGAGACATGATTCGAGCCTTGATTCACTAAGGAGGTGCAACGACTACAGTTGGATTTTGTAGAGAGCTTCGGATATCGCAAACTAGTTCGTGATGGTTAGGGTTCTTAAAATCAATTGAGACACTTTTATCATCAATTCCAATAAAGTGCTGATAAAGATACCTTTTATCAGTGCTTAAGTAATAAGTGATGATGAAATCCATATTTATCAATGCTAAACTTTTATCACTGATAAATATAACTTTTATTAGCATTTTTTAGTAGTGATAAATCTCTATCTTTATCAGTGCTAAAAAATCACTGTTAAATAAGCCTTTTAACAATTCTTATTACTTAAGTACCGATAAAGGATTTAAAATTATAATTATATATATATATATATATATATATGTATATATAATATATATGTATATATAATATATATATATATATATATTAAATATATTATTTATTTAAATATATTTATTATTATTTAATAATTATTTAAATATATGATTATTTATTTATAATTATATTAATATTTTTAATAAATAATATTTATATCATTATATACATTTATATAATTATATATATATAATTAATAAATGTATATACATATTAATAATGTAAATATATTAATTATTTAAATAGATTTATTATAAATTTATAAATTATTTTAATATATAAAATTATTTTTTATATTTATATAATTACGTTTTTTAAAAATAATAATTATTTATTTATAATTATAAATATATAAATTCTAAATATAGGAAATTTATATTTATAAATATTTTTTTATAAATATATCTTTAATATTATTAATGAATATTTAATCTTAAGTGCATGCAGGTTAAAAATAACTAAAATTGAATACATTAAAAATAAGTACACTTTAAAAATATTGAAAAAATGGATAAGTTGTGGGTGTGTGTGTTGTATATAAAAATTAATTAATTATATATATATGTAATCAATATAACACACGTTTGATATATGTAAAATTTGAAAAATAAAATGATATGCAATTATATCCATTACTCTATGAAATAAGTGAGTATTTTTAATTCATATTAATTTTTAATCACTAAATATATGACTATTTAGTGTAAAAGAAAAAAATATTTTTTATAATATAAATCATATTTATATACCTTCATATATACCTATATATTTATTATATACTATTTATTAACATTATCAAAATAAAATTACTTACTAAAATGTTTACTATTTTTCTAAATTTACTTTTTTTTAATTTGTATTTGTTTATTTTCACTTTGTATACACACATATATATTTAATATAAACTATTTATTAGTATTTATAATTTATATATAGTATAATCAGTTTTTTCATTTTCATCAATTATTATTTAATTAATCAAAAGTTAATATTTTTTGATGAACACATTTTTATTTATTTATTTAACTATTTCATTTTATTCGGACCTTTATTAGTCCTAAAAAAGTGATGATAAAGGATCTCTTTATGAGTGACAAAAATAAATCACTCATAAAGGGTACCCTTTAATAGTGCTACAAATAATGTGCTGATAAAGGGTACCCTTTAGTAGTGCTAAAAATAATTCATTGATAGAGGATAGACTTTATTGGTGCTAAAAACTGATGATAAAGGGTACCCTTAATCAGTGCTAAAAATTTGTTAAATTTATCAGTAATTTTTCTTAGCACTGATAAAATTTCCCTTTATCAATGATCTTTCCTATCACTATTAAAGGTCTGTTTTGTAGTAGTGAACGCAATGTATAAGTATATTACCATACCACAACTAGTCCTTATGTCACGGAGAGTGTGAATTTTGAAGTGAAAATGATTTTATTTATTCCTATCTTACAACATTATATGTCTTAGTATAGATAGCCATGTCGAAGTGAGTTCGGTGAGCCATGAAGTTATAAGAGATCGTGGCATGATCATGGGTACATAATTGGGGAGATTTATGCATTAGGAAAATAGATCAAGTCACTTGAAGTTACACCATAGAGAAGCAGACTACAATATCATAATTTGATTATAGTTCTCTTATAAGTCATTGTAATAAAGGATACATAGTGGTAAATCATTGAATGTATGTTTATGTACATTAGTAAGGGTGAACACGCCAAAACATTGAAATCACAATCATAAACATTAATTTTTAGAGAAGAGTAATTCTCATAATTTGAGGCCTTTAATGAAAAATAAATAGTCCTTAATCACCATATTTATGTGGGAATGACACATCGAATTACCATAGGAAGAGGGAGGATTAACTTCTTGACCCTATACTTTTGAACAAATCATAAATTCATTGAACTGTATTTAATGAAACAAAGCTGATCTTGGAGAAAAAGAAGAGTGATAGAATTGTGGGAGTGATCTGTTGACCCTGGGAGATAAGTCTTATAGAGGATATTTCTAGGATTTATGTAAAATAAATTGTTACGATGAAGGATTTTTTTTATAGGAGCTTCGTCTCATTTGAACTTCATTAGGTATTTTAAAAAAGGCACACCAAAACTATTGTATTTTCATAAACATGTCCTATGAAGAAGAAGGTTTTCATGGAAAGAGAAATGAGTTCCATGTGTGACAATAGACAATGATATTTTTCTCATTTATCTGAATAGTGAGTTTAGAGGGTTATTGCGACTACTCTATTGTGTAATCCAAATAGAATTAGTTCACCCTATTGTTCCAGGTGCGTAGGTATATTACCTTTTCATTCTCCAATTCCAATCTCGATTAGGATAAAGAAATTAAAAAATATATATTGTTGTTTTCTACTTTAATTGCTCATAAATATAAAGTAAGAGAGGGAAAGGGGAGTCCCTCATATTGAGATAACAAGATATTTTTTGAGGGATTGTGTTTTCAACTAGGTAATACTTATATTTACCCCCTCCTATGGTAATCTTCTTTACAACATACCAATATTGAAAATACATTTTTAGATTGACAATGACAAAAAACACTAAAAATTATATAACCATAAACTGATTATTTTAATAAATTTTACCTTCAATAATTTAATGGGTTGTAATTATTATTATTTTATTTTTTTACTATACTAATTTTTAATTTTATATTATTTGGTTTTCAGTTATGATATAAATGTTTTGAAGCAAGAAAAAAATTGACGAGGTTACTTTTGAGGTTGTTAAATTATATATAGTGTTGACATATATATTATTTTATAATTATGGTTATGTTCTAAATACATTCTATATAGATATATTAATTATGTATATTTTATAAATATTATCTATAATGACAACCTTGTTCTCTATAAGATCCCACACCATGGCCTAAAGGTAACACCATATTGTGGTCTCTATAGCCTCACACCAATAGGCCTATAACAACCAACATATTGTCATAATTAATTTCAATAGTGACCAGCCAATGGTGAACATCATATAATGATTTTTAGTGGCCAATACATTATATCAGAGATCTCATTTTCCATATGATAATGGTTGTTTTTATATTGTCAGATTAAACTTGTCATGTTTTGTAAGAAAAAACACTCTAGACATAGATGCCACATAATAATATATCTCCCATGATCTATTTCAAATGAATTCCCTTTATATGAAAGAGTGAACATGCCAAACATAATCAATTCATAAGAATAAAATATAGTTTCCTCTATGTCAGAGTAACCTAACTAGGTAACACATAATAACTCAGATAATATTCATCTCATATAAGATTGACTACAAAATATGTTTCACCGAGGGAACACAATACAACAACTATAAAAATTTGAATAATAAAATAAAATAAAATATGGATGGAATAATACAGCACCACCATGATGTGTGAGATAAATAAGACATAAATTATTCAAAATAAAACAATTAAGTTTATAATAAAGAAAAATAATTCCAAATTCTGTATCATCATTCCTCATAGTGAGCTATATGTTCTTATGCATGATGTGACTCAACTTATTTTACTTACCTATATTAATTTATATTTTAGGGACCTAAGTGTTAAGGTATATTTAAATGTAAATTTTCTAGATGGGGGAATCCATAATGAGACATTTGACTCACCTAATGGCTTTGACGAAGTGGGTAACATTAACTATTGGGATACCCTTTATATGGTTACAAGGTGAAATTCATAACCACATGTACAGTTCTATGTAATAACCTAGTTAAAATATTAAAAATCTTAAAAAATTATTAAAAATTGTTATATCATTATTTATTTATAAAAATATACTAATGATAATGCCTATATCATAGTGGGATGACCTGATTTAGCCCACATCCGAAGGGGTTTGAAAAACATATATGCAATTTTCAAAATGGTTAAAATATTCAGGCTTCCATACAACATTTTTTTCACATTCTTGAAAATCCTCCAGGACATAGTACCATTTTTTATTACTAGAAGAAGGAGTAGGTCTATATTTATAGTAAAACTCAATGTCCTCAATTTCACATCAGTTATGCCAATTCTGCATGTGGTAATGCAATAATCTAATGTATTTCATATATAACTCTCCTAACTCCAAACTTCATAATTAGTGAGTTTCATGGGGACCTAAAAATGTCCATGGGAGCTTGAAATTAATGGGTTTCATGTCAAATTTTAGAAAAAATACTCTAGACATAGTCGTGGTATTGAAACTCTCATTAACATGGCCACCTTTATAAAAATTATAAAAAATATATAATTTTTTAAAATAATAATTATGATCACTACACCATGAATATTTTCTGGTAGTCACGGCACTTAGAAGGCATAAACAGAACCTCATCCCAGAAGACCAATGATGAGAAACAAAAGATGAATGAGTAATTACCAATAATAGATGTTTTATTGAAAATAAAAATTGAGAGGGGATTCTAAAAACAAGAGTAATATTGTTTATGTACATGGATGTATTTCACTAAATAAATTATATAATATGTTTTTTTCATTTACACATAATAGATAATTATAATGAATAAGTCTATTAAACTAAACTTGATGGCCTAATAGAAACATATAAAAATTATAGAGTTCTCCTAGGGGAGTGATTTATTCCAAACTCATGGAATGACTTGGTATAAGTGTTATTTTTCAAGGAAAAAAATATTTCTAGAGCATAGGATGACCATTAAATACCTTTTAACAAATTTCATTATGTCACAAACCATCCCAGGAGGCCCGTACTATGACTACCCCAAGCCCGCCTTCCATAGGCCTGGGGCTGACGACTAGCACTAAAGGCATAAATCCCTAAAATTGGGAAGGTATTGCCTTTATAACTATAAACACACAAAATTGATTAAGCTAGAAGCAAAACACTAAGTAAAACTGTATACAAAAACAAGAGCCGAAAAGTAAAGGGGCCGAAAATAAATCCCATCTGTAAAGTACAAGTACAACTGGAATGCAAGTACTACTGAAGATAAGTAAGATAGATAATGGGTCATCCACCAGGATTCCTACATGAAGGGTAGGTACAGATAGCCTCTTTAGCACTCCATGTCCGTCAGTCTCCTCTATGTACCGACTCGTCGTAAGGTCCACCTCTGGGTACAGTCCAGTCCTACTACTCTGATCCTTAGTCAGCGTTGTCAGTCATCTGTGACCAACACATCTAGGTGTGGGCATATCCCTTGTTGGGGTGAGTATAACGATACTCAGTAGGGACCCCGATACCCTCAAGGTATCACAAAATCCAACAAGGATAAACCACAATGTATAAAATCAACAGATATCCACACTTAGGTATATTCCCATACATATACCTAGGTTATCAAATAATCAATCCCAATAATGAGGAAACACAAGAGTTACTGACTCATCTCACACAGGTTTATAACTTATGTAGAGAGAAAGTGATGATCAGATATAGCCACGGAATCATCAGGGTTGTCGGACCAACACGTGATCCAGGACCAGCAATTCTGTCAGACCAACACATGATCCAGGAACAGAAGTCAAAATTTTCTGACCAACACATGATCCAGGAATAGTCGTCAGAGCTGTCAGACCAACACATAATCCAGGACCAGCTATTATGTCATACCAACACATGATCTAAGAACATAAGTCAAAACTGTCGGACCAACACATGATCTAGGAACAATCATCAGTGAATAGCTAGCCACAGGGTTTCCACAAAGCACTCTTGATTCTGGGAGGGACTGCTCCTCAATCCATGTTTTGGCACGTCAACTACCACCAAGTCCCATGAAGAAGTATCTCAATGGTATGACACATCATATGTGTCTCAAATCAATAGGTCATGCGTCAATTGGATGCTCGTTCTATTAGTTATTAGCCTTTTTGTCCTAGGGTCCCAGTTGGATTCGTGTATGATCCATATTAACCGTAACTCAATTATACCCTGAACTCTAGTGGGGTATACTAAAAGGTACCATCTCTAATTGATATTACCAGCGCTGTAGACGGTTCATCAAATGGATGTCTAGTGCCAAAGATATGGAAAAAGAATGTAAAGGGGTCAGTAGTGGGCCCGGGTCTGGTCCAACCTGGTCGGACTGACTCGACCCAACCCGGTCTAGGCCGACCCGGTCTGGGTCAACCCTGTCAGACCCGTTGGGTATGACCCAGCCTTTTGGGTGGGTCAGCTTTCTAGGTTTGGCCTGGTCCGCTGGGCCCAGCCCAGCAGACTGTAGGGGCGGTTCGACGCGATTGTCACCGCGTAGGCGGCTCGACCCGAAGGTCGAGGCCGATTTGCCAGCTTGGTCGGGATACCACAAGGGGGGCAGGACACCGGCTCTGCCGGGTGGCCGTGAGGGAGCCGGGATGTCGGCTCAGCCGAGAGTGCGTGGGTCGCGCAGAGGCCAGCTCATGGTTGCGCGGGTCGCGTGGAGGCAGGTAGGGCGGTTGGTTCGTGGTGGCGCGCACAGAGGCCGGCAGGGCGGCCGGGTAGTAGCTCGGCCAGGGGGGCAATAGCGGTCAGCCGGTTGGGTAGGGAACGACCAGCGCGGACGGCCAGGAGGGTGGCCGGTAGGGATCACGTGGGCACCGGGCAGCTGGAAGGCCAGAAGGCCGGGCTAGTGTGGCTGGCGGTGTTCAGTTGGGAGCACCGGAGTGCCATAGGGGTGGTGTGAATCACGGAGGCCGCAGGTAGTGCAACCTTTGTGGTTTCCGCCTTCGTCACCTCATTGTTCATCACCATGCTGATTGTTCAACATAAACATGTTCGGCGGAGGGGTCGGCCCATTTTGGTTTGGCCCACACCCTCCGCATTTAGGGTGGTATCAAAAGACTCTCAAGTATGAATCATAACAACCCTCATTATTCGTTTTGAGAGAAAGGAAGAACATGGGGAAAAGATCATACTTAGATAAAATTTAAACCCCTACCTTTGATTCGTCGTTCAAAGTTAATCGTTCGTTGATGGAGTTGCAGAAAGAAGACGATGAATATCGTCATTCGTCACGTTCATCACGCACTCCCAATCCCAGGTTGTGTCGGTCATGGAAGACACTCCACGTCCCTGGATCCGAGGGAGGAAGTCGAAGAAGGTTGTTGGCATTCTTCATTCTTTGTTGGAAGATGAGGTTCATTGTTCTTCATTGGGAGCTTTTCTCCCTAGCTCTCCTCTTCCTCCATTCCACCAAAATGAATCATGCCAACAAAAATAATAGATTGGTTATCTATTATTCCGTTTCCATTGAAATAAAAAAAGGAGAATAAATTAATTGGCTCTATGAAATTAATGTGGATGATTGGAATAATAAATTATGTGTTTCCAATTAATTAAAAGGGATGTGGTGGCACCATAAATTTTAGAGGTGGTCAAGGGACTCCCCCCTCATTAATGAGGGGAGTTGAAAAATTTTCAACCTACCCTTTAATTGGGGGGGTTTAGTCTTGTGTGGTCCCCACGTCATAACCTCTCGCGGGAGGTTATGCTCAGGTGGGCTCCACCTCCGTAACTTCTCATGGGAGGTTAAGGTGTGGTGGCCCCACCTCTAACTTCCAAGAGGAGGTTTTTAACCACCAGTCACACTCATGGAGGCTCAACAAAATTAAAGTGAAGCTCTCTTTAATTTTTATATGAATCCCAAAAACTAAATTTCCATCTCAACCCACGGCCATCAAGGTGAAAGTCTTTATAAAAAAAATTCGGTGATGCAAGTTCAACAGTTCCCTCAGATTTCAATTTTGAGCACCGGTTCAAAAGTTATAAAATCATGCTCTTATGTTTACTAAACTTACCCAAACAAAACATTAAAAATTGATTCCTGACGCACCGAGCCTTAGAATCATATGTCGTCAGTTTTAGGGGACTTGTAAAATTCCAATGTATTTAATAAAAAAATTCCCACATAATTTTTGGGTCTTTACATTCTCCCCACCTCAAGGATTTATGTCCCCACATGCTACAACTCGAACTATGGGAACAAATGGGGGTACTAAGAACGTATCTGAGCCTCCTGCTCCCATGTGCTCTCCTAGAGGTTCCCGTGCTGCCAAGGAACGCGCACCAAAGGTATCGACCATCCACGTAGGACCCACTCCTATCGATCCTCAATCTCTACTGGAACCTCTATGGAATTCTCCCCACTATTGACATCCAGTTCTCCATTGTCGATGATATGGGAAGGGTCATGCACCTATCTCCTTATCTGAGATACATGGAAGACGTCGTGCACCCGGTGCAACTGAGGTAGAAGAGCTAGGTGGTAACCCACCTTGCCTACTCTGCTGAGGACCTAGAAAGGTCCTATGAATATCAAAGGTAACTTTCCGCCTCAGCCAAATCTCCATAGACCTCATCGAGGTGAGACCTGTAGAAAGATGTGGTAACCATCCTCTAACTCCAATGGTCTCTGTCTCTTGTCATCATATGACTTCTATCTACTCTGTGCAGTCTTCATCTGCTATTGGATGATCTTCACCTTCTCTATGGTAGCTCGTACCATCTCTGTTTCCACTACTGCTTACTCTTCTGGGTCTATTCAGCATAGTGGTGATCTGCAAGGTTGACCATACAAGGCCTCAAAAGGTTCCATATCGATGGTGGAGTCATAGATGTTGTAGTACACAAACTCCACCAAAGGAAAGTGATTCTCCCATCTCCGACCAAAGTCTAGGACACATGCATGTAGCATGTCCTTGAGGGTCTGAATGGTCCGCTCAGTCTGACCATCTGTTTGAGGATGGAAGGAGGTGCTTAGATGTAGCAGCATTCTGAAAGCCTCTTGTAACCCCTTCCATAGTTGGGAAGTAAACCATGTTTCATGATCAGATATAATAGATGAAGGTACTCCATGTAGCCGCACAATCTCCTACACATAGAGGCATCCCAAGCTCTCTACTGAACCCTTCTCTCTGATTGGTAAGAAGTGGGCCGACTTGGTGAGTCGGTCGACAATCACCCAAATTGAGTCGTGACCCCTGGATGTATGTAGATGACCCATCACAAAGTCAATGGATATCCCATCCAACATCCACTCTAGTACCTCTAAAAGCTTAACCAAGCCTGCTGGTACCTGATGCTCCGCCTTCACCTGCTGGAAAGTGAGGCAATGAGAGACAAACTCCACTACTTCCTTCTTCATACCTGGCCACCAGTGGTATCGCTGAAGGTCATGGTACATCTTCGCCACTCCTGGATTTATCACTAGTGGAAAAGTGTGAAACTCCCTAAAAACTTCCTCCTGAAGTACTACTAGTACCAAGGTATGTCCTATAAAGAGGATGACGTGCTCCCCACCTTAAAAAACTCCATCAAGTGCCTTCCCTATGGATATCTGAGCACATCATGTCTCGTAGTTAGCGTCCCCATGTTGTGCCTCTCTGAATCGATGAAGAAGTGGGTGAGTGACTCTAAGAGACTGTTGAAAGTTTGATCCATATTTATACACAAATGATATCTATAATGTAGCCAGATGATCTATTTCCTCTCCTAGCAGCTGTATACCAGATCTCCTACTGAGTCCATCCGGAACAACGTTCCCCTTCCCAGGAGCATATACTATCTCAAAGTCATTTTCCTAGAGGAACTCAATCCAATTTCATTGTCTCAGGTTCAGGTCCTTCGGAGAGAAGATATACCTGAGAATCTTGTGATCAGAGTACATGGTAAAATGTTCACCCATCAGATTGTGTCGCCACATCTTCAAGGTGAAGAGCACTGCTACTAACTCCAGGTCATGGGTAGCATAGTTTTGATCATGTTGTCTTAGTTGCTGAGAACCATAAGTGATCACTACTCTCTCTTGCACCAGGACACACTTGAGTCTGGTCCCTGATGCATCGCAGTAGACTACATACCCTACGCCTTCTTCTGGATGCCTCAAGATGGGGGCACTAGTCAACCTCTACCTCTAATCCTAAAAGCTCTACTGGAATCTCTCTGACCACACAAAGTGATTCCCCTTCTTCTTTAAAGCTGATAGTGGTACTTCAACTCTATAGAAGACTGGTACAAACCTCCGGTAGTAACCAGCCAAACCAAGGATACTCCGCACCTCCGTCACACTCCTGGGTGGCTCCCAAACATGTGCTGCTTCAATATTCACTGGATCCACTGCAAATCCAGCCTCTGAGATGACATGTCCCAAAAAGTGAACCTATCGGATCCAAAATTGGAACTTTAAGAGCTTACCATAAGGTTGGTGATCTTGGAGTGTGTCTAGTACTACTTACAAATGGTAGGCATGATCCTCCTCAGTAGTCGAGTATATCAGAATGTCGTCGATGAAGACTACGACAAAGCGATCAAGGTGTGGTTGGAAGATATTTTTCATGAGTCCCATAAACACTGCTGGAGTGTTGGTTATGATGAAGGTCATAACCAAGAACTCATATTGGTTGTACCGACACCTGAAGGCTGTTTTCTGAACGTCCTCAGCTCGAACACGTAGTTGGTGATAGCATGATATGAGGCCTATCTTTGAGAACCATCGCGCTCCCTTCTGCTAATCAAAGAGGTCATCAATCCTTGAGGGTGGTTACTTTTTCTTTGTATTCACATGGTTCTGGTGACGGTTCTCAACACAAATCCTTAAGCTCCCATCCGACCTCTTGGTGAACAGAATCGGGGCTGCCTAGGGAGAAACACCATACCAGATGAATCACTTCCCTTGCAAGTCCTCCAGCTGTACCAGCAGCTCACAAAGATCAGCGGGAGCCATCTGATATTCTGGAGTAGATATCAGTGTCATCCTAGGGTATAGGTTAATTTAAAAGTCCACCTATCTGCGAGGAGTTAGACTTGGTACATCATCAGGGAAAACATCTACAAATTGTTCCACCACTATAGGATAGATTGGACTCTCCATATAAACTGCTTTGAGGGTAAGGAAGGCCAACTGATAAGTGATCTGCTGCACCCTCCACCGAGTAAGTCTGTCATGCATTGAAAAGTCTCCCTTATCATAGTTGAAGGTGAACCTAGCCCCATTCGTTTGGACACACTGCACTTTGGGCCTAATATAGTCAATCTGAGCATGGATTGTACATAACTAGTCCATACCCAAGATGATGTCGTAAGGCCTCGATGCAACTACAAGGAAATACTAGCCCAAGCTCTTGCATCCTAGACTAAGATCACACTACCAGAGCCAGAGTGTAATCATTGAGTCTTCTCCCATAGGAGTCCCTAGCCATATATATCGAGCCAATGGCTCCTTTGGGATCTACAAGCTCCGAACGAGGGCAGTGGAAATGAAAGAGTGACTCGAACTTATATCTATAATAATTGTAGCTATTGTGGAGTAGACACAGATCATACCTTGAATCATCTCTAGAGTACCATGATTTTATGCCTCCGCTGCCTGGAGCTGAGCTCTCTCTTGTCCTTATACTCCCTATGGCTGGGGTGGACCTTTTGGTGGTGGTGGCGGTAACACATCGAATTGTCATCCACCACCAGCTGGATGACCAGCTCCTCTTCCATGTCCTTCTGCTCCCTACGGTACACCTCGATTGAACCTCTACCTCTACCTAGGAGGTCCCTCAACTATCTGTTGATCATCAGTATGTCGGTTCGGATAGTCACTAGCCATGTGACCATGCTCGCCGCAAGAGTAACATTGCTCACTCCTAGCATGACTATCTCTATCTCGTGTACCCCGCACAACAGAACCTGTATCTTGATGTTGTACACCAGATGGGAAGGTCTGCTTGGACCCCTATGCCATTTTTCTACTTCTAGATACAGAAGTCTCTATTGTATGTCGACTAGTGATGGGTCTCGCTACTGGTGACTGCTCATCAAGGAAACTCTCCACTAGAAGTGCGATCTCTAACACCCCTACCTACGTTGGGATGCTGAGGGAGATCATCGAAGCTCTGACCTCTCTCCTGAGTCCTGTTCGAAGGTCTGGGCCCTGAAGAATGGGTACCGCACCATATCTGTGGAATAACATGAGAGGTCGGTGAACCTTGTTGAGTACTACGCCACTGAAATTATACCATAAATTAGATGCAGTATCTTCTATATCCGTACCATATGTAGGGTGGCTGGGACAAACTCTTCCCAAAATAGGCCCTCGAAGTCTTCCCAAAGGAGTGTCACCTCCTCATGCACCTAGAGCATCAGGCTCCACCATCTGCTTGCTGCTGCCTGAAGAAGACTCGCGGAAAGGATCACCATAAGGTCTTCTGGTGTCCCTACTAGTCTCAAGACTCTCACCACAGCCTCCATCCAATCATCAACTGCATGAGGGTCCGTCTTTCCCATGAACCCGGGAAGCCTCTGGCATTGGAACTCATGCAACTCACTCAAGTGGCGTGCACTCTCTACTGCTGGGGCTGGTGGTATCGGTGGACCAATGGGTAGTGGTACCTCTGGTGCCTCTGTTGTAATAGGTCCCTGCACTGAGGCCTCATCGCTCGGTGGGCTTTCATCTCATACCACTCTTGGAACCCTAGCTGGTTGTCTGCGTGGAGGCATCTTGAAAATAAACAGGTGCATCATAGTCAATAAGTTATACCTGGTGAGCTAACTCGAAGAGATCACAAAGATGACTCTTGAAACATACACGGAATCAGTTTTTTTGTGCACTGAGTTGGAAATAAGAATTTAGGGTCTTGGTGTATGGATACGTCGGACACTGCACAAATACTGGACTTCCTGAACTGAAAACCACACTTAATACCCTTAACATTATTGCTTCACAGAAAAGAAAGATCAGAGTCCAGAGTTCTATAGTAGAATTGACTCCTCTGATACCAATTTGTCACGACCCATCCCCCGGGGCCCATGTCATGACTACCCCAAGCCCGCCCTCCATAGGCCAGGGACTGGTGACTAGCACCAAAGGCATAAATCCCTAAATCTGGGAATTCATTTCCTTTATAACTATAACACACACAACAAAGTAATCTAGAAGCAAAACACTAAGTAAAACTATATACAAAAAGGTGTGTTGAAATGTAAATGGGCTAGAAATACAAGCCCAAATATAAAGTACAAGTACAAATGGAAAGAAAGAAAAACTGAAGATAAGTAAGATAGCTACTAGGTCATCCACCAGGATTCCTACCTGAAGGGTAGGTACAGATAGCCTCCTCAGCACTCCACATCCATTAGTCTCCTCTGTGTACCGAATCTTTGTAAGATCCACCTCAAGGTATCATCCGGTCCTGCTACTATGATCCTCAGTCAGTGTTTTCCATCCTCTGCAACCAACACATCGAGGTGCGGGAATAGCCCGTGTAGGGGTGATTATATTGATACTCAGTAGGGACCCCGAGACCCTCAAGGTCTCACAAAGTCCAAAAAGGATAAAACACAAAGTATGAAGTCAATAGATATCCGCACTTAGGTATCTAACCATACGTATACCTAAGTTTTCAAGTAATCCATCTCAATCACGAGGAAACACAAGAATTACTAACTCATCTCACACAGGTATACAACTTATGTAGAGAGATTTAGATGATCAGATTTAGCCATTGAATCATCAGAGCTATCGGACCAACACATGATCTAGGTCTATCTATTCTTTCAAACCAACACATGATCTAGGAATAGAATTCAGAACTGTCAGACCAACACATGATCAATAGTCATCAGTTCACAGCCATCCATAGGGTTTCCACAAAGCACGCTTGATTCTGGGAGGTTCTTCTCCTCAATCAATGTATCGACACGTCAATTTCCATCAATTACAACAATGGATCATCTCAAATTTCCAACATATCATAGGGGTATCAACATAATAGACGGTGTTTCAATCGGACGCCCGGTCTGTTAGTTATTAGCCTTTTAGTCTTAGAGGCCAGTTGGATTCGTGTACGATCCAACTAGACTGTAACTCAACTATACCTCGAACTCCAATGGGGTATACTCAAAGGGATTTTCTCTCATCGAGATTACCAGCGCCACTTACGGTTCGTTAAACGGATGTCTGGTACCAAAGATATGGCCAAATAAAGTAAAGGGGTCAGTAGTGGGCTTGGGTCCGGTCTGACCCAGTCGGACCGACTCGGCCCACCACAGTCTGGGCCGACCTGGTCTGGGTCAACCCTGTCAGACCCGTTGAGTCTGACATGGCCCGTTGGGCGGGTTAGCCTGCTAGGTTTGGCCCAGTCTACTGGGCTTGGCCCAACGGAATGAGGGGGCAGTTTGTCTTGGTGGTCGCTACGTAGGTGTCTTGTCCCGAAGGTCGGGCCAGTTCGGCAGCTCGGCCGAGAGGCCGTAAGGGGGCCAGGACACTGGATCTTCCAGGTGGCTGTGAGGGAGCTGAGACTCCGGCTCGACCAAGAACATGCAGGTCGCGCGGAGGCCGGATTGGGGTGTCACGGGTCACGTGGAGGCTGGCAGGGCAGTTGGTTCGGGGCAGTACCCCCATAGGCTAGCAAGGCGGCAGGGTAGCGGCTCGGCTAGGCAGGCTGAGGGAGGGTGACCGGTTTGGCAGGGCACGACCAGTACGGGCGGCCAGGCGGGCGGCCAGGCGGGCAGCCGGTGGGGTGCGCGTGGGGGCTGCGTAGCTGAAAGGCCAGAAGGCCAGGCCGGCATGGCCGGCAGTGTTCATCTGAGAGCACTGGAGTGCCACGGGGGGTGGCATGAATCGCGGAGGTCTCGGGTAGCGCAACTTTTGTCATTGCTGCCTTCGTCACCTCGTTGTTCATCATCATGCCTATGGATCAACAAAAACAAGTTCGGCAGAGGGGTCAGCCCATGTTGGTTTTGTCGGGACCCTCCGCGTTTAGGGTGGTATCAAAAGGCTTGAAAGTATGAAGCACAACAAACTCATTCTTCGTTTTGATAGAAAGTAAGAACATAGAGAAAAGATCATACTTAGATAAAATTTAAACCCCTACCTTTGACTCGTCATTCAACATTCGTCATTCGTTGACGGAGTGGTAAAAATAATACGATTATGATCATCGTTTGTCGCGTTCATCACACACTCCTAATCTCGGGTTGCGTCGGCCACGGAAGACACTCCACGTCGGTCAAATCCAAGGGAGTAAGTCAAATAAGGTTTTTGGCGTTCTTTCTTCTTCATTGGAAGATGAGGTTCCTCATTCATCATTGGGATCTTTTCTCTCTAGTTCTCATATTCCTCTGTTCTTCCAAAATGAATCATGCCAACCAAAATAATAGATTGGTTATCTATTATTCCATTGGCATATAAATAAAAAAGAGAGAATCATTTAATTGGATCCATCTAATAAATGTGGAGGATTGGCATAATAAATTATGCGTTGTCCAAATAATAAAAAGGGAGGTGGTGGCACCATAAATGGTAGGGGAGGTTAAGGGAATCCCTCCTAATTAATGAGGGGAGTTAAGAGATTTTCCACCCACCCATTAATTGGGGGTTTTAGTCTCGTGTGGTCACCATGTCGTAACCTCCTGCGGGAGGTTATGCTCGGGTGGTCCCCACCTCCATAACCTCTCATGGGAGGTTAAGGTGTGGTGGACCCACCTCTAACTTACACAAAGAGGTTTTTAACCACCAGTCACACTCCTGGAGTCTCAACAAAAATAAAGTGAAGCTCACATTTTTTTATGAAGCCAAAAAACTAACTTTCCAACTCGACCCACTATCGTCGATGTGAAAGTCTTCTTAATCGAATACTGATGTTGTGAGTTCAACGGTTCCATCCGATTTCAATTCCATGCACCGGTTCAAAATTTATAAAATCCCGCTCGTATGTTTATAGAACGTACCCAAACAAAAATTCAGAAATTGATTCTGGTCACACTGGGCCTCGCAATCATGCGCCGTCAGTTTTCACAGACTCTTAAAATTCCCATGTATTTAAGAAATAAAATTCCCATGGAATTTCTGGGTCTTTACACATTATCTTCCATAACCTTTTATTTTTCATTTAAAATTGAATTATTAATAATGATTTTAATTTAAAATAAATCATTATGACCAGTGGGAGAGTATCTTACAATGTATTTGGGACTTCTGTATAAAGAATCAAAAAAGGATAAAAATGATCACAAGAAAGAAGAAAAATGATATTCAGAAAATGATTAAAGGAGCACCATCCTTTGACTTATAGAATCAATATTTTTAAATTTAATTCTACGAAGAACATGAAGAATAGAGATAGTAGACAAATAATAACCAAATTTAATTTTATTTCTTTGAACAAATGGGTCGAATGCCAAATTATACCAAAATATAAGAACAAATTACTCATGTAGATGACACAATTTATGTTGTGTAACTTGATATAAAGTGGAATATTACCAAAAAAATTTATATTAAATAAAAATAAAAAATAAATAGAACAATTAAAGGGATAAAGTGAAAAAAGTAAAGCACTGATGGCATTGTTGAACAATCAAATTGGTTGTTTAGTTTTTACTAGAATTTTTATAGTATAGTAGAAACCCTCGGTCGTATCTTGATGGAGACATAGATCATTGATTTAAAAAGAAATTTTTTATTAAAAAAATAAAATGTTAATTTGGTTTTGGAAAACATGGGGGTTTGATGTTTTAAGAAACCAAAAGAAAATGGAAAGTGACAAAACAAACCATAAATTCACATAATTAATTAAGCGCGATGAGCCTATAGAAATCTCATGATTCTTATCTTTCATCGATTCAAGAGATAGGGTTTAGATCATTTAATACTTGGTTAGTAACACCAAGAACCCGGATTTTACTATTTTTATACTAGGATACCTCCTACGGTTCATTTGGAAACACAAAATGATTCACCAGATACCACCAATGATTGGGTGATTTGTGTTCGACTTCATAATAGAAACCCCCCAAGGAAACACATGAATAACTTTATGAATTGAATAGGTTTGTACGTTATTAATTTGTGATACCATTAAATAAATTTTCAGGGCCTTGAAAGTATTTATGGGAGTTTAATTGATCAATATGAACCACACAAACACTGCAATTGAAAGGGGGAAGAAATAGGGATGAATGGTGTGTGAAACATCACATGAAAGTGTACCCCCAAACATGATCATATGTGTTTGAGAGAGATATACTAGTACATAACTCAATTAAATAATAATATATTATAAATATAAATAGTATACAACGAATAATTAAAAATATCATTCAAAATAATACAAACAAGAAGCTCGGGATTACATCACGTCCCCCTGGTGATCACGAGGAGTTCAGAAATCCATTGGAGGGGAGAAAGAAGAAAATGTTAAAGTATGTCATCCCGTATCCTATAAAACATATAGGTCTAATGAGAGGACTCCTTCAAGACTCTAAGATTTCATAACCCTACCTCTGGGATGAACATTCAAATGGGGTGCTCAAGGTGTCATTTTATAGGCTAATTAGAAGATGATTTTGAGCCCCCATAATTCTAAAAACTACCTTTCCCATGGTTTTAAACCTCCATACAACTTTATATTTATTTTATGAAAATTAAAATGATGTATACATACATCATTACTATCTTAACTAAAACTTTTCCCCATTTAGACAACTACAGATTGATATATTTATAGAACACAACACACCACTTTTGACTTCGTGCAAATCCAGTGGCTTGGAAAGATCAATTAAATTGGTACAACTAATGGATGAATTGGGATTGGTTATCTTCATAAGAGTTTTAACCCAATTTATTTTGGACCATAAAAAATTATGAGCCCATTTTTATGCATTAATTTCTCAGATCAAGAAAAACAATGGATTTGTGTTCATGGGATCCCATGAAATTTGACCCACTTTTCTTGAACTTCATATTAGGCCCTCTTAATCACCTCCAGTTACAATAAAATTATATAACAAGTGAAAATACCATTTTAAATAGTTATTAAAACAAAATAATTTATCTTGGTCCCTCTTATGTGTGCCACAAGATCATAAATCATACATCATTGCATTACCCATGTAATAAAAATGGGATTCTTAAACATTATGCCATCATAACCTAATCCATATAAGATAAAAGGACATCATAAAAATAATTCCATCATAACATAATCAAATAAATGTAAAAATAGGGACATAAACAGAACCCTATATTATCTTATATGGAAAATAATTTTGATAAAACACTTGAACTTCATTCTTGAGGAAAATATCCTTTCTACTTCAAAAACATTTTTCCTTTCTTATCATTTCATACAATTTTAAACTAAAAGAAGTTGATTAAAAATAAACATGAAAACTTGTAAAGAAATATTCAAGGAAATAATGTTCTAAAAATCCATTCATGTCATATAAGTTAGAGAAAAACATTCTTCTCGTTCTTTGGTCGAAAAAGTCAAAAAAATACCTCATACTAAAAACGAAAAAACATTCCTTTCATATCTTTTAATAAAAACTCACCAATGGGTAAAATTGGATTTAAATAGTTGTATGTGGATGGAAATAATATTACATATTGAGGAAACTTGTATGTGGATGATAAATATGCCCCAGTAATTTCTGAAGTATAAACAATGTCGGATAAAAATGAGATTGTGAGATTTTCCTTTACCTTAGGTCCGATTTGCTTCGTACATGTCCAAAACTCCTGTATAATGATCTAAATAATGTTATTGACTTATTACATAATCGTACTCATTGTTATGATATCATATATGGTCATATTCTTAGCTTCGTATTAGTAATTTTTCATTGCTACTTGTTATTCGGATTTTTATTGTTTTTTGTTCATATGAGTGTTTTGTCGAATAAATTCTTAATATTATTTTTAAGTTATAGATAAATCATTCCCAGAATGGTATTAGTGTAATATATATCATATTTATTCACTCAATTCATTTATATAATCATTATGAATTGAAAATCATGTAGAACGAGTCACATCACATTATGGAGATGGTATTCCGTACGTATGCACGAGTGATGATATCGTTCACATGATCGTGGAATTGTATTGAAGTGTATGTATACTATTTCATAATAAATATGACTTTACAATAATCATATATAGTTATTCTTTTCACCATTATACCCATCCAAGTAAGGTGGTGGTGGAAAACAGATTACACCATGGCGTGGAGACAGTATTCCGTACGTACGCACACGCAGTGATTTCATTTTCCGTATGATGGATAGAAGGTGAAATAATGTTGTTTAATATTTATAATAACATATTAGTACATGAGTGATACTGATGTTATTAATTCATAATGAAACAACTAAATAATAATACATATAAGAAGAAATAAATTTTAAAGAATCGGTAACGGATATTACCTCTTCTTCGACACGCCTCTTTGAAACCTCCTTTTAGGGCACTAAAATTGGTCTTTGAATAAGACCAAGACCTCTATAATGTCTCTAGGTAAGTGGATAAGATAAATTGGCAGATTTTGGACGAGCATGAATGTTCAAAGTTTTGTGAGGAGGAGAGGGAGGATGTTCCCTTTTATAAGGGAGGAGAGGGGCACCTTAGGAAAAACATAAAATATTATTTTATAATAAAGTCATATTCGGTTTTTAATAGATCCAAATGGGTTTATTTCAAAGATAAAGTGGGTATGGGTCTAAATACTCTCAACCAATAGATTTTATACATGTTTAGTTTACTATTTTAACCTTATCATTTAGATTTAACTCTAAGTTAAATAATTTAACTTTTACCGTGTCTTCTTTTTTTCTTACACTATATGGTTAATAAACATACTATAACAAGACAAAAGAACTCAAAGTGGTTCATTATTAATATATATAACCTTATCTAAGTCATTTGGCCAGACCTTATATTTTTAGGAATAACATAATAATTAATAATATAATATTTGTTTTAAAAACTATTTTATGTCAATCTTGACACTATTTGGTAATTGATTTTTGTGAAAATAATACCAGCATTAGTAATTCAAAAAAAGTTAATTCAATCAGTACTAACATGTCATATTAACCTATAAAATTATTTTAATTCATAAAAAGTCTCAAATTACATTTATTTGGGTATTTATAACATCAATTATGTTAATATTTCATTAATAAGGTAATTACTACATCATCATTGTGTCAAAAATAAATTAACTTATTTAATGTCTAAAAATTAAGAATAAAATACCATTATGTAGGAAATCGTTTTATATTTCTACGGAATATTTATAGTTGAAATTATCTTATGTATAACCCTATATTAAAAATGTTTTAGTTATTAAACATTGATTTTAACTATTTTAACTCTTCTTTAAATAAAATAATAATAAATGTCCTAATATATTCTAAGTTGACCCAAATGGTCATATTTTATTCCTAAGGTTGTGTTTGGTCGAATTAAACTTATCCAATAGAATTAAGACATGTTTTAGGGTAATTATAATAACATTTTTATCCTTAATTGTCCTATTTACTTTTAACCGTGGTAAAAAAAAGTAAAAAGATACTATTCACCAAAAATTATTTTTATCTTATTAAACCTCATTTTACTCTTTGATATTAACCATGTCTCTCGGATTTTTGAAATTCCACTCACAGAAGTGGAAAATTTTGTTTTATGTAAATTTTCAAATTCTCCTAGGTGGTGGGTAAAAGACGGTGAAAAGTTAAATAAAATTTTTATATATCTAAAATTATTATAAAATGACTCCAATTAATTACATTGAACATATATAGGTATTGTGTATCAATTTGACCTAAAATAAATTTAAATAATATAAATAGTTATTTAAATAAAATGTCGGTTTTTAAATAGTAACCCAGTGTTTTCACTATTCATAAAAAATTGAAAGTTTTCAAAAAAATACCAAAATTTTACCCTAGGCTAATTTCGATATTCTGAATCGAAAAATTAAGTCCATTTTGGAAGATAAAATTTATAAAATTTTAAAAAGTGGGTATTACTATTCATAACAGTTAGTTTTAATAATATTTTAATAGTATATCGTTGTTTAGTGAAACTCGGTATTGCGTACAATGCAAGCTATCGAGAAATGCCACGATTGCATGTAAAACAAGCCAAGCTAGTGTTGTGTGTAGTGAAAGATTCCTTTTATGATTTATATAACATAGAAACAAAATATTTCTCATAAAAATCTCGGCTGTTACATTCTACCCCCCTTAAAATGAATTTCGCCCTCGAAATTCGTCACTTTGTAACAAATAGATGAAGATACCTCTCCCTCATCATATCCTCAAGCTCCAATGTAGCTTTTTCTAATTGGTGGTTCCTCCATAAATCATTCACTAAGCGAGTGGTCTTGTTACATAGAACTTTTTCGCTACGATCCAGAATCTCTATCAGCTGTTCTTCATAAGAAAGATCTTCCTCCAGCAGTACAAGTTCTAAGGTGAGTACATGAGATGGATGGGTTATGTACTTTCTCAAGAGAGATACATGGAACACATCATGAACTTGAGAGATATTCTGTGGAAGTGCCAATCGGTAAGCTACCTTCCCAACATGATCCAGTATTTCGAAAGGACCGATATATCTAGGGCTCAGCTTTCCATTCTTTCCAAATCTCATTACTTTCTTCCAAGGAGATATTTGTAAGAACACTTTATCCATCACTTCAAACTCTAAGTCTTTTCTTCGATTGTCGACATAACTTTTTTGTCGACTCTGGGCTTCTTTTATGTGTTGTTGAATAGATCAGACCTTTTCTGTCATCTCATCATCAAGATCAAGTCCTAATTGTTTTGTTTCCCCAACTTCATACCAGCAAGTTGGAGTTCAGAATTTCTTTCCATAGAGAGCTTCATAACGATCCATTTGAATACTGGAGTGAAAGATATTATTATAAAAAAAAAATCACCAAAGTTAGGTGTTCATCCCAACCTCCTTTGAAATCCATAGAGCAAGCTCTCAACATATCTTCTGGAGTTTGAATTGTTCTCTCAGACCGACCGTCTATCTGAGAATGATAAGCAGTGATGAAAATGAACTCTGTATCCAGAGTATGCTGAAGACTTCACCAAAACATTGAGGTAAACCTCGGATCCTAATCAGATATAATGGAAAGTGGTACTCCAGGAAATCTAACCACTTCCTTTACATATATCCTGGCAAGCTGATCCAGAGAGAAATCTTCTCTAATAGCAATGAAGTGTGCCGACTTTGTAAGACGATCAACTATGACCCATATAGAATTATTGCCTTTCGATGTTTTAGGAAGTCTAGTGACAAAGTCCATAGTGATTTTTTCCCATTTCCATTCGGGTATGGGTAATGGTTGTAACATCCCCTTAGACTTATGTCTCTCAATTTTAACATGCTGAAAACCAATCATCGAGAGACATATTTAGCAACATCTCTTTTCATTCCATCCCACTAGAAGTACTCTTTCAGGTCCCTATACATCTTCGTGATTCCAGGATGAATAGATAATGAAGAACTATGAGCCACATCCAGCAGATCCTTCTTTAATTCTAGGATGGTAGGAACACAAACCCGATTTTTGAACTTTATTATCCCATAACAATCAAGGATGAATTTAGGAACATTTCTCACCTTCTTTTGTAACTCTACATCATATTTCAATGCCTCTTTAATCTTCACATGTATATATGGTGGAACATTCATTTGAGAAAGATAATATTTTTCCCCTTCCATTATAATTCCAAGATCCATCCTTTGTAAATCCATAAGTATTGGATCTTTTGTGATCCTCATCATAGATAAGCTAGCATGGTCTTGTTAACTTAATGCATCTTCCACCTTGTTTGGTTTCCAGGGTGGTAATGAATTGAGTATTCGTCATCCTTAATCAGCTCCAGACATCTTCTTTGGCACATATTCAGCTCTTTTTGTGTGAAAATATACTTTAAACTTTTATGATCAGTATAAATATTAAACCTTTCTCCATAAAGATAATGCCTCAAAATATATAATGCAAAGATTACCGCAGCTAACTCTAAATCATGAGTTGGGTAATTTTGATCATGGATTATCAACTATCGCGAGGCATAAGCTATCACCATATTATTTTTCATGAGAACACACCCCAGTCCCTTCTTGGATGCATCATTATAAATCACAAACCATTCTCCACTACAAGGAAGTGTGAGAATATGTGCACTGGATAAACTTCTTTTTACCTCCTTGAAATTCTCTTCACAATCCTCCGTCCACGCGAACTTAACTCCTTTTCAAGTCAACCTGGTGAGTGGGTTAGATAATCGTGAAAAATCTTTCAGAAAACATCGATAATATCTAGCCAAACCAAGAAAACATCGGATCTCGGTTATTGTTGTTGGTCTTGACCGTCTTTCGATAACCTCTGTTTTTGCTGGATCCATAGATATCCCCTCTTTTGAGATTATGTGACCCAAAAATGAAACTTTTTGAAGCCAAAATTCAAACTTGGTAAATTTGGCATAAAGCTTCTCCTTTCTCAGGGTCTTCAATACAATTCTCAAGTGATCTTCATGTTCTTCCTTTCTCTTTGAATAGATAAGGATATCATCTATAAAGACTACCACAAACTGATAAAGATAGTCTCTAAAGACTCGATTCATTAGATCCATAAAGATAGAAGGGGCATTAGTAAGACCAAATGGCATCAGTATAAATTCATAATGTCCATACCTTGTACGGAAATCCTTCTTTGGTATATCCTCCATTTTGACCCTTAATTGATGATACCCTGAACGAATATCAATATTGGAAAACTACTGAGCTCTGTGTAGTTGGCCAAATAAATCATCAATGCATGGGAGAGGATATTTTTTCTTGATAGTGATCTTGTTATGTTCTCGATAATCAATGCAGAGTCTCATTGATCCAACTTTCTTCTTAACAAAAAGAACATGTGCTCCCCAAGGTGACGCACTAGGGAGTATAAATCCCTTATTAGGATTCTGTTGGAGTTGCTTCTTCAATTCTTGCAGCTCAATTGGGGTCATTCTGTAAGGTTTCTTTGAAATGGGCATAGCACCTGGTATGAGTTCTATTAAAAACTCAACTTCACGATTTGGTGGAAGACCTGAAAATTCCTCTGTAAAGCCATAATCAAACTCCCGTACAATAGGTGTATTCTTAATATTGAGTTTCTCTCCAACAATTTGAGATAAATATCCTTCATTTAGTGGAATCAAGACCAATAAGATGGAAGAAATTTCCACTGGAAGGTTATGTTCATCCTTGCATTGATAGATGATCAGAGATTGATCTGGAATATGAAATGTGACTTCCCTTCTTTAGAAATTGATATGACATCCATATAAAGAAATCCAATACATTCCAAGAATCACATCGAATTCCACTATAGGAAGGATCACAAGATTGGAAGGAAGCACTTTCCCACAAACTTTAATCGGAGAAGAATTATAAACTTTTGATGCTACTGTTGTGCCATTAGGGGTTGTCACAGATAACTCAACATCTAATTGTTGAGGTAATACGACGATACCCTTAGAAAATTATTTAGAAATAAAAGAGTGGGTGGATCCAGAATCAAATAAAACATTTTCTACTTTAGTGTGGATGGTAAGTGTACCTTTCACCACTTCATTATCTCACTCCACATCACTGATAGAATTTCCATGTGACTTTCCTTTTTCTTTAGACTTAAGCGTTTGTTGACATCGATCATCATCAACAACCCTTTGATTAGGTAATTGATTAGCATAATGCCCCATTTCCTTGCACTTGTAACATTGAAGTGTAGAAGGTTCACTCTGTGTATCCTTTTATTTGTTCGCATCACTAGACATCTTCTTCCCATCATTGCGGAATTCAAATGCCTGATGACCTTCCTTTCCACATTTAAAACATTTACATGTACCTTTAATACAAATACCTCCATGTTTCTTTCCACACTTTGAGCAAAAGGTAAATCTCATCTTCTTTTCAGTGTGCTCTTTAGATTTCCCTTTGAATTCCATTTTCCTCTTCTTATCAAACCCATATGACTGATGGGTTACTCCAATATTCATCTCAACCATGAGAGCACATCGAATGATTTCCTCGTAGATATTGAAGTCCCTTATGGATAACGCCCTTCAAAGACATGGTTTTAAGCTACTAAAGAATCGATAGATCTTACTCTCAGGTTAGATAATAATACCACAAGTGTACCTTTAAAGTCTTGTAAAATTTTCTCCGTAGGTACCAACAGATTCATCATCCTTTTACATCAGTTCAAGAAACTTTTTCTCCATCTTTGTTCGAAGAATATGAGGGAAGTACTTATTGAAAAATAAGTTCTTGAACTCATCCCATTCCATGGACTCAATTTCATCTCTTTTCCTCATATTCTTGATAAGATTACACCATTGATTAGAATCACCTTCCAAACGATACACTGCTAAGATGGATTTGTCATGTTCAGAACATTGAAGAACTCAAAATATCTTTTCAGTAGTACTGATCCATTATTCAGCAACTAATGGATCAGTAGACCCACTGAATGAGGGTGGACACTACCTCATGAAGGATTCAACAGAATGTTGCTCCATATTTTTCTCATTTGGAAGTCCTGCATGATTTATAGCTTGAGAAATTTGTGTGAGCATGGCTATAAGATTTTTCATTCTAGCTCCCATAACATTTGGTTTCTCAGGGGGACAATCATTGCATTTCCCATCACATTCCGCATTAACACGGTTACTTCAGGTTCCATCTAGTGACTAAAACCAAGAATAATAGTGTGATAAATACTAATTATAATAGGAAAACCACATAATCAAGAATAAAATTTTACACTTAAGGTCTTATCTTAGGTTATTCATGGACATTTCTAAAACACTAAGATTTTTTTCTATGCTTAGATATATCCTTAGGGTTATCGCTAAGGCTATCACATCCTAGTTTCCAAAGGATGACTATACCTTTACTCTGATACCAACTATAACAACCCATACTTTACATACATTGTGTATACATAAAAATTGAATCACACTTATTACAATATATAACAAAACCATGGTAGGACCGTATAGGTATAGTGTCTTTAGAAACTGAGAAACATAAACAACTGGTTCATAAATCCTCTACATTGTCTCCCATTTATTTCATCATATCTAGAGTCCCTTTTGGCATATCCTACTTAATAACCTTATTCCTAACCTGGGGAAAGAAAACATACAAAAGGGTGATCTCAAATGCTCAGTAAGGGTAAACAATGGAAATATCATATTCATAAGAACATAGCATTTCGAAAATTTTAATCTGCAAAAGAGATCATAATATCATAACATGGGATAAATCATAGTAGTGAAATGTAATCCCAATAATCATAACATAAAACATGAAACTTTGTGGAATACACACATAATCATAGATAATCATTTCTTAGTATTCAAGACTCATTTCCAAGACTATCTTAGCAGACAAAGTCCATTTCTGAACCGAGTTCACTCCTCGTTTCAGTCCTGTTTCACTGAACAGGATTAAATTGTCGTTCCAGCCATGTCTATCTCATAAGATATAAATCCTTACCCAATGAATTCGAGGGAGATATAGGTACCACTAATCTCATAATGATACCATTCTTATGTGTACCACAAGATAATAAATTATACATCATAGCATAACCCATGTAATAAAAATGAGATTCTTAACCATCATGTCATCATAACATAATCCATATAAGATAAAATGACATCATAAAAATAATTCCATCATAAAATAATCAAATAAATGTAAATATAGGGATATAAACAGAACCCTGTATTATCTTAGATGGAAAATAATTTTGATCAAACACTTGAACTTCATTCTTGAGGAAAATATCCTTTCTACTTCAAAATATTTTTTCCTTTCTTAAAATGTCATACAATTTTAAACTAAAAGAAGTTGATTAAAATAAACTTGAAAACATGTAAAGGATTCTTCATGGAAACAATGTTCTAAAAATCCATTTATGTCATATATGTTAAAGAAACACATTTTTCTCGTACTTTGGCCAGAAAAGTCAAAAAAGTACCTCGTACTAAAAACGACATAAGATTCCGTTCATATATTTTAATAAAAACTCACCAATGGGTAAAATTGGATTTAAAAAAATTTAGGTGGATGGAAATAATATTAAATATTGAGGAAACATGGATGTGGATGATAAATATGCCCCAATAATTTCTGAAGTATAAACAATCTCGAATAAAAATGAGATTGTAAGATTTTCCCTTACCTTAGGTCTGATTTGCTTAGTACGTGTCAGAACCTCCTATATAATGATTTAAATAATGTTATTGACTTATTGCGGAATCTTAATCATTTTTATGATATCATATATGGTCATATTCTTAGCTTCATATTAGTAATATTTCATTGCTACTTGTTATTCAGGTGTTTATTGCTTTTTGTTCTTATGCGTGTTTTGTTGAATATATTCTTATTCTTCTTTTTAAGTTATAGATAAATCATTTCCATAATTATATTAGTGTAATATATATCATATTTATTCAATCAATTCATTTATATAATCATTATGAATTGAAGGTCATGTAGAACGTGTCGCATCACATCGTGGAGACGGTATTCCGTACTTACGCACGAGTGATGATATCGTTCACATGATCGTGGAATTGTATTGAAGTTTATTTATACTATTTAAGAATAAATATCACTTTACAATAATCATATATAGTTATTATTTACACCATAACACCCATACAAGTAATGTGGTGGTGGAAAATAGATTACACCACGGCGTGGAGACGGTATTCCGTACGTACGCACACGCGGTGATTTCATTTTCTGTAGGATGGATAGAAGGTGAAATAGTGTTGTTTAATATTTATAATAACATATCAGTATATGAGTTATACTTATGTTAATAATTCAAAATTAAACAACTAAATAAGAAGAATTAGAAGAAGAAATAAATTTGAAAGAATCGGTAACGGATATTACCTCTTCTTCGACACGCCTGGTTGAAACCTCCTCTTAGGGAACTAAAATTGGTATTTTAATAAGACAAGGACATATAGAATGTTTCTAGGGAAGTGAAGAAGATAAATTTTTAGGGGTTGGCTGAGCTTTAAGGCTCAAAGTGGTGTGAGGAGGAGAGGGAGGAGGTGCCCTTTTATAAGGGAGGAGAGGGGCACCTTAGGAAAAACTTAAAATATTAATTTATAATAAAGTCATATTCGGTTTTTAAAGCTCCAAATTGATTTATTTCTAAGATAAGGTGGGTATGGGTCGAAATACTATCAAACAATAGATTTTAGACAAGTTTATGTTACTATTTTAATATTATCATTTAGATTTAACTCTAAGTTAAATAATTTAACTTTTACTATGTCTTTTTGTTTTCTTACACTATATGGTTAATAAACATACTATAACAAGCCAAACGAAATCCAAGTGGTTAATTATTAATATATATAACCTTATCTAAGTCATTTGGTAGAACCTTAGATTTTTTAGGAATAAAATAACATTTAATAATATAATATTCATTTTAAAAACTATTTTATGTCAATTTTGACACTATTTGGTAATTGATTTTTGTGAAAATCATACCAGCATTAGTAGTTCAATAAAAGTTAATTAAATCAATAATATAATTTAATGTTAACCTATAAAATTATTTTAATTCATAAAAAGTCTCAAATTACATTTATTTGGGTATTTATAACATCAATTATGTTAATATTTCATTAATAAGGTAATTACTACATCATCATTGTGTCAAAAATAAATTAACTTATTTAATTTATAAAAATTACAAATAAAATTCCATTATTTAGGAAATATTTTTATATTTATAATTAATATTTATAGTCTAAATTATCTTATTTATAACCCTATATTAAAAAAAAATCAGTTATTAAACATTGATTTTAACTATTTTAATTCTTCTTTAAATAAAATAATAATAAATGTCCTAATCTATTCCAAGTGGACCTAAATGGTCATATTTTATTCCTAAGGTTGTTTTTGGTCAAATTAAACTTATCCAATAGAATTAGTACATGTTTTAGGGTAATAATAATATTATTTTGATCTTTAATTACCCTATTTACTTTTAATCGTGGTAAAAAAATTAAAAAGTTAATATTCACCAAAAATTATTTTTATCTTATTGATCCAAAATTTACTCCTTGATATTAACTATGTCTCTTGGATTTTTGAAATTCCACTCATAGAAGTGGTAAAATTAAGTTTTATGTAAATTTTCAAATTCTCCTAGGAGGTGGGTAAAAGACGGCGAAAAGTTCAATAAAATTTTTATATATCTAAAATTATTATAAAATGAATCCAATGAATTACATTGAACTTATATATGTATATTGTATCAATTTTGACCTAAAATAACTTTAAATAAAATAAATAATTATTTAAATAAAAATTCGGTTTATAAATAGTAACCTAGTGTTTTCACTATTCATCAAAAATTCAATGTTTTCAGAAAAATACCAAAATTTCACCCTAGGCTAATTTTGATATTCTTAATCCAAAAATGAAGTCCATTTTGAATGATAAAATTTATAAAATTTTAAAAAGTGGGTATTAATATTCATAATGGCTAGTTTTAATAATATTTTAATAGCATATCGTTGTTTTTTGAAACTCGGTATTGCGTACAATCCAAGCTATCGAGGAATGTCTCGATTGCGTGTAAAGAAAGCCAAGATAGTGTTGTGTGTAGTGAAAGATTCATTTGATAATTTATATAACATAAAAACAAAATATTTCTCATAAAAATCTCGGGTGTTACACTCCCCATTAATAGTAATACTTTGGCCACTTGACTCATGCAATACCTTTATTACACCAAAAGGGTAAACATTAGTAACAGTATAAGGATCGGGATATTGGTATTAAAGCTTACCTAGGTGGAGCTTTATATTGTAATTGTACATGAGAACCTTCTTACCAATATGAATCATTCATTGATGAATCATTTGATCATGGATTACCTTATTCTTCACTTTATAGATTTGGGAGTTCTCATATGCACCATGTCGAATTTCATCCAACTCTAGAACCTATAACTTTCTATGCTTAACTACCTCTAAAAAATTCATATTACATTTTTTAAAATCCAAATATGGATGGTTATCTACCTATACTAGGAGGTGAAAATCCATTCCAAAGATAATCATGTATGATAAAATTTCGACTAGGGTTTTAAAAGCTATAGGGTACGCCAAAATTGCATCATCCAAGCGAAACTTTAATATTTCCTACTAGGTTATAGAGTTTTATCTAGTATTATCTTAACTTCCTGATTTGAGATTTCCTCTTGGCCATTATTTTGGTGGTTATATGTTTTTGAGACTTTATAAACAACCCCATACTTATGGAGAACGTTTTTCATGTTATGATTTCAATAATGTGAACCCTGGTCACTAATGCTGAATCTTGAGAAACTATACCAACTGAAAATATAAGACCTCACACAATCAACAACCACTTGAGAGTCATCGGTCCTTATTGTATTTGCTTCCACTCATTTTGATACATTATACATAGTTAATAATATATACACAAATCCAAATAAATTAGGAAAAGGATCCATGAATTCAATGTGTCATGCATCAAAGATCTCACAAAATAACATCGGCTGTTTGGGAATTTCATTCCTCTTAGAGATGTTTGCTATGAATTAAAATAGAGTATATGACTTACAAAACATATGGGTATATCTATACAGTGTTGGCCCAAAAATTCCAGAGTCAAGGACCTTTCGAGTTGTGCGTTGAGACCCAAAGTGGACCCCCACATGCCAAAGTTTGTAAGAAGGTCAAAACAGAGGTGAAATCATGGTCAAGGACACACAGAAAAATAACATGGTCACTAAAAATTATCTACAAGTATGTGTCATCCCAAATGTACCATCTTGAATCATACTTATGTCTCTGGTATTGTGTAGTTTTGAAATCAGTGGAGACTGTATATTTTTCTAGAAAATTCATAATGACTGCATACGAGGGGTAGGTTCCACAACATCACAAAGGTTCTCAAGAAGGATCAATACTATGATGGGGATGTGTGAGTCAAGATAGTGGTCTAGTGGTGGGGAAATCCTACTAATGTGGTTAGATACCAAATTTTCCACACCTCTCTTATCTCTAATCTCAAGGTCAAACTCTTGAAGGAGGAGAGTCCACTGAATGAGGTGGGGCTTTGATTTGAGTTTCTTTAGAAGGAAACAAAGGGAATCATGGTCAGAAAAGAGAATGATGTTTGACCCAATAAGATATGAATGAAATTTTCCCATGTAAAAAACAATAGAAAGAAGTTAATTTTCATTGGTTGGGTAGTTTTCCTTAGTAGGGTAAATGGTACATGAGGCATACGTAGTCACATGAGGATCCTTCTCAACCCTTTGTGATAAAACATCCCCAATAGTAAAGATAGAGGAATCACATATAAGATCAAAGGGGAGATCCAACCATGGTGGTTAGACAGGGGAAGTGTGATCTTACTAAATTATTTAATGAATAAGTGGTAAAAACCAACATGACCCAAGAAATATTGCACCTCATGAACAAATTTTGGATATGATAGGGATGAAATTAATTCAATTTTTTATTTATCCAACTGAATTTCTACATTTGAAATATCATTCCCAAGAAATATCCCTCACTCAACCATGAAATGAAATTTCTCATAATTTAATAAAAGATATTTTTCAATGTAATGGTGAAGGATAAAACCTAGGTTTTCCAAACAGCCAACAAAGGAGGTTACATAGACTATGAAATCATCCATAAAGACAATGTGAAATTCTCAAGGTACTTTGAAAATATACTCAACATACATCACTGAAAAGTTCTAGGAGTATTACATATATCAAAAGGCATCCTTCTGTATGAAAATGTTCCAAATAAAAATGTAAATTTTGTATTTTATTAAATCTCAGGGCATATATGGATTTGGAAATAACATGAATAGCCATCAAGGAAATTATAATGGGACTTACTAACCAGAATTTATAACATTGGGTCAGGGAAAGGTAGAGTAATGTGGTCCTTTCATGTGGATTGGTTTGGTCTACGGTAGTCAAAATAGATTCTCTAACTGTTTTTCACATTTGTTGGAACTAATTCATTCCATTCATTTGACATAGCCAATATTCCAACTTTTTAGGAACAATTTTCACTGATCTTACAAATTTACTATCAAATATTGGATAAATGATCCCAGCATCAATTAATTAACTAATATCCAATTTTACCACTTCAAGGAGAGTAGAATTTAACTAGCCTTGATCTTGCCTAAAGGTCTTAGATTCATCATTTAAAAGTATATTTTTCATACAAATAGATGTCCTAATCCCAATAAATATATTCCAATGTCCATCCTATTACTTTTTTTACTCTCTCAAAAGGTTGATCAGTTTTGATTCATGTTATGGAGAAATTTTATTGGCAATAATGATAGGAAACTGGTCAATACCGTCAAGATAGGAATATTTTAAATTAGATGGTGGTGTTCTTAATTCGAACACCAGTGGTTTTTTTTGGATTTAGGGAGGGGATTTAGGGAGAGTGAGTTCCATGAAACTATCTATTTTCTCATGTTTATTCCCTACAGAAAGAAAATATATTGAAATGAGATTTTAAGAATCATTGATGGTCATGGTTATTTCAAAATGAAAACACTAATCAATTAAAGCGAAAAATGTACACTTTTTAGAACCCACGTAGCTCTCAAAACATGAATCAAAAATAAAATCATCCAAGGGAGAAGAAGATGAATATTAATCAATGTATGCATCAAGGAAATAATTTTCTGTGTGTGTATTGTTTCAGAGAACATCCATCGAATAGACAGGAAGAGTGGAGTCCTCTTCAATGGGTTGTTTTATAGCCTCAAGGATGTTAAAACTTACCATTTATCCACTGAAATCCATGGATTATGTACCATTATAAACATTGATGATCATATTTTTTGTTTTAAGGAATGAAATTGTAATTATGAGATGGGCATGTCCATGTGTTCGGATATCTTCCATCTCATGATTGCAGAAGTCTGTGAGGAAGATGAGATTATTCACTTTTATGAGGACACCCTCAGCCACTTATGATGGGTGTTTTGTGCTCTAGTTGGAATTTTAAACTATTATTCATATAGGTTGAATCTCTCCAACCTACTAAAAATTATAAACAGAGTAAGGAATTAGATTAATTTGATCACATAAATCTTGCATAACATCTAAAAAGAATGTCAACTATATGGTGCAAGGTACTGTGAAAGTTCCTAGATCCTTGCATTTGGTTGTCATTTCTAGTTGAATCAAGGCCGAGACATTCCTTCCCAGGTTGACTCTATCATTCCCCTTCATCCTTCGTTTATGTGTGCAATGTTCTTTGAGAAATTCGGCATAATGGGGAATTTTCATAACTACATCCAATAAATAAATGTTTACTTTAGTTTTTTAAAATGTATCCACTATTTGAATATCAATCTCATTATCAAAATTTTTCTTAGATTTGGAGAGTCTTTGAGGGAAAGTAAGAGGAATGGATTGTTCATGGTAATCCTAAATGAAAATTTGATAACCACTTTTGTCTTTTTTTGGAACATATTATTGTTGGGAAAAAGAGTTTTTATGTGAGGGACTTACCTATTGTATAGAATTTGTAGAAGTAGAAACTTATTTACCACTAGTAAGTCTAATTGCACAAACATTACATTTGTCTTTTGGATTAGATAGAGTTTGGGGTGGTATTTGTCCAAAACCTTGCATCTTTATCTCACCGACGGTGTTTTCCGATTGTCATACTTGAGTTCGTAGGTCTTGAATAGATGGTTGTGTGGTCTGTTGGAACTGGAGGTTCTAGGTTGCTATTTTCTTCACCATGTCCTTGAGGCTTGGTTATGATTTGGGAGGAAGAGGAGGAGGATTGTTTCAAGATGTTAAAGGATATGATGGTTTCATACCTTAGCCATAGTGATACCCATTATATTTAGGGTAGCTTGAGTCAACTCCTTATCGGTATTATGGTTTTGATTACCATGTGTGGTTTGGATTTGGAATGAATGGTTCTTTCTTTAAGGGTTGTTCTTGTTGAAAAGGACTCCCTTGGAATACTACTGCACAAGACTCAGATGAATCCTAATGTTGCAGGCATTGTTATGAAAAAGTGAGTGTTATCAAACCAATATGACAATTTAATGGAAATGAAGGATAGTTTGGATTACTTTTTACATGTGCTAATTTCATTAGGAGGTTTTTTATGTCATCAATTTTATTACCTACATGTTATTCTTGGGATGAATTGTTTAACTCATGAACTTCTTTGGTTGGTGCAATTTCTCATATACCAAATTGTTGTGCATTTTGAGCCGTGTTGGCTATTAAGTTGCGAGTGGTTGAAGGAGTTTTATCAAATAGGCCACCCCCAGCTACACCATATATCATTCCATGAGCCATGGGGACAATTCAATCATAGAATTATTTAATTAGTAATTTTTCACTAATTTTGTGGTGTGAGGAACTTGAGAAAAGTCATTTGAATCTCTCCCAAAATTCATGAAGGGTCTCTCATTGTGGTTACCAAATTCAAAAAAAATTCTTTTCTAATTGATGGAGTTAAAGAGGTGTGTAAAATTCTCTAGAAAGAGTCCTTTAAGGTTATTCCATCCCTCTATTGTGGTACGTAGATAGTATAAGTAGTCATTGGCTACACCATCCATGGATAAAGGGATGTCCCTAAACATAATGAGATCCTCAAACACATTTGGGGATTCATGGTGGAGCACACTATATGAAATATTTTAATATGTTCATGAGGGTACTCAGTGGGAAGACCATGGAATTTAGGAATTAGGTTGATGAGGCCTAACCTCATCTCAATGATGGATTCTTCGTTAAGATATTGGATGTATGTAGGTTGGTACTCCACATCTAGGGTGCCCAGTTCTTTTAAGGTTCGATTATTTTCATCCATAATTTATTGTGTTTGTTTTGGTTCAATTTTTGATTGGATTGGGACCATTTGATGTTATATAGTGGTTTCATCAGTGTTTCTTGATTTCCCTACTATAGATGACTTAAATTGTCAGTGAAGTTTATTTTTAATTTTTGGGTCAAATTCATGCAATTTTTTCTTTTTCGGGTCGGGTCATGCAAATACATTGTGAATATTGTTTTTGTGTTTGTTTTTTTATGATGGAAAAATTATAAAACAAAATATATTAATAAGGGTGAAAGGAGAAAATAATATATAATGTTATACTATAGAATGGGAGAGAGGGATAGAGAATAATAAGAGACATAGGAATAACACACAAAAACAAACAAAAATAAAAACAAAAACAAAAATAATCAAAAGCGATGGGGGGATATTGAAATAAGTAATAATGAAAAAGTAACACAATGAAATAAAATGAATTAAAGAGATAGGAAATTAATCTTGGATCCCTAGAAACATCACCAATTTTTTTCTTTTTGTAGAGCATGAAAAATTGGTTGTTTATTTTTACTAGAATATCTACAGTATAAAAACAACCATAGGCCCTCTCATGAAAGAGCCTTAGATAATTAATTTAAAAAAATATTTTTATTAATCAAATAAAAGTGGAATGAGGTTTTGTAAAAAATGGGGGTTTGATGATTTAAGAATCCAAAATAAAACTGAAAGTGATAAAACAAAGAAAAAATTAACAAAATTAATTAAGCATGTTCAACTCGGGGAAATGTCATGATGCTCATTCTTCATCACATCAATAGATAGGGTTTATATGTTTTAATACTTGGGTTATAACACCTATGATCATAATTTTACTGATTTCATACTAGGATAACTCCTATGGTTTAGTAGAAAAAACATAATGATTCACTGGATACCACTGATGATTGAGTGATTTGTGTTCACCTTCATAATCGTAACTTACCAAGGAAACACATGAAAAACATGATGAATTTTCCAAGTTTGTATGTTATTTATTTTTGATACCATGGAATAAATTTTCATGGCCTGTAATGTTTTTATCAGATTTCAATTTCTCAATGTGAACCATACAAACACTGCAATTGAATGGGTGAAGAAACCAGGATAAATGGTGTGTGAAACATCAAATGAAAGGGTACCCCCAAACATGATCATATGAGTTTGAGAAATACATAAACATAAATAAATCAATTAATTAAGAATATAGGATTAATAAAAACAACATAAAAACTGGAATTAAAAAGATCATTTAAAATAATACAAACTTGAAGATCAAGATTACATCATGTTCCCTCTGGGTGATCATTAGGATTTTAGAAATATATGGGAAGGGAGAAAGAAAAATATATTGAAGTAAAACATCCCATATACACCAAAATTTATTGGTATGGTGATAGGAATCATTTATGACTCCAAAATGGAATCACATTTTTTTTCTGGTATAAAATTCAAATGGAGTTCCCAAAATGTCATTTTATAAGAAATTATAAGGTGGTTTTGAGCCCCCAGATTTCTAGAAACCACTTTTCCCCTAGTTTTCTACCTCCATACATTCTTATATATATTTTTATAAAAATATAAAATTTTATTCAAAACTATTTAATATCTCTAAGAAAAATTGGGAACCATTTAGACAAGTACAGCTTGATATATAGACATAACACAACGGACCACTTTTGACTTCATTATGATTCAGTATCTTGGACAGAACAGTTCGGTTGGGCAACCTAATGGCTGAAGTGGGCATGGGTGTATTCATAAGAGTTGTAAAAAAATTAATTCTGAACCATACAAAAAAATATAATCCCACTTGGAAGCACTTATTTCTTAGAACCGGAAAATTAGTGGAAAGGTGTTCATGGGATCCAATGAAATTTGGCTCATTTTTCATCCACTTTCTCCTAGGCCCTCTTAATTGCCTACACCTAAAATGAAATTATACAAACAAGTGAAATTACCCTTTTTAGCTGCGATTAACACAAAATAATTGATTCAATCATTGATTAAAAAAATTTATAATAATTTTAATTTTCAATATAAAATCAATTTAATTCAGTGGTGTAAATGGAGAAAATGAATAGTCCATCATAGTGTGATCAAGCATGGAAGTGTAAAGCCACCACTACACACCATAAATAAAAATGACATGACATGATAATTTATATGTTTGAATTGATATTTTTTCCAATTTTATATATATAACATGTCTAGATAAATTCATAGAATCCTTCAACGTCATACAGATTATTAATCATCTCAGTGACTACGAATTCTTTTTCTAACTCCATAAGGACCACAAATTCCTTGGTGGGTCACTGTAAATTCTCTCCAAAACTAATGATTTATTCCTTATGCCTTTTAAAAAAAATTATAACTTTAAGTATCATGATTTATTCCCCTATTAATTCATATATATGTTCCATTTATACTTCATGGATATCTTTTCTATTAGCAATGACATTCATATTGTCTCCTATAGAAAAAAACATACAACCTTTTCTTGTTGATTTATATTCAGTAAGATAAATAATCCATTCAATTTGTATTCATTAATAAGTTCTCTTATTCAAAATAATTTCTATATAATCTTCATATCTAAAATTGTATTCCAATAATTATATTTTGGTAGATCCTTTAGTCCAATTCCCTTTTTTATAGTTCCATTGCATCACCAATCTGTATTCTAATCTAACAAGCTTATATGTTTATCCAACCATTGAAAAAATGGATTTTCATTGATCAAAATAGTTTTCACCACTTTTTTACCCAATTAAAAGTGTAATTTAACTTCTTAAAACCCAATAATTTAATATCTATCATTTTGAAATCATTCTAGAACTCAATCAACTCTTCATGTTTGATGTATGTATCTCGTATATGGAGCTTAAAAATCCCAATTCCTATCATTGTATAAAACATATTTAGGACAAGATACTCTTCCATTATCTTTTACATGATCATTTCAATTTTTTCAATAAGACTAATAACATGAAACTTCATAAAAATTACTTCAGTAATGATTATAATAATCATATCTAGATATATCATCTTATAATCCTCAATGATGTCTTTAGCTTCCTCGGTCATTTCTAGAACACCGTTCAGATCTCTCATGAAAATATAATCATTCATACCTTTTGTGAATTTTTTGCTGATAGTTGTTGATTTATTCCTAGATATATTTGTAATATTTTTAAAATATTAATAAATTTATTTTTTTATGATTTAGATCCTCATCTAGCTCATTATGCATGATTTCCTGATCATGTTCTTTATGAAATTTAATTTGCTCTTGTTCTTGTTCAACTTGATTACCCAACTTCTAAAAACATTTTTCTCTTGTATTAAAGTGATACCTTCTATTTTTATCTTATTGATCTTCTTATCCATCTTGTTTCTTGTGTTTTCTATATATTGAGTGTTGTAGTGTCTTTTTTGACCATATATAGAGCATTTAATGTGAATTTTATCTATACACATGCTGTTTGGATATATGTTTTTTCCACATCCTTATTTTTTAGTCTTTCTTCTTGATAAACTCATTCTTTTAGTGTTTTATTCTTATTGGATGAAGATCCTTTATTCTAAAGTATATTCTTTTCTTCAACTCTTTCTCTTTTATTTCTTCAACCATTCATTTCCTTGATAACAGGGCATGCTACCAAAGAATTATTATCAATAAAAGTTGACATAACATAGATCTTATACCTTATTTCATTACTATAAGAGTCAATGTAATGGGTTAGTGCATATGGAATGATGTTATATTTTCAATATTAAAGTTATATAATTTCAACTCCTACCTCAACTACACTAATCATTCTTGATAAAACCACATAATTTTGATTTCAATTTAATTATTGATATAAAAATTCTCTCTTATTATATTGAATGGGTTTTCAAATAAAATATCATTATCCCTAATTCATTTAAGATTTGAAATTAATTCTTCTTCGTGGATAATATAATTCTTCTCCCTACCTTTAAAATATCCACTCCAATATCTATAGATATTTCTATTGTTGTTATTAATTATATTTCGGATACATCCACATTCTATATTTGATGCATCTATTTCTAAGATAATTTGATCCTCACTCTCCTCTTGGTAATCTAAATATAAATGGTTCTATGATTTTGGCTTCCGAATGGTTGTTACATCAAAATATTCTTATATCCAATTCTAGGATATCTTACTAGTTACTTTTCACTGGAGTAGAGATGACAACTTTACTAGATATTTTTTATATGAACTTTTATAACATAATATACCAAGAAATACATGTATCTACTAAATATATACAGTCTCATCAGGGAAGGTCTCCAGCTTCTCTAAAATATACCATTGTGAATTATCATTAATTACCTTGATATATAGTCCAAATAATTATATGTTGGGTTGCATCTAAATTGTATTTCTTTTTGAAAGTGTCACCCCTATTTTTTAGAACACTTCAGCAACACACTATATGTGATCAATATGCACTTTATTATTATCAATGGATACTAGGTCATCATCAATATGGAATATCAAAAACTATGATAATCAACTTAATTCCTTGTAAATAATGCTCTGTAATATTCCTGGGACATTATTGAGTCTATATGGTACAAAAATCCATTCAAATAGTCCTACTAGTGTTGTAATAACAATATTTTTAATTAATTCCACATTGGTCTTGATCTCCTAATATCAAAAAATAACATAAAATGTATAATAAACCATTGGCCTCTCATTAAAATTATTTCTCCATAAATATTATTTATTAAGATGATTATAGAAATAACCCTTTGTTCCATTATTATGACCAGGGTAATTGATACCCATTTTAAATTTAGCATAATATTTCTGAGCATGATTCATTACCATTAATTTCACACTCCAATGAAGAATTTAACATTTTTTAATTATACCATGATTAATTAATTTTGGAAACTATTTCTCAAATCCTTTAATCATTCCATTTGGCTACGAAATTACCTTACTTTTGATCACCATACTAATATCTTTTAGGGTAATTAGATATTCTACAATTGAATTCTATATCAATTTCAAAGGGTTTTCAAACCCATATTCTAAAAGGAAATCTCATATTTTAGCCAATTCCACGTCTTAATTTATCCTCATAACATTCAATCCAACAATTTCTTCAAACTACTAAATTTTTATATGGTATTATTTATCCTCATATAGATAGTATTCCACCTAAATAATATATAGTTTTTTTCCTAGATCCAATTTGGTTTTACCAAAAAAACAATTAAATAATTATTTAGGATAATTCCATAAAATATATATACTGGATGATATATTCTAGGAATCAATCTCTATCCAAGAAATAAATTAGAAACTAAGGAATAAAGTAAATTATTTTCTCTAAAAATATTATCCCATTTAGTGGAATCAATAAATTTCATTCCACTTATTTAATAACAAATATTATATTGTAACCTACTATGACTTGAAACTACATGGATTCCTATGTTAAACTTTCAAAATATTATTCTTAAGCAAGAGAAGTTATATCATTTAAAAACTAGGGAAATAATTATATCTGCACCCATTCATAGATTCATTAATGTATCCCAATCCACTATATTTATATTGAGTAATGAATATACCATATATCATATATGAGATTATTCATCCTCATATATGGGTATTCTAATAATACTTTACCTAAAAATACTTCTAAAAACTATTGTTTAAGGGGTTTTTCTAAAGTAACTTCATATCATCCAAATGAGATCCTTGGATACTCTAAACTTTTCTAAATAATTTTTTATTTAAGATCATAAAACTTTGAATGTAATCTTATTAATCATGTGTCTTCTGATCTCATATTTCCTTTTTCTCCAATAATAGACATGACAAGTATATTCTAAATTATTTGATCACATCTGGAATAAGTTTCTTATAATTTAATTCTTCCAATGGATTTTTTAAAACCAATTTCCTAGGTCATGTGAATCTTTGAGGGTGTACCACTTATATATTCATTAATTTAATTGAAATCCATTCATATTGCAAAATATGTGAAGTCCTTTCCACACCCTTTATAAGAGTTGGCCTCTCAATATTGTATAAAATTACATAAAGATAAGTAATTACTCTAACACATCTCTTGTTGGGTGGACATCCAAATTTCTTTTAATTGTTCCTCATATTGATCATTACTTCTAAATTTCTACTATTACTTATTTCTATATGATGAAAATTAAAATCTAGGATCACCTCCAACCATTCTAAACGTACAAACAAATTTGATCATGCTCCTCTTAATAATGTGTATGATAGGAATCATATACTACCATCCACTATGGAAATTAGGATTGGATGATCTTATCCTATTATGACACTAGGATCTATACTGATCTATATTGTTAAAAAATTAATATACTTGAAATTATTCTAAATATACTTACTAACCCTTTTAAGATTTTTCAACAGAAATATAAATAATATTTTTTATCTATATTATTGAATTTAGAAATATTTTCATGCTCGAATTTCTTGGTCATTTCTCTATATTATACCCAAGAATATTGGTATACCATAGACTTATAAAATATGGGAATATTACATTATTGAAAATTTATTTCTTATAATAGGATTTTAGTTTCTAAAAAATTCACTAGATCAAATTCTATATACTCAACCCTTTCTAGATATAGAAATCCTTTGAGTTCACTAGGTCCAACTCAAATCATTTACTATTTAAAGATGGCTAAAAATTTATTGGGGTTCCTTGGTTCTATATATGAGGTGGATTCTTCCTCGTCAAATTACTCTAAATAAAAGGAATATAAACTCTCATCATCTAAGCCTCTATCTTATCAAAATATTGGATAAAAAATATCTAATGTATATTCCATAAAGATTGATTTTGAAATACCTCTCCATCTCTTTGTACCTAGGAAAGTGTATACTATGCAACCATTCTTCCAATAAAACCAATAACAAAGAAAAATGGATAAAGAATTTCCTTTATGTATTCTAAGATACATGTGGTATTTTTTATTAAATGTGCCTCTCATATCTATTATGATTCTATTTAGTATATAATATTGAAATTATTTTTTTGGATTTCAGACTGAAAATATACTTCATTATCTTATTTTACCAAATATCTTATAGAATTTATTCTGTTATTTCTTTCTTTCACACGTGTTTTCCCATAATTTTTTTAATGTTTTTTTTGAGTATACCAATATTCTTCTTGGCTAGAGCTCACCCATATCTTTCTACAAGTCCCTAAAAATTTGTTTAATAGGATGAACTCATATACAGAATATTTTTTACATCATGTATTGTATGCTTCTATATAAATTTGAGTCTTATCACTTACATTATTGTTTCTACTTGAAATCCCAAAGTATCTTTTAATTCAAAATTTGAAAGAGATAGGTCTTTAAGGATTGTTTAATTACTTCATTCCAACTACCAAGATTATTTTCAGTAATCACGTATATAACATATTATTAATCCTTTGGTCTAATAAGATAACAAAAATCCTAAAAATTAAAAGAATATTATTTAAAATAACACATGTCACAAATATTGATTTCTGTGAAATGTTTACTATATTTTTATATAAATTATTAGTTCTAATAGAAAAGTGAATTTCCAATAAAATTCTATTTTGTGGAAATTAGATACTTTTCATATAACCTCAAAATAGAAAGTAACATATTCTTGGATAGTCATTCTCAATAATGATTTTCTTAATTACTTATCCAAATATATGCCAACATTAATCTTGATGGTATCTCCTTTGGTGTTGAGTGCACTATCTTTGGTCCATAACTATAATCCGACTAATAATATTTACTACCAATGATATAGATACCATTCACCCATGAATAATATCCGATCCTCTTTTCAATCAAGTATAAGGATTGTACCATGTTGTGGTGAACCTTTAGATATGTCTTACATAAATTATATTTTTTCATGAATATGTCTAGGATGTGTGGGATTTACTTCCTGATTGAAATTTTGAAACAATATTCTGAAAGATAATTTCATTCATTCACAAGGAATTGGTTTCTAAAAGATTGTCATGACCCGACCTACCCGAGCTCGATCCGGAACTACCCCAAGCCCGCCTCCATAGGCCAGGGGTTGGCGATACGCGCTGAAGGCTAAAAAACTCAGGGAGGCCTTTTCCTGAGTACCTGTACACACACATGCAGCCCACTCAATGCAATAGTGCAGAGTAAAAGAGAGAGTAAAGTACCAAATTCTATAAATGAACCACAAATGTGCATCAACCTCTAAATAGTATAAAGTAAAAACTAAAGGTAAATTGAAATGAAAAAGGGCAAAACACGTGCCAACCAAAAAAGTGCCACAACCCAGAAACAGGTAAACAAAAGTACAACAGTTGGGAGAGTCCCACACCCGGAACCCAACTATAACCACCGCACGCAGTCCAAGCTCTCGAACTCCTAAACTCCTCTGACATCACGACCAACCAATCTGTTGTCTGCAAGGTCAAACCATGTGCAGGAAAATCCCAAGCAGGGGTGAGTACAAAAATACTCAGTAGGATGCCCCGAAGGCTCAAGGGAGACAAAATGAGGTACTGAAGAGGTGAGAAGTATATAAAATAGGGAAAAGTAAATGAGTACAACCAAGAGTACAGTACAAAGTACAGCTCAACCCAATAAGAGGAAGGAATTAGACTCATCCAAACACAAGGATCTAGAAACATTGAGAAGAAGAAATTCTTGTCGAGTCTTTGCTATCTATAGAAGGAGAGTATACTCATCCAATCACGAGAAGCTAGACACGGAAAGCATGTGGCATACCCCATGGGTCTTTGCCTCTCCTAGAAGGAGAGTAACCAAAACCCAAGAATTGGGTACTGTAACAAGGTGTACATATATATCTATATATGCACTGTCAAGAAACCCAAACAAGATTGTAGGGGGATCTCCATCCCGTAGCTCAGCCCAAGAAAGTGACTAGCTGACAGTCCCAGAATTAATCACCATCGACACCCAGTAACCCACACGTTTGCCCCAAATTGCAAGACAAGGGGAAAAAATCACCACACCTTGACATTATCCGCTTTGGGCGACACTGACTCGACCACACAGTTTTAGGTCGCGTCACAAGGATGCCTCTTGGTGGGGAAAGTGCCCCTTATAATTGAGCATTCTAGGGAAATTCAAACCACACCATGTCACTGTCACATAGTCGAGAGGTCTACTAAAAGTAAAAGTCATCACATTACTGACCCGTACAACCAAGGTTCTTGCTCTAGTAATCACGGAGAAAAGGCCACATACTAGACCAGTAGTAAGGACAGAGTCTGAAAGGAGTCCTCGAGTAACCCACTCCCTAGTCTTTGTTGGAGGGTAGACCTAGAAGAAGCTGACAGATGACCCACTGCCCAGTCTCTACTGGAGGGTAGACTGGGAAGAAGTCGACAGGTGACCCACTACCCAGTCTCTGCAGGAGGGTAGACCCAGAAGAAGCTGACAGGTGACCCACTACCCAGTCTCTGCAGGAGGGTAGACCCCAAAGAAGCTAAAAGGTGACCCACTGCCCAGTCTCTACTAGAGAGTAGACCTAGAAGAAGTCGAAAGGCGACCCACTGCCCAGTCTCTACTGGAGGGTAGACCTGGAAGAAGCCAACATGCAACCCACTTCCCAGTCTATGCTGGAGGGTAGACCTGGAATTGGTCTGATAACTCAGCGCTGCAACTGAAATCACCGAGTGTTACTAACATTACTATCGTGTGTTGGTTTGGAGTGAATCAAAGGGACCTTCATCCAACACCATTTCATGATTCCACATTTAACATGATTTCAAAAGAGGCTCCACATGCCCAAAAGGATTACACTATTACAGTCCTTGCGGAAAAACACGCGAGATAGACCACTTACTCGCCCGAAACGGACAACCGGTGAATATGGTACTATTCACCATAGCCAGCCCATGTGGGGCCCACACCCCAACTCCGATACTCGTTGGGAGAATTGCGCCATCACGATACTCTCAGAAAAACACACTAAAACAACTATTCATATGCCCCAAATGGACACCTAATGAAAAAGTCACAGTAAGCTGCACACAACTTATGAGACGGCCCATGGGGCCCATGCCCAAACTTCGACTTCAATTCCTGAAACCACCCCTATCAATCTCGCCTCAATGCTAGGGTCACAACACCGGTGATAGTGCCTAAAACAGACACTGGATGTAGAAGCTACAATTTCCCATGTTATACGCAAACAGGGCCCCATGGGGCCCACACCTCGGGCCTGAAATTAGGCGAGCAGATTGCGTCGTTCCAATCCCCTTGGAAAAACACTCAGAAAAGAGTACTCAAACACCCTGAACGGATGTCGGGTGAAAAAGTGGCGTTCCACCGTAAAACATTCGAACTAGTCCCTATGGGGCCCGCATTTTTCCTCCAACTCAAATGCTTTAGAAAGCATCTCAAAAAGTCCACACGAGGACTCGAGACACACTACCGCAGACGGTGCATCAATCGAACATCCCAAGCAGGAGTTAGGTCTGACGCAATAATCAATCAATCAATTAATTAATTAATTAATTAATTCATTCATTCATTCATTATTCACCTTTAGCGTTTCGTGCTACCGAGCAATGAAACCAACTCTCAAGGGCCCCAAACCAGCCTTGGAAGGACCGTATCAGCTCCGGGGCCACCGCGCCTCTGACAGCATGTCAAACGGACATCCGGCTCGTGAGGTGCGTCCGTTGCGAGCTTTAATGATAATTTAATATTATCGAATTAAAGATCTTGGGTTACCAACCTCTGGGAACATAACCAAGAAACCCCGAATCTCACTTTAAAAGGGCTGCCATTTTGATGTGGTCCCACAACCACAGACGGTGCGTCAAACGGATGCGCTGTTTAGGAGATACGACCCCCCGAATGTAAGGGGGCCTAACCAGGCCGGTTCACCACGGTCGGCCCGGTCCGAACTACGGGTCTGCGGCCCGCTGGCCGCGGCCCACCCAGCAGCACCGGACCCGCTCCTTGGTTCCAGTTTTACAAATTGACCAGCCTTTTGGCCGGTCTACGCATCGTCGCCCAACAGGACCTGTAGATTAAGGGTCCTCGCTCCCCCAGCAGACCAGCATCGGCCGGTCTTCATTGACGCACCAGCAGAACCCGCATTGTGCGGGTCTTGGCTTGCTCTGCATGCCCAAGGCCAGGCCTCAGGCTTCCTTCGACTGCCACTAGCCGCAGCTGCCGGACCGAGCTCCCAGCTCTGCCGTCGACTCCACACCTCACAGCTGAGCTCCCCCGTCCTACTCGGATCCTCCTGGGTGCTCCCCTGCTCGCGCCGCCATGCTGCTCCGGCTACCCACCGGCTACCCACCGGCTACACCGCCTCCTCGGCCACGCACTGCTCTGGTGCCTCCTCCGCAACACTGCCCTGGTACCCGCATCCCGGCTTTGCCTACGGATGACCTCCGACCACTCGACACACTGCAGCCACTGCGCAAAGCCACCGGCCGCTCGACAGCCCTCACCGGAGCCCACAACTCTGGCTCCTCCTGGCTTGTAGCCGCCGCCTCCCCCCGAACCCCCAGTCGCACCCGCTACCCGTTACCCGACTCCCATCCTCTGGCCACCGTCCTTACTAGATCCAGGACTTCTGACAGTTGTTTCCACTACTTCAGTGGCCCAATTTCAAAATGGAATGTGGGTTTTTGAGTCTCGGGACGAGGCCTTCACAGCGCTTGCCTCTGATCGTCAATCCGATGAGATTTGCAAAGTCTGAAGTTTTAGACGACGAACGCTCAAAAACGTTTTTTAGAATGGGGCTAAGATGATGGCCATGTTCGTTCATCCATCGTCCCAGTTCAAGAGTTATAGAGAATAAACAATGAAAATTGAAAGAAACACCAGAAATTGATGAAGGTGCAGAAATTTCACAAGAACCCTACCTCGATTTTGATGCGCGTCATAGGAGATGCGTCTGTGAGGTTCCACCTTCAAACCACCAAGGTTTCGGTGAAGATCTCTCCTCGATCCAGTGAAGAACGGTGAAGAATCGCTAGAGAGAGGGAGGGAGGAGAAGAGAGATAGAGATAGGAAGAGAATAAAATGGGTTCTCCCTTCCAACACTTAGTGAATTTATAGAAATTCACTAAAACTCTCCCAATGGGCGTGGATTCTGAAGCCTCCATGCCCACCTATTTAATCTCACACCTAGGGAAAACGCCACATTTCGAACTCAACGGGTGTCTCAGAATTCAATTTTAAGACATTATTCAAAAGTTATTCAGAAAGAAAGCCAGTGATAAAAATCACTAAGTGGACATTTCGAAATGACTGCTTCGCCCCTGGGTAACATCTCTCACAGCAGGCCTGCACTCGCAACTTTTACACCCCACCTAGGGTAAACGGAATGCTCCGGACTCAACGGTACCCATGGTTTTCCCATTCGAGCAACCTATTAAGAGATACATGAGTTTAACCATTAAACGAATAAATTAATTGTTTAATTTATCCATTTCACATTCCAAAAGCGAGAGAGGGGTCCAAATGCCCTACGCTGACATGTTCTATGTCGTTCATAGGGTAAACACCCCATTTCGGACCCATCCATACTCTCTGATTTAGGATCCAAATTATCGTTTAGGAGTTATCCCATTTATTTGGAGTGCCCAGTGTGAACGCACTAAAAATTTAATTTAGGCCACACCGGGGCACGGAATCAAACGTCGTCTGAAGGCGCTACTCTGGAATAATTTCAAGAATATTCCAAAGTCTTTTAAAGAAAAAACCAGGTTCTTAAAGAGATAAACTACTATAATATATTGGCTTCAATTGGTTTTACATTTAGTCCTTTAGTAGTAGAAGAATGTTCTAATTTCCTAATCTTATTCTCATAATTTATGGGTTATAGGTCCTCTAGTTTCATGAACAATTCATATAGATCGTCAGAGACTCAATCTATATCTCCACATTCCAATTTTTTCAAATGTAATTATATCATGGATATATTTTTGGTACTCTTGGATACTCCAAGAATAATCAAACCACTTCCTGATACTCTTGAACTTCTCCTACTAAAGGTAATAGATAATATTCTAGTGTATATCACCCTTAAATAATTTATCATCAAAACTCATAATTTATCTATAGATTTTTATTCATGATAATGGATATTGGGTGATTGGATGCTTTAATTAAGGCTTTATATTCAAACTAATTCAAATTATCTCAAATAATAATCTAAGTTTGAATCCTCTTCAGACAATAAATTACTTTTCTAAAAAATTATATCATGATATCAATCTCTAATTGTTAAATATAGGTTTTTTAATAACCACATAGATTTTCATATCTAGGATTATGTTCACATAATTTCTTTCTTTAATGCCTAAAGAATCCCTTAAGACTACTAGGCTTCCTTCCCTAATAGAATCACATCTGGAATATTTTCTTAGTCTAATAATACAACTTTTATTTTGATTAATCATCTCATAAGAAAATGAACCTAATATAATGGAATTAGGGAATAAATCCCAACAAACTCATGAGAATGTTAATGCATTGAATGAAGTAATTAAGAAAATGGAATCCCAAATTCTGTGATCTTACTAGCTATTCAAAAACCTATACAAAACACTAGGTAATACATATGATGAAATAATTTTCATATATAATTATATTATGGATGAAATAGTATTTATATTGGAAAAAATATATGAGATATTTAGAAACTTCTTGTAGGGGAAGAATTAAATAATGCATCCAATCATCCAAGAACCACTCCATGAATAAAAATCCACACATAAAACATGATATATAAAGACTAAGAATATAAAGATGATATAATATAGAAGATTATATATCTAATTTAATAGAAAAAAACTCAAGAGTATTAGGAAGGCATTTTTAATGTACCTTAGAGTATCCAGGAGTACAATAAATTGATCCATTATTTAATTATTCAGAAAAAATGGGTAGTGGAAGATATAGAACATGTCTACAAAGTTAATAATGAAAAAATATAGGATGTATAGAATATATAAGACAAAAAAAAAGAAAAAAAAGATGGTAAATAAGAACATTAATCTCCAATCAATGGACTCAAGGTATAATATTGGTAAACAAATCTATTATGGTGAGTGATCTACAGAAATAAATCTCCTTAAGAATGATAGAATGTTTTAGTCAAATACTTTTTTAGAAGATCATATGATAAGTAAATCCCATATATCCTATATATATTTAATAAGAATGCAAACTAAGGAATACAAATCATAATAGTTCACCATAATAATAATGTAAAATAATTAAGCTTGATTGCGAAAAGGATCCCCAAGTACTTGTATATGAGTCTAATATAGACATTTAATACTATATTCTATCAGTTGTTTTATAGTTTTGGACCATATATAGCGCACTCAATATCATATAATCTACCTTGATGTGTAATACAGGTGAGTTTGTTATATTTTATAAAGATAATCAGAAGTAAGATGAACTCTCCAAGAATATGTGACAATCCCAATCATTGATATATCAGTAGTACCTGATTTCCTTGAATAGATTTTCAGTGGGAATTCATTGGTAGATCGGTATGGAGAATTGGGAAAAAAATCCAGAACAACTTAACCAAAATCTTTATTTGTGGAATGTGTTATTTTTAAGAATATATTTCATAATTTTTTCATTGTTATTATATTCTTTGGCCAAGTGATAAACAATATTAATTAGATGTATTTATATATAATTTACTAGTCAGTTACTCTGAAGTAGTTTAATAAGACTTAATGATTTAGCATTCCCAATTTATTGATTTACAGGATATATTGGGAGTTTGAGTAGAAACATTAAGGTAGGTGATAAGGCTGTAATGCATAAAAAACAAATTATCACATGAGGTAAGAAATATTCCATATATTATTCAATACTAATTAGTAAAGGTTAAATGAGTTGTTGGATGATATTAGTATGGTATAACCAGGATAGAGCTTGGTAAACTGCAAAAAAAAGTCATTCAAGACCCAACCCATAGATGTATTTTGTGCGCAAAATATATCACAATTGAATTTCATGAAAGGTTTTGATAAATAATAAAGTATATTTTCTTTCATAAATTTAGAAAAATAAAAGAGATATCCTAGACTAAATATAATCCCAAAGGATATTATTTAAAACATTAATGTATAATATAGATAGTATTTATGATTCAATACAAGAAAATCATTATCTAGTTGATCTTTTCTTGGTTTTGTGGGAGGAAAGGTCATAGAGAAAACACTTTCCCATATGAAGATGGAAGAAGAGGAAGTATAAAAGAAAAAAATGGAAGATATGTTAGAGAAATTTTTTTAACTTGTCTATAGAGATGATATAGACTCGGGTAGTGAGAGTTTATATTATTTATATTTAGAGTACATAGAGGAGGATAAATCCTATTATATGAGGAAGGAATAACCCCAATAGAATTTTGATCTTTCTTCAAATAAAAATGATTCAATTAGGGGATAGTGAACTAGAATAATCTCTAGTGGTATTAAAGGAAAATGTGAGGGAATGTGATTTATTCCATTCTTTAGAATCTAAAATTCCATTTGAAGAAAGAAATTTTAACGAAGGGATGATGCCTGTATTTTTTTATTTATGCCAAAATTATTGGGAACCATATTGATAAATGAGAATGATCATTTAAGAATAAGAGATAGATAAAGTCAACAAAAAATACATAGTATTATTTGAAAGTCCATTTCTAAAGATAGAAATATTTATTAAAGACTTTGAGAAGAGTATCAGATTTGTGAATTTTCAAATAATTTAAATTATAGTAGATATTATTGTCTGAAAGGGACCATATCTACTAATCCTAAATTAAGTTGTGCATGGAATTTATGCAGAATTCACTAATGCATTTTTATGAAGAGAATAAGAATATTTGAATGTAGGTGCAATATGGGCGAGTTTGATCCTATATTTTCATGTATTTTTTTACAGACATAAATATTATTAGTAAATTATAAGTAAATATAAACAAATGGAACTAGTAGAAAATGTTGTAATGTTCACATGAGAGAAGATGCATCAATGGAATTACTCATATTTTGGTAAAGTTCAATAATTTTTAGATTCCATCACTAAATAGGTACATGGAAAGGTTTATACATGTTTTATAGGATGATGGGATTTCAAATAGAGAAATTATTCTTCTAGTGATAAACCGTAAAGACTGGACATAACCTTGGGAATGGGTTTCACCAAATAAGAAGGAATAAATAAAGTATAAACTACTTCTTCCAAATGTGATCAAATAAGTATGGGGTAGACTTTTCATCTATAAGATTGAAGAAGAAAATAATTTTAGGTTTTATGACTCTATATAAGAATATTTTATTTGAAGGTAGAAGATTTAAAACCATGCATACTTGATAGTTCTTTAAAGAATACAAGGTTCTCGGTTGGAATATTAAATTTACATTGATAGAGGAACCTAGAACATTAGTTTCTGGAAGGATAGATATTAAAAGGACTATTTTAATACCCATGTATGATAATTAATAATCTCATTAATGATATATGTGATCTTCTTTACTCATTGAAAATATAGATGAGTGGGTTATATTAGTAAAGCTATGTATTAGTGGAACTACATGTATTTCCATAGTGGATACAAGATAAAAAATATATTGCAGAATAATTATATTTTAAAGAATAACCTAGTAACTCATAGAGTTGGGAGATACAGTAAGTAATAATTCAACAATTGTAATTCCAGAAGTAGAAAGGAATGTCAAGATTGAACTAAATGGGAGAATATTTGTACAATATTTCATTTTCTATATTATTAAATTTTATGTAGATTTCGTCATTGGAAATATATTTTTTAGATGATATCATCCAGTAATGATATCTTAAAATGGAAATAACCTCAATAATTATTTTCTTCAAACAGATTTTGGAAAAACTAGAATAACTAAAAAAAAATTCCGCTGTCTAAGTAGAAGACTATATATAAGATGAAAATTGATATTATTGAAAAATTCAGTAGGAGAAATAATTGGTTGGTTGAAAGATTTCAGGATAAATGAATAACATACATTATTCTAGATAATATAATATTTATTATAAAATTGGTCAAATAACTCAATAACATTATGGATGAAGAAAATGATGATGTATATAATTAACCTAAATAATCCTTTTCTGATGATATGAATCTAGGTAATCTCTTATCTAGATGGAACAAATAAAGAACCTGAGAATCTTATTATATATTTCATAAATATTAGATTAATTAGTCATATTGGAAGTCCTCATAGGAGTGATTCATTCATGCTAATGAATAATGTTGATATGAAAACATGGTAAATAAATAATTGTTATTTATTATTGTGTTTTTAATAATGGAACAATGAATGATGAATATATTATTCCTATTCAAAAATATTTTTGTTGAAATATTTTAAATGAGAGGAAAAATATATATTCTATGATTGATCTATAGTTGGTATATTAAAAGATTTATATAAATGATGAAGCAAAAATATTGATAGAAGTTACAATATTAGTGGGCATGTACGAATGGATAGTTATTCCATTCTGACACAGTTATATGCCATGAAAATTCTATATGATGATGGATATGGAATCCAATAGATTATAACTGCTCATGATGGACTATATTGATGATGTTCAATCATTTATTAAGAATATATAAGAGAATATTGATCACTTATTATAGTTTACATAAGGGTTTAAAAATTATGGGATGATACTTTCAAAATGAAAGATCATTTAGATGAAACCTATAATAGAATAATTTGGACAATAAAACCAAGGAAGTAAAAAAATAACATTCAACCACATATTACAGATACGGTATAATCATTACCCTATGATATTATATATTTTAAGTACATACATCTATTTATTATCAAATTATGTTATGAAAGAGAATACATCAATGATCAAGTAAATATATTAGATCAAATATATAGAAAATAATATTGAACCATAATCTTGAATTGGATACAATTTTATTCTGAATTAATAAGAATTTTGAATTAGAATGCTCAGAACCTCTTTGATTGGATTGGATATTATATTATCTTTGTAATAGATGAATTACACTCTGTATATAGATGTATCCTAAAAATAAAAAATATGAATTATGAAAGTATCAATAGATAAAAGTGTATGTTTTAATAGGATATAGAAGAATTATTCTTTCCTTGAATAAGAATTTATTACAGTATAAAAAATAATTATGGATAATTATATCTTCTTAAAAAAATCCATTAATTATAAGAAAATATAGATATTATATAAAAAATTTATAAAACATTCAAAAAGTTTACTTAGGAATAATTAGTGCAATGAAGGGATTTATTTAAATACAATAAATTTAATAGATAAAATATTAATGTAAAATATAATATCATTATTGATACACAATCCCATTACTTTGAAGGTTGTAGAAATATAAGAAGGTCGAAGATCTAGGTGATGTACAGTTTGTTTTGATAATCAACTATATAACATGCCCAATTACACAGAAATGGATGAAAAATCCATAAAATAGAAGGAATTATAGAGTAGAATCTCATTAGAAATAAAAAATATTTATTAGATAAGGATTAAAGACTTCAAATAACGTGTTATTCATGATAAAGTATTAAAACATATAAATTGAACAAAAAATATCTCATGAAATAATGTCTAAAGATAAATTTAATGACCTAAACCGTCGTTGAAGCAGGTAAAAGTTTAATTATTTACATTTCTAATAACTATAATATATGTGGAAAGCAGGGTTGAACCCACATAGAAGACAATTTGACCACTATTCTTCTAAAAACTTTCAAAAGACGTCACTGTTGTCACCAGTGGGATAGATTTTTTTTAAAACTTTTTTTATTGTGCACAAATGAAACACCTCAATCTTTTTGTGTTTTGGTTATGACCTATAATGAAACAATGAGGAGGTTATAAAAGCAAGAAAGAAAGATTTAAAATGATGATAAGTGAATAATCAAGAAAATACTCCTGTGGAAATTATCAATTCTACTGGTTTAGAAGACATTACTTCTCACGATATTTACCACAACTAGTACCACTGAAAAGGAGTGGTTTATTTCCCTTTCTAAGAGATAAATCACTCATGTCGACAAATCTTGGATTTCGTTATTCCATGATTAATCAACTGTGAGAATTTTTATTTGAAAAAGACAACATAATGAACTCCCCCTAAGTTATGTAGTTTTTGATTCAGTTTAAATGTTAATAAAAATTAATCCACAATAAAACTCACCAAATTATTGGGGAATTACGAGATTAAGTGCCAATGGTATGTTACAATTGAATGTGTTCAATGCAAATCTCACAAATCAATTCCGATCACATTTAAGTTGATAGTGAGATTGAATAAGGAAGATAACCATCAGACTCGATTTTAACCCCAAACTAGAAGAATTAGAAAAATATCATCTCTATTACGTAAGCTAAAATCATTCAGTTACAAAGAAATAAAACTGAAGTAGAATAGAGGAAGAGATCTCCCACTAAAATCCTGAACCACTGCTGCTCATGGACCTCAGGACTCCAGAGAGTGGTTCTCTGAGAAGTGCTCCTAGAATTTCTACCAGGTTCTTGCTCTGCTTGGAAGTGAATGATCAGATGTATCGAATGAATCCCCGCCATTTCACTGTTTCTCGACTTATTATATCTACTGTCACATGGTGCTCATCACCCCCTTTTTACCACTGACTTTAAGTGTCTTTCAGGTGTGCAGCGCACACGTGCGGTTCTTCATCACATACACGTTGCGTTATATTTTCCTTTGTAACTAACTCCTTGTGAGTTAGTTAAATGAATCTGGGCGTTTTCCTGTCATTTGAATGAACCTGCACAGTTATAATAGAAAAATATGTGAATGAAAACACAAAGAAAGTAAAATAGTTATTTTTTAGTTTAATGTTATATTACTTGTCAAAAAGTTAACTAAAGTTAACTAATAAAAATCTTAATTGATAATTATTATTAAATAATAATATTATGATTATTAAATTATTATAAAATCTGTAATTAAATAAAATAATTATGTTTTTCAATTATTATTAATAATTAAGTTATTAAATTAGTGTATGTATTATTAGTAGTTAGTTATTATAATTTAATAAAAATTTTTACTTAGGAAAGTATTTACTAAATATTTTATTTTGTTATAATTGTTTTACAATAACAATTATTTATAATGTTAATTTAAATAATTTAATTATTATTATTTATTTAATATTATTTAAGTTTTAAAGAAGTTCTATTTTATTTACTGATTTTATAACTTAATCTTATTTTAGGATTAATTATTTATTTATTATAATTATTTTTTATTATAATTATTACTAATTTATATTTTAGTTTTCTTTAATTTTTTAATTAGCTTTAAATGGGTTTTATCTCCCCCCCACCAATTTCAACGCACAGAATGGGGGAGGGGTTCTCGGAAATTAGGGTGACGACCCCTCCCTAGAAGTTCGTGGTCTCCAGCTCAGTACTGATAGCATCCTCCTCGGCTTCACCTCCTTTGACAACTGCAAGTCACGACACCCCAGCGCAGCTCGGTTCCTTCAACAGTGAAGTTCGATGGTAGTTTAATGCAGTGGACTCTTGTTCTTGGCCTCTCCTCACAGCGGTTGGCATCACAAACCGGTGACGCACAGCTCCTCTCCTCACAGTGGCGCTTCCCCACTGTGGTTACTCAGTTGGATTCGGCCTCCTCCTCACATTCCCACAGCATGACGGCCTCGGCTAGGCTTCAACAATGGTTCACCCTTAGCCACCCACCTTCCTCTGCCTCAGCCTATTTTCTGATTTGTGGTTAGAGGATTTGACTTGTGTAAATTGAATGTTCTTTGAGTCTAAATCTGGTTTGGATCTCATTATTTGATTTTCTTAGAGTCTGATTCTGGTCTGGTTTGTGATGTAACCCTTGAAGAGATGCAGGGTGGAGGTGTGGGTGTTGCAAGGCTATGGAGAGAAGTTAAAATAGTGGTAGAGAATCGGGAAACGATTCCAGGAAAAGACAGTTCCACTTCTGAAATAGGCAATGGAAAATGATTGCAAGGAGTTGAGGAACTGTGAGTTATGGTGGAACCAGTGTTGAAGACAGATGAGTAATGGTGTGAGATGATATGGTGGGAGAAGAAACGGTGCTAAGAGGAAAGTGGGAAGTGATGGACTGGAACTAGTGTGAGAAAAGGGAATCATTGAGACTGTTAAAAAGGTTTACAGTGGCAAAGAAAAATGGTGAGAAATCTTGGAATTGGTGAGACCGTGAATCAAGTCGGTGCGTGAGGTTGTGGTGCCACCATGAAATGGAAATGGTGCGTAGTGGCACAATTAAGGGAATCAGTTGATGTGGCACCGTGATAGGGGGTGAGACTGTGAATTTAGTCAGTGCCACTGTAAAACTGCAAAATAAACACAGAAGTAAAATAAATTGAAACTTAAATAAAATCTTAATAAAATAATTATTTTAAAATCAAAATTAATTAAAACAAAGGAAAAAATAAGTAACTCATAAACTTAAACAAAATTTAGGAATCAAATTAAGCTTAAATTAAGTAATTAATAACTTAAAAAAATAAAATTGATTTAAATTAGTCAATTATAAAACAAAGTTAAATAATAAAAAATAGCTACTAAAACAAACTAAATTAATTAATGTAATCAGTTAATTATTTTGTTATTAAATACTTAAGTTAATTAATGAAATTAAATAAATGAGATTTAATAAATGTAGTGAGTTTTTAAAATTACATTATAAATTAACGACTTGTTAAAAGACATCTATAAATTATGTTATTTTGATTAAGTTATTTTAAATTAATTAAGTTTTAGTACATGAATTGATAAATTTAAACTAAAAAATAATTCAAATGTAATAAAGGAGATTAATTAATTATTTAATTAAATAGTTAAATAATTAATTAAGAAGGCTCAAACACAAAAATAAATAATAAATTGGTAGACTATAAAATTAATGTAAACTATAAATTAGCTATTTTAATGCCTAAAGACACGATAAATTATAAAAAATAATTAATTGATAAATTTATTTATAAAAATACATTAGTTCCATTATTTATTAAAAAGTGTTAAAATAAATAATGAAATTGATAAAAATTAATTAAAATGATATGGCAAAACTACTATTTTTAATACCACATCAAATTCTCCCACGCTTAATCACTATTTGTCCTCAAACAATCACATTCTTTATTAGCTTTAAAAAATAGAAAAGATTTATTTAAGACACTCTTGTTCAAAATATATCATGTCCAGCACTTAAGAACAGAGGACAGAAACATGAAAATGGGATTTTTGAAAAATATTTTCAAATGAATCTTGCGTAGGACAAATACTTAAAGGGTAATCTAGAAAACTATGAATCATCAAACAATGAGGATGACATGCCTAATATGTGATATTGATTAAGGACTCATTTCGATCCAAACTCAATTTCAATGTTTGAGGGTGACAAGAGGTAAAATAATAGTGGAATTAAAAACATAACCAGAGGAACTTTGTAATTTGTCTTTTCACCAAGGTTCCAAAAATAAATATTTTTTTTGAATCAAATTATTTATACAACCTTTAATGACTCCCATATAAACCAATTGGCCCCTTCTTCATCTAGCGTTCATCATTCCCCTTAACTTAACGAATTAATCTTTGACCCTAGACACTTTATGTACTTTTTTCCAAGTCATGTATCATATGCTAAGGACTTTTCAATTATCTTATTCAAGGTGTAAAGAGGGCTTATAGTAAATAGAAACACACCCAACATCTAGGGTCTCAGAGATTCACCGTAGGATCCTAGATTCCCAAATTACTCTATTTTCAAAAAAAATTATGAATATCATTTACATTGTCTCATTAAGGTGACTACTTACATAAATAAAAGAAAAATGAATCCCCTAGAATCAAAATTAAACTTCCAATTCCAAGGGTTATGATCAGAACTCCACTAAAAGGTAACCCATATCACTCTAAAAAATAGACCCTAAACCAAATTTCCGTTAAATCACTAAGAAAGACCACTTAGAAATCATCCACCCACATTAATTTCAGATTCAAAAAAACTCTTAACTACTAATCACGCATTTTTCAAAGGCAATACCCAAATGAGAAACAGTGTAAATCCTCAAATTATGAAATAAATTTGAAAATATTTAACCAATTTTTACAAAAAATATTGAATTTTTAGTGGGAATTGATGGGCTTTCAATAAAGAAAAGTTTAGCATAGTCAATATTTGACCCCTCCCCCACAATTAAAACCCAACTTTTTTCCCCAAAGTTGACTTTCAAATATGGACAAGAACAATTTGAAAGTTATAGCTCAAAACATATTTTCAATAGAGTAGATTTATGACATGAATTAAGGGTCTCTTTGAAGTTCAAAAATTATTGTTTTACAGAATGAATAACTTATCAGTAGGTTGATAATAATGTACACACATTAGTATTTATTCCAGTGAAAAATTTTCTATATAGCTCAAAAGTAACATTTGAAGTGTGAGTACACTGTGTACTGGGAGAAAGCATTTTAATCGATTGAGTTCAATAATACGTTCAATAGAGAAAAAGAATAAATTCTAAAACACCCCAAACTAAAATAGAATCAATAAAAATATTTTCAGACTATATTTACCCCCCCCACACACACACGAACTTCAGTTCATGCAGTGGAAAGTTTTAAAAAAATGAAATTCAGTTTTCAGTAGTGATGTACATACAAAATTTTTATTTACACAGTGACATACTGCAGAATTTTATTCCAATACAAGAAGAATTTTAAGCACATGAAATTTTTTTTATTCAAATATCAAGACATTCTATTGAATTATATACAGTTCAAGTCATGCAAGAGAATTTTCAGTACACATGTAGCAGAATTTTCTAATACAAGCACAATTTTTTAAAGCAGCAACATATAAAGATGAATTTTTTGAACAAAACATGCAACTATTTTTTTTAAAGTAGTAAGGAGCAAAATAATGAAATAGAAATTAATATTAAGGTACTTCCCTAAATTAATATTTTTTTCATTAATCCTTCAATATGGGAATTCCACTACTTAGATGTCACTAGAAGCAGCATCCTAAAAACATAGAGCATGTAAACTAGGAGCAAAAATCCAGCCGAGATAGAGCATATAGAAGACAACACAGCCACACATTATTCAAATTAAAACACGAACAAAAACAAATTTGCAAACCAAATAAATAAAATGGGTTCACTCCCAAGATGCACTGAATTTAAAGTATTGAGTTTGACTTTATTTAATCACATTTTTTGTGTTTTATTGAAAACAAAAAAAACCATAGGTTGCCTCCCATGTAGTACTAAGTTTTAAATACATCAGCTAAACATTATTTGAAATTAATTTTCAAGTATAGTGATGGAAACCAAGACCTTTGGTTGTCCCTCAAAATAAATTTTCACACTCTTCCCATTAACCAACATGGGGTTGTTCTCTTCACCTACAATTTCAAAAGCTCCATTCTTCAGAACTCTCACCATAGTAAATGGTCCAGACCACTTGGACTTAGGTTTTCCAAGAAAGAGTTTAAGTTTAGAGTTAAAGAGAAGGGCCTTCTGTCAAGGTTTGAATTCATTGGTTTGAATAAATGAATCATGAACGATTTTAGTCCTCTCTTTATAAATCCTTGAATTATCATAAATCTTTCTCTTAATCTCATCTAGATCACTTAGCTCAAGTAAAAAACTCTCCCCATCACTCTTAAAATAAATGTTCAGATCCTTAACTGCCCAATAAGACTTGTGGTGTAACTCCACGGGTAAATAACAAAATTTCCCAAACAACATCCTGTAAGGAGACATACCTATTGGGGTCTTGAAAGCAATTTTATATGCCCATAAATCTTTTTACAATTTAAGATACCCATCCTTCCTAGAATTTGACATAGTTTTCTCAAGTATTTGTTTCAATTTTCTATTTGAAATTTACACTTTTCCACTGGATTGTGGATGATATGGAGTTCTAGTTTTATAAACACAACCATATTTTTACATCAAATCATTAAACATAAAGTTCTTAATATGTGTTCCATTAATAGTGATAAAGGATTTTGGGACTCCAAATCTTGAAAAGACGTTCTTAACAAACTTAATTACTGAATTGGGTTGGTTGTTGGGCAGCGCAACTTCCTCAACCCATTTTGACACATAATCTATAGAAACAAGAATATATTCATTCCAATGAGATGATAGAAATGGACGCATGAAATCTAAACCCCTAACATAAAAAATTTCAACTTCTAGAATTCCTTTTTGGGGTAACTCCTACTTCCTACCAACATTTCTGAACCTCTGACATCTATCACACCCAACCACATAGCTCCAAGAATCCTTAAAAGAAGTTGTCCAATAGAAACCTGATTGTAAAACTTTATGGGTAGTTCTTACACCACCATGGTGACCTCCCCAAGGTGAGGAGTGACAAATCTCTAAGACAGGAAACATCTCTTCCTCAGGAACACATCTCCTAAGGATACCATCAACACATCTCCTAAACAATAGGGGATCATCTCAAAGGTTGTAATTAAGATCAGAAATGAATTTATTTCTTTGGTTATTTGACAGATTTCTGGGAAATAAACCTTCTACAAAGAAGTTGAAAAAATATGCAAACCATACAGATTTCTCAATAGAAACACCGAAAAACTTTTCATCATGGAAGGAAGAGCTTATCTCCCTAGGATCTACAGATTGAGTAAGAGGAAGCCTAGAAAGGTGTTCATCAATGAAATTTTCAGCTCTGTGCTTATACCTAATCTCTAAATCAAAATCTTGTAGCAATAAAATCTATCTAATCAGCCTGGGATTAGTTTCTTTCATAGACAAAAAGTACTTTAAGGTAGAATGGTTAGTGAAAATGATAACTTTTGAACCTAACAAATATGGTCTAAACTTCTCTAGAGAAAAAAAAAGTAGCTAGAAATTCTTTTTCAGTGGTGTTATAATTCTTTTGGGCCTCATCTAGTAGTCTACTAGAATAATAATCCACATGTAACATCCTATCTCTCATCTATCCAAGGACAACACCTACAGTAATATCACTATCATCACACATAAGATCCAATCATAGTTTCCAATTAGGTGTAGTGAAAATGGGTGATGTAGTGAGTTTTTCATTTAACATACTAAATGATTTCAAATAGTTTTTATCAAAATTGAATGGTGTATCCTTGACAAGAAAAGATCACAAGGGATTAGTTATTTTGGAAAAGTATTTTATAAACCTCTGGTATAAACTGGAATGCCTTAGGGATCTTCTAATACCTTTTAGATTTTTAGGAGGTGGGAGTTTTTTAATAACATCAACTTTAGCAGTATAAACCTCTAAACCTCTCTTGGACACCTTATAACCAAGAACTATACCTTCGGTGACCATGAATTGAAATTTCTCCCAATTAAGAACAAGGTTGGTTTCAATGAATCTTTCTAATACTAACTCAAGATTTCCAGGACAAGTATCAAATATGCTACTCACAATGAAGAAATCATCCATGAAAACCTCAATGATTCTTTCAATTTTATCTGAAAAGATAACCATCATACACCTTTTAAAGTTGGTAGGAGCTCCACACAAACAAAAGGTAATCCTCCTATAAACAAATTTCCCAAAGGGGCTTGTGAAAGTGGTTTATTCATGATCCTACAGATCAATAGGAATCTGGTTGTAACTAGAATACCCATCTATGAAATAGAAAACACATTTCCAGAAAGTCTCTCAAGCATTTGATCTAGAAGTTAATTGGAAAATTATCCATCCTAGTGGATGCATTCAACTTTCTATAATCTATACACACTCTCCATTTTGTGGCTTTTCTAACTAGGATTTATTCATTTTTTACTATAGTGAAACCTCCCTTCTTTGGGGAAACATTGACACGGCAGACCCAAGAACTATCAGAAATGGGATATATCATTCTATTGTACAGTAATTTAATCACATATTATATCACAACTTCATTCATGTTTGGATTTAATCTTCTTTGACACTCAACCTTAGGCTTATGGTCAGGCTCTATAAGTATTTTATGCATAATAAATGAGGGAAAAATACACTTTATATCAGCTATGGTCTAACCTATGGTCATTTAAACTTTTTCAACACACTCAACTGTCTTACCTCTTGGTTCTCATTTAACTCAGTGGAAATTATGATAGGCAAAGTGGAATTATAACCCAAAAATAAATATTTCAAATGAGAAGGGATTGGTTTTAGTTCCAGAATGGGTGATTCTACACTAGAATGAAGACTCTTAGGCCTAGGAGGTCCAATATCTTCAACATATCTCTTGTATGGAGTTTGGAATGATGAAATATTTTTAATTTCATGTCTAGATTTAGAAATAATAGTGTTATTGTCCAAAGTGGTCAGCATACTGTCCAGACTTTCTATATCAGAATTCAATAAGATTATCAAAGCAGAATCATCATGTTATTTTAAAAATTCTCCCCCAATATAATCAAAGTTTTCAGCATGGATGGTGTTAACAGAAACACCCTCAAAATACCTCAAAAATATCTTAAGATCATAAGTAGAGGACTCTTCTACAGCCGAAACTGAACATATTTCCTGTTCTAGAAAATTTTCCAGATTTGGTAATTGAGTAGAATTATAAATTTCTAAGATAGATTCAACAGGAGTTTCAAATTATAAATTATTTTCTTCTCTAGATAATGGATTTTTAGATTATTCAGATTTTTTTAATTAAGTTATCATCTTCTAAGGACTATACTATTGAACAGTTTTCATACAAATTTGGTAATTTAACATTTTTAAACACATTGGACTCTTCTTCATGTTCTCAAATTTTAAAAATAATCTGACCCTTAGAAACATCAATAATAGCACAACATGTGGCCATGAAGGGCCTACCCATGATTATGGTAACCTCTTGATCACACTCCATGTCTAAGAATAGAAATTATGCATGCAGAAACAAATTCCTTACCCCAACTAGAAAATCATCTACCCTTCCCACAGAATGAGTGAATGATCTATCAGCTAACCGTAGTATGACTGTGTTGGATTGGAGGTCTCCCAATATAAGTTGTTGAAATAGTGAGTATGGGAGTAGGTTAATACTAGCACCTAAATAACATAAATAGTTGAGCGGATCACAATTTCCTAGTGTGAAATGTATAACAAAACTACATCGGTCTTTCAATTTAGGTGTAATTTTCTTTTGGAGCAGAGCACTGCACTCTTCAGTGATGTTGTAATTAGAAAATTCTTCGAGGGCCTTTTTGTTTGAAACATTTTTTTGAAGATATTTCAAGTAATATGGGACTTTAATTAAATATTTAATGAAAAGAATGTTTACTTAAATTTTGTAAAGGAGGCCAAGGAACTGAAGAAGTTCATCCCTGGTGTTACTTTGAGGTTTTACCTTCTCAGGGAAAGGGGTGGGTGTGGAAAGATTTATAAGTATAGTGGGTATATACCTCACCTCTTCATCAACTTTTTCTTTTCCTTTATTCTTTTTATTTTTAAATGAATTTTCTTCTTGAGTTTTAGATGAAAAATTCATATTTTGATCATTTCCTACAGCTTTTTGTGAATTTATGGTATGTTAAGAAAGCATATTTTTATTACCAGATTCAAGAATATTTTCATTTTGGATATTTTTAAGGTCTTTTTCAGCAACATTTTGAGTATTCATCCCACTTATAGTAACTACCGCCATGTAATTCTCTTTAGGGTTAAGCTAAATGGTACTAGAACGTATAAATTTTCCCTAGATAGAAAATATCTAACGATTCGTCCAAGTTTTTTTCCATGTTTTGCATTCTCACATCAGTTTTCATTTTATCTGACTCATACTGATTTGGATGTTTGGATAGATGAGTCATGTATATTTTCTCTTGAGAGTTAATTTTTTTCAATATTAAATCAATTGTAGAAGACATTTGATTATCATTGTTTCCTTGGGATTTTAAAGACTCCCCCCTTTGTTGATTTTGAAAATTTTGTCTTGGTTGATTTGAGTAATTAGGGGTAGTGGATTGTTTAATTAGGCCTTGATCTTCACAGAACAAGTTTGGGTGGTTCTTATAGTGTTGGTTGTAATTATTCGAAAATGGATCTTCCTTATGAGGAATTCTCAGAGCATAGTTAACAAAGATTGAATTCTCTTATTATTGGGCCGACATATCAAAATTATTATATAAGTTTTGTGTATACCAAAACATACCACACTGGACACACTGTTCCATTAAATGTTGATTGGTGTTTTGACAGCCAAGTTGATTAACAGTTTTCTTAGAGTTCTGGTTCATTAAATATTTCAATTGGTTGGTGATTTCAGAATGTTGTGCTTGATTTTAATTTGTTGAACCAGTGTTAAAATTAACATTTCTATTGACTCTTTTCCTTCTTGAATTATTATGTTGAAATTTAAGGGCAATATTATGAAAAAAAATCTATGTTCGACATCTATCTTGTCAATATAATTACCCCCAACAGTCTGATCAACTATATTCGGTCCATGGGAGGACATCCATTCATAGAAGGTGTCCATGAGAAGGTGATATAGGAGTTGATGATGGGGACACTGCCTAAGTAGATCCCTCAATCTATCCCAAGTTCCATGAGAAGCTTCTCCATCCTATTGAGAAAAAGTAGTTATTTTTGTTCTCAGTTCACCCTTAAGTCTTTTGGTATAAAATTTCATTATGAAATAATTTTACACTTGATATCTGTTTTCAAAGATATTATCATCTAGACTTAGAAACCAATTCATAGCATTCTCTATAAAGAAAAAGGGAAAGACTCTTGATGTGGCCTTATTTTTACACAGTTTTCCACATCCTTTTTATTACTTTTTAATGATTTATTTAACTATTTTTACAATTATTATAAAATAAATTCACTTTTGTATTTTTATAATTAAATTTGTCAAATATTAATTTTTTATAACAATTTATGTAATTATGGACCCTTAAATAATTAATTTATTCTTTATTTGTTTTTGATATAACTAATTTTCAATTTTCTACTTAATATTTATGTATTTATTATTAATAATTATTGAGTTTGATAAATAATTTACTTTTAAATTTAAAAGTTTACTCATCCGGTAACTTAGTTACCGCTTTCCAGACTACCGGTAGCTAAGCTGCCGATAGCAGGGTTACATATGTTCTACCGGTATCCATGTTAATGATATTGTCTAATGGTGACCTGGTTTATTTTTTCTTACCAGTATCCTATTTTTAGATGTAAAGGTGACCTTGTTTATACCGGTAAACTTTGTCTCTGCTATTCTATCCTAGAGGTAGATCTCATTTAAGTATAACAGTAGCCTTTAATTTTAACTATCGGTGAACCTTTAATTTTATAAATACCGGTGAGTATTAAGGTTGGTTAATGTTAATTCTGCATGTCTTTTTAATAAGTTAATTTTTATTTTAAAATTTTATTTAATCAGTGGAATTCTATAAAATTAACTTAGATTTTATTTAAATATTCTCTCTAATATTTTGGATTCATTAGAATAGGTTAGCATTGCTAATTAATTTTTTTAGACATCCTGCTAGTCATGTAAGTATATAGTATGTGTTTTTAATTAAATAAATTTGTTTTCTTTTAATTTTATGTGTTTAAATAGTTAATTAATTAATTAATTAATTTTTTTTAAACATTAAATTTATTATTTTATGTATGCAGATTATTTATTAAGTCACCAAATTTTGTTTTATTCTACCAGTGAGGTATAGGAACACTAATGGTGACCCTTTAATTTATGCCGCGTAACGCCTCTTCTATCGGTAGCCAGGCTACCGATCCGCACCTCGCTGTTTCTCCACTGTATCGGTTACCTTTCTTTTACCAGTGACCTTGTCACCATTACATTTTCCTAACTCTAATTGCATTGATATAGTTTAGTTATTAATTTAATTTTATTTTTATCCATAATTTAAATTAACTTCAATTACATAATAGTCTAATTATCTGTTTAAAATATTTATGTTTAGTTGTTAATATAATGTAACGTTTATTATCAGTACTATATAATTAGTTAACTAATTTTGTTGTTTAAAACTTTTGAAATAAATTAGGTTTTATGCAGTTTAACTTCTTATTTCAATTAATTATTTTAATTATGTTGTTTAAATTCATTCTTTAATTTTTTATAATTTAAACATTCTAATAAATTAATTAGTTAATATTTTAGTTGTTTTAGGTTTTTTGAAATTTTATATTTTTTAAATTAATTAATGATTTAATCATTTAATCATTAGTTTAATTATTTATTTATTTTAGTTGTAGTTCAATTAATGTTTGTGGTGGTGTTTCATGTTTTTGCAGCTACCGGTTGATGACCTCACCATTAGCCTTTCTTTATTTTTCTTCACCGATACACCTCCCGCCTCACTGTTAGCCTTATTTATTTTTATCAGTCACCCTGTGCGCATTCCTTTTACACCCTATCGGTAACTCTTTATCTCTCTGCGCCTCACCGCTACCATGTTTTCCTCACCGGTTCTTTTTTTCTCACAGATAGTTCTCCTTTCCCTCTGTCACTGATAAACATTCCAACCTCACCGTTACTTCCTTATTTTTCATCACGCACTTCACCGCCTCGCCCGCTCCCCTGCCCATCTACTGTTCCTCTACGATGGATCCACGGTTGAGCTCATCCCTTCCACAGATCTACTGTCATAGATAAATCCTTCTACCGCCAGCCTGGGGAAAGTCGTGCCTCCATGGGAGCCGAACTAGAGGGATATCATGTCTTTGTTGTGCGTCGCTGCATCGCCGCCACTGTGAAGGAGCACCGAGGCCGGACTGAAGTCATGCATACTGCTGGAGATGCCACACCGCTTAGGTCCGTGCTGCTGAGTGAAAGATTTTCACTGCGACACGCACTTGAGGAGGGAAGAACAACCACTGGCTGCAAGTGTTTGAGCCGAGGAGGGGTCGTCGCAACTTGATGAAGGGAGGAGCCACCGGGGTCAAGAGGGAGACCAGTAGTGTCGTTCCTGGTTACAACGCCGGAGAGATGAAGTCCTCCCCCTATGCGCTGAATTTGGGGGGAGGAAGGAAGTAAAAAAATATAATTATAATAATAATAAATAGATAAACGAAACAATAAAAGTAAAGTAAAAACAAAAGAAAAAGAAAAGAAAAAGAAAAAGTTAAATTAAAAGTTAAACTTTAATAAGTCAAATTAATATAATATAATTTATTTAAGATATAAGTTTAAAAAATTATAATATTAATAAATAGATTAATTATAAATTAAAATATAAAATTAAATTAATAATAAATATAAATAATAAATTAATATACTATTAATAGTATAAATATAAAATTAATAATTATTATAATTAATAATTTGAAGACTCTAATGTAACAATGTTTTTTCGTTATTTGCATTCTCATTTATTTATCTTTCTTTTCTAACTTACAGGTTCACTCAAGAGGTAGGAAAGCATCCAGTTTCATTCAACTAACTCTACGGAAGTTAGTTATGTGAGAAATTCTAGCGCGGCGTGCTTGTCGCGAAAAAATGCACAATTTGTAGTATGTTCGTGAAGGAGACTTTGAAGTGGGTGGAAGAATGCAGTGACGTGTAGCAGATGGAAGATGATACTTAAGCAGACTAGCGGTAGAATTATGGGAGGAATCTCATTAATTCCACGATCACATCAGACGAGAGCGGGGGATGCTCATTCTAATTCCACGCCACATCATCTTCGAGAGCGAAGACTCCCAGGAGCAGCATTGGAGATGAACAAGGGATGAGGTGCTTGAGAACAGAACAACACTAAGGGAGTTATTTTCCATTCTTGTACTTTATACCTCAGTACTCTGTAATCGATTATTTTTCATTTCTTAATTCAATATGATCAAGGAATTAATTTCTTAGCTCGAGAATTCAATTCTATTAGTTAATCTTTTAGTCTTCTTCATTCACACTACATTTTCATAATCATATTCAATTGGCGAGATTGAATAATGATTCTCGGTTTAGTTGTTTCACACCTAAAATGTTTTAAAAATTCATAAATTCAAGATCTACTAGGGAGGTGGCTCTTGAATGCATTTATCGAAGCATTAATATCTTAAACTGTGGAAATTTACGGTGAGTTTATTTTCCATTGTTATCCTTTTCTTACTGTCAAACAGTTTCACTGATTTTGGAGTGGCGAGCTCCTAAAATCAGTTTTTCTATGTGTTGATTTTCCTGGTGAATGAGACTTTTCACCTTTTTCTTGAGTTGTGATTCAATAGTGCAGTGGAGAAGATATCCTTTTTACCAGTAGTTTTGGAATTCTCGAGTATTACTTTTGGTCTGCTCCTTCGACTTTGCTGGTTATTTTAGTATTTTGTCTTTCATGTTAGTTTTACTGTAGTTCATAGTTCATCAGTATTTTTGTAAACGATTTAGTCTCTTACTTAAAGAAAAGTAAAAAAATTGAAATGTTAAGAAAACTATGAATAAGTTTTCCACATTGCTGACAACAGTGAGGTTTTTGTTTTAAAACCATAGAATTTACTCGTCTTCCTTCTCTGTGGATCGACCCTGCACCACTGTGCTAGTATAGGAGTAATAAATGTAATTTTGAGGTTTGTGATGACCTCCGAACAGTTAAAAATTTTGTGCCGTTGCCGGGGGAGGCATTCACTGAGAGTCTAGGGTTTCAAAAAAACTTAAAAAAACCATATATAAAAAAAAACTGCTTAAAAACTGTTGTGAATCGTTTCTGCTACCTGAGTTGTTTTAAAGAAATTCTTCTTCACTGTGAGCTTTGTGTGTTTAAACTCACTTGTTATAGTTTTAAAAAAATGGAACATCATCAAAAATAGAATCAACTGGGGCCGCATTGTGTGTTTTGTGGCCATTATGGACATACTTCTTGGCAGTGTGTCTATAACCAGCCACAATAAGATTTTTACATTGAACAAAATGAGAACATTGAGCCCAGTCCTGACACCCTAGATATAATTGAATTAATTGATTCTAAGTTGGATGCTAGGGTGTAAGAAATTAATAATTGGTTAACTCAAACCCATGAAAGTCAAATTAGAGATTTTCAAGAGCAAGATAAAAGAATGAAAATATTGGAAAACATGCTCTTGGAATTACAAAAAATGGTTAAAGAACAAGAATAATTTGAAGAAAATGAAAAATAAAATGTTTATAAAATATTTGAAAACCAAATTGAAGAAGGGAGTGACAGTGAAACTAGGCAAGAATCCATTCTATTTAAAAAATCTGATTCTCTTGGACTTAATTTGGAAATAACTGACTCAAAAATTCAAGGACACAAAATTGAAAATCCCAAAAAGATCATTAATGGTGTTGAGTTGGATAATTCAAAAGATGAATTAAAACAGATTGAAAATGAATATCCAGTTCTCTTCATAATTCCTACATTGGAGAAAAATCACACTTTTAGAAGCTTTGAAAATGAAGTCACTCGGTTTGAAGTCAAACTTGAAACTAAAAATTTTAATGTTAAAAAATCTTCACCAAACTCTTCTAATTTTGTAAAAAATGAATTTGAACTTGAAATTGGGAACACGTTGGAAGAGAACCTTAAGCTGGATAACATGGAATCTAAAATCATTGAACATGAACTGAAAACCACTCTTCCATGTTTTGAACCTGTAAACCCAATAAATTTTCAAATGTTGTTGGCTATAAGGATGAGGGAATTATGTTTTAAGAAAGACAAACCGATGAGTTCTCATTTCCCTATTCATGTAGTAATCACTTTTCTGAAACATTGTGTAGTGAAATTGAAAATAGTCTTGATATACATGGGAAAGACTGTTTGAATTTGGTCAATATTGAACATGACATTATTGAAGCTGAATTGAACATTTCTTCCCCTGAACTTAACATTCTAGTAAACACTACAAACTTGGTTTTAGAAAGTAATCCTTTTGAACTTGAAATTAATGTAGAGGTTGAACACACATTAGATGATGGTTGCAGAACTAATTTGATAGAAGCAGTAGATGTTAAGTGTGAGTTAACAGATGAGGATCTTTTGGAAGAGATTTATAACATTGTTAGAGCTGAACCTGTTAGTGAAAAAATAAATTTTTTTCCCTGCATGTCACTTACATCCTCAACTATGAAGGGAGTTGAGCCTTTTCATGATGCTGATAGTAGTCTAAAGGGGGAATAAAACGTGAGTTCCAATGTTCATGATTTTGTTCATCACTTTAATGAATCTCCTTTTGAACCTGCTAATCAGGATTTACCCATTTTCACCCTTTATTGTGAATCTGTTATTGTTGAGGTTAATAGAGATAGCAATGAGGTCAATGTCACAACCTTTGAAGAATCTAGTAATATGATGTCCCTTCATGTAAACTAAAATCTTGATAACCTTGAACATGATCTGGAAGTGGACAACATTATGCTCTCAACTGTCAAAGGGTGTTTCTTGGGGATTTTTTACAGCTGATAAAAGTTTAGTTTTTGTTGTTTTGAGACTTGGAGCCCACAATGTTCAACTTTCTGTTAAAAATAATTGGGCCAACCATATGTGGTGGTTTCTATTAAGGAAACCACATCCACCTAGTGATTACGTTTAGTTGCTAGGTGAGTCTGGCTGGGGACTTTAAACCTAGCACTGCATGGGAGGCAACCCATGGTTTTTCTTTTGCTTTCAATAAAAAAAATTGTAATTAAATAAATATAACTGAAGACTTAAAAATCAGCGCTTCATGGGAGTAAGAATATTCCATTTATTTGTTTTCATTTATGTTATTGTTTTACATTGAATAAATTTCTATTGTGATGCCTTCTGTTTGCACTGTCTATGCTAGTTATCTATTCCTGGTTCTCATGCTCGGTGTTTTTAGGATGATGCTGCTTGTGTCAATAAAGGGAGTGGAATTCCCATGCTGATGGAGTAATGGAAATCTTGTCAGGGAAGTACCTTACTGTTAAATTTTTTTTCTTCTTTCTACTCCTTAATTCTTTGCTGAAAATCTGTTGCATATATTGGAATAAAATTTTGTTGCATGTCACTAATTTGAATTGAAAAATTCTGCATGTGCCTCTGTGCTGAAAAAATGAAATAATCTTCTCACTGCTTGAACTTAAGTGTGTGGGGGTTCATGTATTCTGAAAAATCTTGTTTTGAATCTTCTTGTATCTTTGAGGTGTTTAGCATGAACTTTTTCTACTGTATTGAAAATTTTATTGAACTCAATCCGTTAAAATTCTTACACCCAATTAAATGTGCGCTTACACATCACCTGTTATCTTTTGAGATATATTGAAAATTTTACACTGGAATTAAATGTTAATGTTATTACTTTGCTAATGAACCTGTTGTAAGATAATTTTTGTGGAAAACAATATTTTTGAACTTCATTGAGACACTTTATACATGTCATCTTTCTACTAAATTGTAAATCTGTTTTGAACTATAATTTATTAATTGTTCTTCTCCATATTTAGAAGTCAACTTTGGGGACAAAGTTGGGTTTTAAGTATGGGGGATGGGGTCAATTTTTGACTGTGTTAAACTGTTCTTTAATGTAAGCCCATCAATTCCCACTGCAAAATCAAAATTTTTGTTAAAAAATGGATAATTGTTTTAAAAATTCTTGCATAATTTTAGGCATTACATTGTACTCAATTCGGTCTTTCCTTAGGAAAAGTTCCTAGATGATAGTTAAGAACTGCATTGAGTCTGAAATTAATGAGGATGAATTATTGCTGAGTGTTCTTGCTTAGTGATTTGATCGAAATTCGGTTTAGGACCTACTTTTGAGAGTGACATGGGTGATCTGTTAATGGAATTATGATCATAACTCTAGAAACTAGAACTTTGATTCTGATTCTAGGGGCCTCATTATTTTTATTTCAATTACTAAAAGTAATTGCTTTAATGATCCAATGTAAATGAATTTTATATAAATCTTTTGAAATCGGAGTAATTTGGGAATCTAGGATCCCACGGTGTGTCTCTGATACCTTAGATGCTGGGTGCGTTTCTGTTTACATTAAGCCCTCTGTACTCCTTGAATAAGTACATTGCATAGTACTTAGCACATGATACATGGCTTGGGAAAAATAAATAGTGTCTAGGGTAAAAAATGAGCTCATTAACGTGAGGGGAATGATGAATGCCAGATGAAGAAGGGATCAATTGGTTTATATGGGAATCATTTAGGTTGTATCATTAAGGTGATTCACAAAAAAAATTAATTATTTTTGGAACCTAGTTGAAAAAGTCAATGTACAAAGTTCCTTGGTTAAGATCTTAATTCCATTGATATTTTATCTCCTGTCATTTTTGGATTTAGAACCTGAGATTGGATTGATGTTGGTCACTAATTTGTATCACAGATGAGGCATGACATCTTCTTTGATGGATGGTCTTTTCTTTCTTAATTACCCTTGAGTATTTGTTTTAGGCAACATTCATATGAGTAACTCATTTTCCAATAGCCTGCAGTTATGTATTGTCCTCTCTTTTGAGTGATGTACATGTTACATTGTGATCTTAATCATAAAAACTTTTATGATTTTCAAAGAAAATAAAGCATGTAATTGTTTGAGGACAAACAATGCTTAAGTGTGGGGGGATTTGATGTGGCCTTATTTTTACACAGTTTTCCAGATCCTTTTTATTAATTTTTAATGATTTATTTAACTATTTTTACACTTATTATTAAATAAATTCACTTTTGAATTTTTGTAATTAAATTTGTCAAATATTCATTTTTTATAACAATTTATGTAATTATGGACCCTTAAATAATTAATTTATTCTTTATTTGTTTTTGATATAACTAATTTTCAATTTTTCTAGTTAATAATTATCTGTTTATTATTAATAATTATTGATTTTGATAAATAATTTACTTTTAATTTTAAATGTTTACTCATCTGGTAACTTAGTTACCGCTTTCTAGACTATCAGTAGCTAAGCTACTGATAGCAGGGTTACATTTTCTCTACCGGTAGTCAGGTTACAGGTACTGTCTAATGGTGACCTACTTTCTTTTTGCTTACCGGTAGCCTTTTTTGAGATGTAACAGTGACCTTATTTATACCAGTAACCATTTTCTCCACTATTCTTTCCTAGCGGTAGATCTCATTTAAGTATAACAGTAGACTTTAATTTTAACTATTGGTGAAACTTTAATTTTATAAATATCGGTGAGTATTAAGGTTGGTTAATTTAATTCTTCTTGACTTTTTAATAAGTTAATTTTTATTTTAAACATTTATTTAATCAATGGAATTCTATATAATTAAGTTAGATTTTATTTAAATTTTCTATCTATTATTTTGGATTCATTAGAATAGGTTAGCATTGCTAATTAATTTGTTTAGACATCCTATTAGTCATGTAAGTATATAGTATGTGTTTTTAATTAAATAAATTAGTTCACTTTTAATTTTATGTGTTCAAATAGTTAATAAATTAATTAATTAAGAGTTTTTTTAAACATTAACTTTATTATTTTATGTATGAAGATTATTTATTAAGTCACCAAATTTTGTTTTAGTCTACTGGTGAGGTATATGATCACTAACGGTGACCCTTTTATTTATGTCGAGTAACACCTCTTCTATCGATATCCTGGCTACCGATCCGCGCCTCATTGTTGCTCTGCTGTATCAGTTACCTTTCTTTTACTGGTGACCTTGTCATTGTTACCTTTTCCTAACTCTAATTGCATTGATATAGTTTAGTTATTAATTTTATTTTATTTTCGTCCATTAATTTATATTAACTTCAATAACTTAATAGTCTAATTATCTGTTTAAAATATTTATGTTTAGTTGTTAATATATTGTAACGTTTATTATCAGTACTATCTAATTAGTTAATTAATTTTGTTGTTGTAAACATTTAAATTAAATTAGGTTTTATGCAGTTTGACTTCTTATTTCAATTAATTATTTAAATTATGTTGGTTAAATTCATTCTTTAATTTTGTTTTATTTAATCTTTCTAATAAATTAATTAGTTAATATTTTAGTTTTTTTAGGTTTGTTGAAATTTTATTTTATTTTTAATTTAATTAATCATTTAATCATTTAGTTATTAGTTTAATTAATTCTTTATTTGAGTTGTAGTTCAATTAACGTTTGTGGTGGTGTTTCATGTTTTTTCAGCTACCGGTTGATGACCTCACCATTATCCCTTCTTTATTTTTCCTCACCGATACACCTCCCACCTCACTGTTAGCCTTATTTATTTTTATCGGTCACCCTGTGCGCATTCCTTTTGCACCATATCGGTAGCTCTTTCTCTCTTCGCGCCTCACTGTTACCATGTTTTCCTCATGGGTTCTTTTTTTTCTCACTGATAGTGCTCCTTTCCCTCTCTCACCGATAAACATTCCAACCTCACTGTTACTTCCTCATTTTTCATCACGCACGTCACTGCCTCGCCTGCTCCCCTGCCCATCTACTGTTCCACCACGATGGATCCACGGTCGAGCTCATCCCTTCCACGGAACTATTGTCACAGATAAATTCTTCTACCTCCAGCTGAGGGAAATCCTGGCCACCATGTGAGCCGAACCAGAGGGATATTGTGTCTTTGCTATGAGCCGCTGCAACGCCGCCGCTGTGAAGGAGCACTGAGGCCGGACTGAAGTCACGCTTACTGCTGGAGATGCCACACCGCCGAGGTCCATGCTACTGAGTGAAAGAGTTTCGTCGCGCCACGCACTAGAGGAGAGAAGAACATCCACTGGTCTGCAGGTGTTTGAGCCGAGGAGGGGTTTCCGTGACTTGATGAAGGGAGGAGCCACCGTGGTCAAGAGGGAGACCAGTAGTGTCGTTCCTGGTTGCAGCGCTGGAGAGATGAAGTCCTCCCCCTGTGCGCCGAATTTGGGGGGAGGAAGTAAGTAAAAAAAATATAATAATAATAATAATAAATAGATAAAAGTAATAATAAAAGTAAAGTAAAAAAAATGAAAAAGAAAATAAAAAGCAAAAGTTAAATTAATAGTTAATCATTAATAAGTCAAATTAATATAATAGAATTTATTTAAGTTATAAGTTTAAAACAATTATAATATTAATAAATAGATTAATTATAAATTAAAATATAAAACTAAATTAATAATAAATATAAATAATAAATTAATATACTATTAATAGTATAAATATATAATTAATAATAATTATAATAAATAGTTTGAAGACTCTAATGTAACAATTTTTTTTAGTTATTTGCATTCTCATTTATTTATCATTCTTTTATAACTTGCAGGTTCATTCAAGAGGTAGGAAAGTGTCCTGGTGCATTCAACTAACTCAGCGAAAGTTAGTTATGTGAGAAATTCTAGCACTACTTGCTTGTCATGAAAAAATACACAATTTGTAGTATGTTCATGAAGGAGATTTTGAAGTCGGTGGAAGAATGCAATGATGTGTAGTAGATGACATATTATACTTAAGCAGACTAGCAGCAGAATTATTGGAGGAATCTCATTCATTCCATGATCACATCAGACGAGAGCGGGGGAGGCTCATTCGGATTCCATGCCACATCATCTTTGAGAGAGAAGTCTCCTGGGAGCAGCATTGGAGATGATCAAGGGATGAGGAGCCCGAGAATAGAGCATCACTAAGGGAGTTCTTTTCCCTTCTTGTACTTTATACCTCAGTACTATGTAATCGATTTTTTTTCATTGATTAATTCAATATGATCAATGAATTAATTACTTATCTTGATAATTCAATTCTATTAGTTAATCTTTTAGTCTTCTTCATTCACACTACATTTTCAGAATCATATTCAATTGGCGAGATTGAATAAGGATTCTCTTTTTATTTTTTTCACACCTAAAATGTTTTAAAAATTCATAAATTCAAGATCTACTGGTGAGGTGGCTCTTGAATTCATTTATCGAAGCCTTAATGTCTTAAACTGTGGAAATTTACGGTGAGTTTATTTTCCATTGTTATCCTTTTCTTACTGTCAAACAGTTTCACTAATTTTGGATTGGCGAGCTCCTAAAATCTGTTTTTCTTTGTGTTGAGTTTCCTGGAGAGGGATACTTTTTACCTTTTTCTTGAGGTGTGACTAAATATTGTAGTGGAGAAAATATCCTTTTTACCAGTAGTTTTGGAATTCTCGAGTATTACTTTTGGTATGCTCCTTCGACTTTCCTGCTTATTTTAGTATTTTGTCTTTCATGTTAGTTTTATTGTAGTTTTTAGTTCATCAATATTTTTGTAATCCATTTAGTCTCTTGCTTAAAGAAAAGTAAAAAAAATTGAAAATTTAGGAAAACTATAAAGAAGTTTTCCTCATTGCTGAAAACAGTGAGGTTTTAGTTTTAAAACCTTAGAATTTACTCGTCTGCCTTCTCTGTGGATCGACCTTGCACCGATGTGCTAGTGTAAGAGTAATAAATGTAATTTTGAGGGTCGCGATGACCTTCGGCCAGTTCAACTCTCATTATTTGCTCATTTTCTATGAGTCCTAGAAGAGGTAGATGCTAAACAGTATTATAGAAATCTCTAATGAAGGCTAGAGAGTCCTCATTAGACATACCATTAAAAGACGACAATAGTGAAATTCGTGATTGTTTTTGCCCATAGTTTTGGGCTATAGGAGATAACCTATTAGAATATGGATTGATTGAAACTTGAGGAAGTTAGAACTACTTCATCGTAGGCCTTTTATTTTTTTCTATGATTTAAGAATGATTTTGGATGTTGTTATGAGGAACTCTATTATCTATGTTCGTAATTTCTATTTTTTTCTTCTTTTTTCTATGAGCAGTTATAATTTTGTCTATTTCTAGGTTTAGTGGCTCTAGACTAATAGAAGAATGTCTTCTGCACAAAAAAAAAATATATCAACAATTAAAGTAGCACAATAGAAGATCTAAATTAGAGCTCAATAATATAGAAAATATTAGCAATTCCATATAAAATGAAGCATTTTTTTTACAGTTTTCAGTTTATCAATTTTTTTAAATATTTTTTTAATATGTGATTTTTTAGAAGATGAAGAGATCGTGCCTTCTCCAGCAATGGTGCCTAAAACTTGACCTAAACCATCATTGAAGATGTTCAAAGTTTAATTATTTACTTTCCTACTAACTATAGTATATGTGGCAAGCAGGGTCGAACCCACAGAGAAGGAAATTTGACCACTATTCTAATAAAAATTTCAAAAGTCCCCACTATTTTCAAAAGTGAAAGATATTTTCTTAAACTATTTTTGTTGTGCACAAATGAAATAGCAAAAAAAATTAGTTTATGTTCTGAAATGTGATGAAATAAGAAAGAGGTCAAAATAGTGACTAATATTGTTTTAAAATGCTGATAAGTGAACAATCAATAGATACATCTGGGGAAATTATCAAATCTTCTTGTTTAGAAAAAAATCTTTCTCACGATATTGAATACAACTAGTACCACTGAAAAAGAGTGTTCTATTTCCCTCACCATGAGATAAATCACTCAAGTTGATAAATCTTGGAGTTCTCCATTCAAAGATTAATCAACTATTAGAATTTTGATTAGAAAAAGATGACAGAACGATCTCCCCATGTGTTTTGTAGTTTTCGTTTCAATTTAAATGATTAAGAAAATTAATCCACAATAAAACTCACTGAATGATTATAGAATTCCGAGATTAAGTGCTAATGGTATATGGCAATTGAATTCATTCAGAGATGATCTCACTGATCAATTCCGATCACAATTAAATTGATTGTGAGAATGAAGAAGGAAGATAACCAGCAGACAAGATTTTAACCTGGAACTGGAAGAATTAGCCAAACATCATCTCTGTTATGTAAACAAAAACCATTCAATTACAAAGAAGGAAAATTTATGTTGAACAATGGAAGAGATCTCCCTTTACAAGCCTAAATCGCTACTACTCTTGGACCTTGGGTCTCCAGGGAGTGCTTCTCTGAGAAGTGCTCTAGGAATTTCCCCCAGGTTCTCACTCTTATTGGAAGTGAATGATTGGATGTATCAAATGAATACCTCCCCCATTTCACTACTATATTGCTTAATATATCTACTGTCACCTGCTACTCTTCACCCCCTCATTGCCACTGACTTTAAGTGTCCTTCATGTGTGCACTGCACACGTAAGTTTCTTCGTGACTGACACGTCACGTTATTTTTTCCCATGTAACTAACTCTTGTTGAGTTAGTTAAATGAATATGGATGTTTTCCCATCTCTTTAATGAACCTGCATAGTTAGAACAGAAAAATAAATAAATGAAAACACAAAGAAAATAAAATAGTTATTTTTTTAGTTTAATGTTATATTACATGTTAAAAATTTAATTAAAGTTAATTAATAAAAATATTAATATATAATTATTATTAAATAATATGATTGTGATTATTAATTTATTGTTAAATATTTAATTAAATAAAATTATTATGTTTTTAATTTATTATTATTAATTAAGTTATTTAATTAGAGTATGTGTTATTAGTAGTAAGTTATTATAACTTAATGAAATTTATGAGTTAGGTAATTATATATTAAATATTTTATTTAGTTATAAATTTTATTATAATAACAATTATTTATAAAGTTTACTTAAATAAATTAATTATTACTTGTAAGTTAATATTATTTAAGTTATAAATGTGTTCTATTTTATTTAATTAATTTATAACTTAATTTTATTTTATGATAAATTATTTATTAAATATATTTATTTTATATAATAATAATTATTAATTTATATTTTAGTTCTGTTAATTTTTTAATTAGTTTTAAATTGGTTTTATCTCCCCCCCCAATTTCGGTGCACAGAAGGGGGGGAGGGGTTCTTCGGAAATTAGGGAGACGACCCCTCCTCAGCGATTCACAGTCTCCAACTCCTCAGTACCGACAACATCCTTCTCGGCTTCACCTCCTTCGACAACAGCAAGAAACAACACCCCATCGTAGCCTGATTACATCTACAGTGAAGTTCGATGGAAGTTCAATGCAGCAGACTCTTGTTCATGGCCTCTCCTCACAGTGGCTGGAATCATGAACCGACGACGCGTAGCTCCTCTCCTCACAGTAGAGCTTCCCATGACAGTGACTTGGCTGGATTCGGCCTCCTCCTTAGATTCCCATAGTGCGACGACCACAGCTAGGCTTCAACAGAGGTTCACCCTCTGACACCTTCCTTCCTCTGGCTTTGCCTATTCTCAGATTTGTTGTTTGAGGATATGATTTGTGTAAATTGAATGAGCTTTGAGTCTGAATCTAGTCCAGGTCTCGTTATTTGATTATGTTAGAGTCTGATTATGGTATGGTTTGTAATGTTACCAAGGAAGAGATGCCGGGTGGAGGTGTGGGTGTTGCAAGGCAGGAAAAGAGGGTTCCACTTCTGAAAGAGGCAAAGGAAAAGGATTGCAAGGATTTGAGGCAACGTGAGTTATGGTGTAACCAATGTTGAGGTAGGATGAGTAACGGTACGAGATGATACGGTGGGAGAAGAAACGGTGCCAAGAGGAAAGTGGGATGTGACGGGTTAGAACTGGTGTGAGAAAAGGGAAATGGTGAGACCGTAAAAAGGTTTATGGTGGTAAAGAAAAATGGTGAGAAACCATGGAACCGGTGAGACCATGAATCAAGTCAGTGTGTGAGGTTTCATTATCACTATGAAATAGAAATGGTGTGTGGTGGAACCGTTAAGGGAAGTGGTTGTTGTTGCACCATGATAGGGGGGAGACCGTGAATCATGTCGGTGACCCCGTAATACTGCAAAATAAACAGTGTTAAATAATTTGAAACTTATATAAAATATGAACAAAATAATTATTTAAAACTAAAAATTAATTAAAACAAAAGAAAAATTAAGTTACTTATAAACTTAAATAAAAATTATGAATTAAATAAAACATAAATTAAGTTATTATTAACTTAAAAAAAATGTATTTAAATTATTCAATTACAAAACAAAGTTAAATTCTATAAAATAGCTACTAAAACAAACTAAATTAATTAATTTATATAGTTAATTATTATTTTATTAAATACATAAGTTAATTAATGAAATTAAATTAATGAGATTTAATGAAAGTAGTGAGTTTTTAAAATTAAATTTAAAACTAATGACTTGTTAAATGACATATATAAATTATGTTATTTTGATCAAGTTATTTTAAATTAATTATGTTTTAGTAGATGGATTTCTAAATTTAAACTACAAAATAATTTAAATATAATTAAGGAGATTAATTAATTAATTAATAAAAATTTTAAATAATTAATTAATAAGGCTCAGACAATAAATTAAATTATAAATTGTTAGACTATAAAAATAAAGTAAACAATAAATTAGATATTTTTAAGATTAAAAAACTATATTAATTATAAAATATGATCAATTGATAACTATATTTATAAAAATACAATAGTGACATTATTTATTAAAAAGTGTTAAAAATAAATAATTAAATTGATAGAAATTAATTAAAAAGATGTGTCAAAACATGTGTTTTTAATGACACATCAATTTACATTGAATTACTTTTTAGGGTAAGAGGCCACTATAACAACGATTGTGAAGAATACTTGAGAAATAGGTAGTCTTAGAAGAAGATGAAGATATAGAAAGAAGGTGTATATCTAGGAAAAGATAAACCATTTTTCAAACATTGGCTAATCAAGTAGAAGATGATTGTGGGGAATTAAAGTTTTAAAAAAATAACTTGATTTTTAAAGTAGGGATGATGTTCTAGATTTGAAGCCAAACCTAGAAAATAAATCTACAAATATTTTCAAAAGACTAAAAAAATCTAGGAATAAATTCAAAGATATAAATAATATATTCCAAAAAGGTTAGGATGATTTGATATTCTAATGAGGCCCGAACCATTCACTAGACATGATTGGGGAATTTTACATCCCTAGAGAATATTATAAGAAGATTTATGAGGATATGATCTGTGTGATCATTACCAAATATATTTCTGAAGTTTTAAGTTTTTAGTCAAATTAACAAAATTAAATAGTTCACGGAAATAAGAATGAAATAACATCCATTACTAATGGGTTTTGAAAAAGTTTAGGAATAAATATATTCCAAATATTCTAATACTTGATGTGTACTCAGAACCCAAAGCATTCATCAAGTATAACATATTTCAAAATATGAGTACATCAATTTCTAGGATACAATAAGATAAATATCACTTTTAATTGGGCATTGATGATGGTGAAAATAGTCCTGAAAAATGTATATCAAAATTTTCAGTGGTGGGTTTCACACATAGATCCTATCATAATAGAAGATATATTGGTGATGATATTGGTGTTTTACCTAGGGAACTAGTTTATAGTATCCATCTAGAATGACTTCAGGGAATTGCAATTTAGAGATGAAGTTGGGGTAGAGTTCAAATTGAAAAAGATCTATTATGAATGAATTTGGATAACATAGATTATTATCAGATCAAATATAATTTAATAACAAAATATTATATGTTTTTTTGGTATATAATTGTTTAGTTACTATTGACAGTTGAGATTTCTAGAAAGGAGAAATTATTAATTTAGTGAACTTCTTAGTGGAGTTAAGAAATATCCTTGAAGGCCACAAGGTGTGAAAGTAATAAAGAGGAAATAATTATTTCTAAATAGAAGATATAGTGTTCTATTGATGAATTAGTGGTGATTAAGGAATCTAGAAAAAAAGAATCTGTTAATAATATGAACAATTCTATGAATGACATGGAAGAATTATATGAGTAGATCCATACATGCATCATTGACGACATGGATGAATGGATCAATTCAAACCTGTCAAACATTTTCATTTGTCTTTATAGTGTGTGGTGGGATTTTTTCATTTGTGTTCTCTACCTTTTACTTTATCTATTTATTCTTCTCTTTTTCATTTAGCTTTGCTGTAAATATGTGTTGCGAGATTCCACATTATGTTGAGTCTTTTAGTGGAAGATAATTTTACTTCTTAGGAAACATATTCTTAAAGGCCTATATAAGGGTACCTATAACCTATTTATCTTGTGAAATAAAATTTCAATATAAATCAATATGATTTTAGATTTTCTTAATACACTATTTATCTCTTATTTATTTTCATCATGTGAAGTGGTTTAAAATGAGTGATCTCATAATTCAATAACAGTTATTTGATTTATCCCCTGCTAAATATAATTTTTCTAAATTTAGTTTTTACAACCATTCTTGTTTATTTAATAATATTTCATGGATACCATGTCAAATAATTAATAAAAAGTTAATTAATTAGACACTATTAAATCTTTATTTCTAAATTGTGATTTTTCAAATACTTTATAGAAATTATAGTTATTCCAATGCCCTGGGAAAATCCTCCATTGAATTTCAAATATATATTCTAGTATGATTATCTTGATGTGTGTAACCCACTATATAAATAATATATATACATTTTTTCAAAACTATTTTAACTATTTTTGGCACCCAATTAAATGGGTAATTTATATTCATAAATCCAATGAATTGAAATGATCACATTATGAAATATTTATTTCACTCAATCAAATATTGGAGTTCAAAGACCATATCTAGTATATGAAGATATGAAATATATATTCCTTATGCTCTCTAAAACCTATTCAAGTCTAAAAATTATCCCATTCCCATTTTTGAAATATTTTTACTTTTTTTAAGAGGACCAAAACCATGAACCTTCATCCATATTTCTTTGAAATTATCGCATTGATCATATCATAATATATGTTCTTATAATACCATATAATGTCCTAGAATTCCTCAACCATTTCTATGACATGGTTTAATCCTCTCATGAATATCCTATCATCCATAATTTTATGGATCATATTATAGATATCTGTGGATTTGTTCCATGAATTGTTTTAATTAATTAAATATATTTCTATATTTTATTTGTTAGATATGACTCATCATCTAGCTGCTCAAAAATTCATATTCATTATATTTATTTTGAATATTTTTTATTCAAAAGTTCTTCTTCCAAAATATCATCTAAAATTTTAGAAATTATTTCTCTTTTCTTAAAGATATTATTTCTATTTATATATTCTCTTTCTTCCAAGACACCCTATTTCTTCAGGTATCTACACATTTTGTGTTTTAGTTTCCTTTCTAACCACATTAATTTAATTCCATATTAATATTATATTTTAAATTTATATCTAAAGTTATTTTTTCTACATATAGATGTTTTTTATTCTATCTGTTTAAGGGACCATTATTTTCATATATTTTAATGATTTAAGATGAAGATTCATTCATCTGAATGGGATTACTTTATAAAATTCCTTCTATTTTAAGGCTCCATAATATATTTCTTTAAAAACTAGATATAAAAACTTATATTTATTTTCAATAGTTACTAAAAATCACCTAAAACGCCAACCTTATTCTATTACTACATAATTCAAACTAACAGTCTCATTCATGTCGAATGATATTTAATTTTTATTTAATATTATCAATATTAATGTTATAGTATTTTAATTTATTCCTCATCCACACTAATCATTCCGGAGTAAAAAAATTCAATTTTATTTTCATTAAATTCATTATATAAGAACTATATTTTGTTATAGTGAATTCATTCCCATGAAAAGTGTATTGACCCAAATTTCTATATAGATTGTAAGTAATAATCATTCACTGGTCTGATAATTCTTCTCTATACAACAAAAATATCCACTTTATTATGTATTAAAATGTTCATCATCATTATTTATTATCTTTAGTATACATACCTATGTTAAGTTTGATGTATAGATTTCTAAGATTAGGTAATCTTAACTCCAAAATGTGTACTCCAATTCTAGGAGGATCGAAGGTTTTTTTGTTTCAAAACCACGGTCAAATCAGAATTATCATCTTATATAATACTCAGGTATCCTACTAGATATTTTTCTTTAAATTAGAGTGATATATTCACTATATATTTTATGAATTCTCTTCCACAAATCTACAAAAAAACAAATAATTATATCATACTATGATTTACAAGATCATATGGGATTGTATACAACTTCTTTGTAATATATGGTTAATTATTCTCTTTACTTATCTGGATCATTATTACCAATAATTAAATATTATGCTTCATAAAAATGAGATTTCTTTCAAAAATTATAATCTTTTATTTGATAAAAACTTCATCTACCTTTTCTGTGATCGATACGATCTTCTATATTATTTTAAAATACCAGCACATCATAAATGTAGAATATAAAAAACTATGATAATCTATGGAATTCATTATCAAGCATACTCTATAATACTCTTAGGGTGTTCTTTAATCTAATGGAAAAATTATCCGGTTAAACATGCCTAATAGAATTGTAAATTATATTAGTTTTAGTACTTCCTCTTTGATATGAATCGACCAATATCCTCGCTAAATATCAAATATATAATATAATATTATCCTCTAATTGAAAATCCTACACTTTAAATATTCTTGATTTTGAAGATTGTATCTATTTTCCCATTTGGAATTATTATGATCACTGTAATCAATAACCATTATTGTGTTACAAAGATTTTTCTTAGCATGGTTCATTACAATGAATTCCACACTCATGTGAGTAATTTCACTATGCATTATTAATACACGATTGATTAATTAATGAATATATTTTTATATTTCCCTAATAATTCCATCTAGATAGTAATTTTTTTTATGATCACCTTATAAATATTTTTCAATGTAATTTTATTTTATAGAAAAACCTTCTACTACAATTTCCTATGGTTGTATGACCAATTTTTCTGATAAGTGATCCCATTTCATTTACAATTCCTCTTATTCATTTATCCTTATAATATTCAATAAAACAATTTATTTTTTTGGCTTATTTTTTTTTGTTATTCTATACCCTTATTGGAAGAGATATTTCTTGAACCCTTAGATATATGACATATAATCTATTGTATGAATTTCATTTAAATTTTAATTTTCATGAATAAAGGTGGTTATAATTATATATATCCTATGATAACAATAATGGATAGAAACATGAGAAACTATAACATTTTTGTTATCATTTATTAATGTGTTATCTAGTATATGATACAATACTAGTGTTACAATCATGTATGTGATTCATGAACTAGAAAACACATTAACTCATGCATTGTAACACAAGAGCTCATATGATAACAACCAAGAAGATTCCAAGAGATTTATAAAAAGACACAACCATGTGATTTTAGTGGGTGGATACTTGTTTGGTCATCCATGAAATAGAATATAGCATATTCTACATCCACAAAATATTGAGATTATAGAACACCATGGGTGATAGAGAGTGTCATTCATACAATGGGTGATTCTAGTGCAACCTATAGAAACGTCTACAGGTTGGATTCCTTTTTCAACTAGTCTTATGATCTAAATAAAACAAAATTTTATGAGTTTTGAATACATTTCAGTGGAATATTTGATGAATGGTAAAAATTTACAATAATTTCTTCTTTTTTAGTTTCATGTGATTTCATATTTCTTGAATGGAGGTCATTGGACCTGGGTTCTAATTGCTTCCAATATATATATAATAACTATTATCAGAGCCAAATTAATCCGTTTAGTGATTATAGAGGTTTTGTGGTTTAATATTATTGTATTAGTTTTTGAGAAATGATTTCTAATGAAAAACATGGAAGCACATTTTTTTAGTCACCATGATAAATCCCATATGGAATAATACCATAGAGGATCTCTCACTGATGAAAATTGGATACCCATTTTTTACTATGTTGTACATATAGTTATTTTTCACTAAAAAATTAAATGTTAACATATGTAAAATTTGGAAAAAATAGACTACGACATGGAGAGGATTACATTTTTTATAAAACTTGTTTTGTGATTTGACCATTCACTAGGGCATTCTCAACATTGTTTCACTCCCAGTGGTTTTTTATAAAATGAATGTTGCATTTAAAAAATTGTAAAAATTAAGAATAATTTCATGTAATCTAATAAAAATAACCATGAAAGGTTCACCACAACATGTAACATGCCATGGTCAGATTTGGTAACTTTTTAAAGTTAGGCTGCATAAAGGTAGATTCAACAGTACCCTTACACAGCTGGGGTTTAAAAGGTTATCAGGTTTTACCATAACTTTATGCACCACCACATTTACATAATTTTAATATCTATTACATTTAGTCATCCATGATTCTATGTAATGGTGATCCATATTTCTTCAATGTAGCATCTAAAGGCTGAGAGAGAAAAATTATAAATTTATTAAAATTTATAAATAGTTTATAAATTATATCTTATAATGAATCAAGCTTCAAGTGCATGGAAATTACATTTCTTTTGTGAAATACTTAATATTTAACACAAATAGATGCCCAAAGACTATATTAGTTTAGTGTATTTGGAAACTCGGAACACATTCTTCTAGCTTGGTGAAAGATCTTCGACATCTCCCATAAAGATATATCTAATTATTTTTCCAACCTAAAACCTTTCTATATATCCTAGGGAAATAAAACATAAAAATGTTGGGCTCAAATTATCAGTAATGGTAAATATTGAGAATATAAAACAAACCATAATCATTAAAATGTAAAAATATGACCATAATGTTTAAATGTCAATATATGATGTCATAAAATAGATCTTGACATATCGTAAGGCATAAATCATAAGTGAACACGACCATGATAACATAGAATTTACATAGAACATGTAATTTGGGAAAAAAATAAGCACTTAATATGATTTCCATAGTGTCAAAGGAATTTTTCTAAGACCATTATAGTGGACAATGTCATTTTCTGAACCAGGTATACTTATCATTCTAGCCAATAATTGTTTAACCTGATTTACTTACCATTACAGCCCTGTATTACTGAACCATATTTAATTTACATTCCTGACATGTTTACCTCATTATATATAAATATTTTACCAATTAATTGTAGGGATATATATGTCCCACCCATCTCATAATGAAATCATTCTTACATGTTCCACAAAAACATAAATCATTCGTCATAGCATAACCTAAGAAATAAATTGGGTTTCTTAAACATCATTCGATCAGAACATAATCCATAAAAAATATCATTCTATCATTAAAATAATCAAATCATATTAATTATATCGATAAAAACATAACCCTAACTAAATAATGTTATTATAGATGGAAAATAAATTTGATAAAACACTTCAACTTAATTCTTGAAAAAAATATCCTTTTATCTTCAAAAAATGATTTCTATTCTCAAAATTCTGTACAATTTTAAAAGAAAATAAATTTAGTTTAAAATAAACATGAAATATTTTAGAGTATTATTAAAAGAAATAATTCAACATGAAAACCTAAAAATCCATTCTTGCTGTATAAGTTAAAAAAATATTCTCCTCATACTTTGCCGGAAAAGTAAAAAAAGTACGTCATATGGAAAACAAAAGAATGATTCCATACATACATTTTAGTAAAAGTAAAAATGTGTCAAAATGAATTTAAACATACATAAAATAATAGTAAAAATTTTATGAAACGATTTTTAGATAACATGGTCATGGATGATAAATATACCACTGGTAAACACTTAAGTATAAACAATAACGAATAAAAAATTAGATTCCAAAATTATCCCCTACCAATTTATAATCGTTCAATTCGTATGAATCATAAAATAAAGAAAATTATATAAATATTTAAATATAATAACCTTATTAATAATAAAAATAAAAACATTCATGGTTTACATAAACACTACAAAGAAATAATTATATGGTGTATAAGGCATATATCCCACAGAAATAAAAGTGAGAAAACATAATCCATTACCTTTGGTCTGATAGACTTTTTTATGTATCTTAACCTCACATATAATGATTTAAATAATGTTATTGACTTATTCCATAAGAATAGTAATTTTATAATATCATATATGGTCATATTATCGTCGTTTGTTAGTAACATTTAATTGTTACTCATTATTTGGGTGTTAACTGATTTATGTTCTTATGCATGTTTTGTCGAATAAGTTTTGTTTATACTTTTTAGATCATAGTTATATCATTATAAAATTATATTAACATATTATATATCATTTTTATTCATTATTTACATTTATATAATCATGATTTAATGAATATCATGTATAATGAATCACACCGCATCATGGAGACGGTAGGTCGTACGTACGCACAAGCGAAGAAATCATTCGAAAAGTTATTGAATGGTTCTCAAGTGGATGGTGTAAATTTTTTAATAATAAATATCATGTTATAATAATCACATATAGTTATTACTTCTATCATTATACCCATCCAACTAAGGTGGTGGTGAAAAACAGAGTACACCACGACGTGGAGATGGTAAGTCGTACGTACACAGGCGTGGTGATTGTTTTTCATAGGATGGGTATAAGGAGGAATATGGTTGTTTCATAATCATAATAACATATAAGAATATAATTAATATTGTATTTATTACTTTATAATGAAACAACTCATGAGGTTGAAGTAGAAGAAGAAAGATGTTTGAAAGAATCGGTAAATGATATTACCTCTTCTTCGATGTGCCTCCTCTAAATCTCCTCTTAGAGCACTAGAGTTGGTATTTCAAGAAAACTAGAACATCTAGAGTGTTACTAGGGAAGTTTATAATAGAAACTATGATGCTATAGATGATCTATAAGGCTTAATATGTTTTGGATAAATGAGGGAGGATGTGTCCTTTTATAATTGGGGTGAGGGGCACTTTTTGAATTTTTGAAACTATTAATTTGTAATAATTTAAAAATCAATCAAAATAGCTCAAAAATGAGATATATCAGAATATAAGATATAATAATATTTAAATATCATTAAAAAATTTAATTTGGACATGTTTTTATGTTAATTTAAACATTATCATTTTAATTAATAATTAGCTATTCTTTTTAATTTTAATTAAGATAAATAATGTTCCAATATTAAAAGTGAGCAATATTTTCTTGTTTGATTTCAATTACACCAAAAATGAATTATTTAGAAAATTTTAGACCATATCATAATTATTATGTATTTTTGAAATTTTTTATGTTTTTAATGTAATTTTATAAAATATTATTTTAACAAACTATCAATTGTGTCAATTTTAACACTATTCATTTAATGGATTTTTAGAAATGTCAATATAATGTTTTATCCTCGAAAAATATATTTTATTAAATCCCTAAGGGGTCAGGGGAGTCTATAAAATTAATTTTAAAAATTAATTATCCCAAATTATATTTATTTCAATATTTTTAATAACATTTATTTGATATTTCCCTTAATAAGTAATTACTGCATCAATATTTTTTAATTATTTAATAAACTAATTTTTTGAATAAAAATTACAAATAAAATACTATTATGAATATAAATTTACTATATTTCATGAGAATATATGTAGTCAAATTTATCTGTGTAACGCTTCGACACTAGTTACCAAGACTCGATGCATGATAACAAAACATTAGCATGATACAAGGAATCATGTACCGAAAGGCAGATCTGTTTAGTAGCCTTAGAAGTACTAGATACATACATAAGTTTTACATTATATCATGAGATAAAAAAAATAGCAACATTTTTTTCCCTTTGAACACACTTATATCCGTTAGCCTATCCCTGCAGGTCAACCATAAAATACTTCTTTACATCCTAGTAAAAATAAAACATAGAAAGGGGTGAGCCCAGACGCTCAGTAGGTATAACAATATAGCGGAAACTTTCATAAATAAGCATAAAATTTAAAGAAATGTATAATACTAAAACATAATCCTTATAAATTTAAAACTTCAACATAATATGGAAAATATAAATCAATTAATTCCATTTACTTATTCACATGGATATTCTACATGTCTAAATATCACATGCAATATCAATAACCAATTTCATAATGATGGAATGTAGAATTCCAGACATCATAACCACATACTCAAGGCCTCATTCCAAGAATATAAATAATTTTTTTCAAGCCATTGGGCCAAGACACTAGTTTGTCTCATGAGACCTACTGATGCATCGAGGAGCTATAGTGGGCTCCACCCGTCACTTACTAAGTCTGATGCATTCCTCATATGGAAAGGTTTAAACATAACATAAAGATTCATATTAAAACTATCATAAAAAATGTCAATACATTATCCATAAACCATTAATGGTATAAAAATAACACATCCATAGTCAAAAATGTCACAAAACCTTCAATATTATATGGAAAATTTGTATCATAAAAAGTCAACTTCAAACATGTTTAAAATCCATCAAAGTATGTTGGCATATATGAAATGAAAAATATTTAAAAGAAATACCTCTTTCAATATTGAAACCATTTAAAATTCAAATAATTATAATAGAAAACATTTATTTTGTAAATATTCTTATAAGCTTGTAAGAGAAGCTCTGAAGGTGTCATAACGGCGTAAAACATCCACACCCGCTGTATAAGTTAAAAAACATTCTTTCCTTAATTTTGTCGAAAAGGTTGTAAAGGAAATTGTTTGGAAAAAGAAGAAAATATTCCTTTATAAACATATTATAAAAAGTAAAAAAAGGGTATAAATGAATTTAACCCATAGTATAGTAAATAGTAAAAATGTTTTGAAATACATTTTTAAGAAACACAGATGTGGATGATAAAGAGGACCTAGTAGATGCTCACGTATAAACAACCTCAAATAATAAAGAGATTGTACAATTAACCATTAACTTGTAATTTTATTTGTTATAGGGTATGTTAGCCACCTTTATAATAGTAAAATAATTGTTTTTAAATTATACAAGAACCACTTACAGAAATATGATATCATATATGATCTTCTAATAATGTTTTGTTAATAATATTTCAGTAGTATCATCGTTTCGGGTCCTAACTGATTTATTTTATATGTTTTGATATGTAAGTCATGTTTGTTATGGATAATATGTATTTGATTCATCTCCAGAATTATATTAAGTTCTTAAACATTATTTTTTAATCATAAAATGAAATTTATTCTTGAATGGTTATGATAGGGAATTATCTCATCGTGTTCGTGGATACAATAATCTGTAGGTACTCACAAGCCACAACAACCTTCTATTGATAGTGAAATCGTATGTAATTGGATGGAATATCATATATAAAGAATACTTAACATGTTATATTTATTATTTAAAAAAGTTATACTCCTTATTTTACCCATCCAAATAATGAAGTGTTTGAATAACAAATTACACCACGACGTGGAGTGGGTAATCCATACGTACACATGTATGGTGATTTTTCATTCATAGGATTGATAGAATAATGAATATGGTTGTAAAATATTTATAATAACATCATAGTATGTATACTTTACTGGATTTATTATTTTGGTTTGGAAACAACAAATAAAGAGGAAGTGGAATAAGAAAAGAACTTTGAAAGAGTTGGTGAAATTATTACCTCTTCTTCGGGTGTTTCCTTTTGATTTGACCAAAAGGGATCTATAGGTTGACTTTATGATACAATTAAGGCCTATAGGTCTATGGGAGGGTATTTTAGAGGATATTTTGGTAGGGTTTGGCCGATCCAAATGGATTTGGACGTGTAATTTTGAGAGAAGGGGGAGTACCTTTTTATAAGAGAGGTGGGGGTCACTTTAGGAAAAGCATGAAAAATTATTTTACTATACAATCATATTCGGTTTATAATGTCTAAAAAATGATTTATTTCTAGTATAAGGTGGCAATGGATTGAAAAACTCTCAACAATAGGTTTTAGACAGGTTTAGGTCAACTTATTTACCTTAACTTTTAGATTTAACTCTAAGTTAAATAGTGTAACTTTTACCATGTATTCTTGTATTATTATATTATATTGTTAATAATCTTAAAATAAAATTCCAAGAGAACCACAAGTGGTTCATTAATGATATATCTATTATTATATAAGTCCTTTGGTCGGGCCTTAGATTTTTAGGACTATTATATCATTTAATAATATAGTATTTGTTTTAAAAACTCACTTATGTCAATTTTTATACTATTTAGTAATTTATTTTTTTGGAAGTCATAAAAGCATGATTCATTATAAAAAAACTCATTTAATCAACCTTAAAATATCATATTAATCTAAAAAATTCGTTTAAATCAACAAAAGTATCAATTTACATTTATTTTGATATTTATAACATCAATTATTTTAACCTTTCATTTAAAAGGTAATTACTATATCATCATTTTTTCATAAATAAATTTAATTATTTAATTTATAAAATTTATAAATAAAATAACATTATGTAGGAAATATTTTTTTCTTTCTAATGAATATTTATTTTTGAATTTATCTTATGTATTACCCTATATTAAATATAAATTAGTTTTGCAAATTTGAATTTAACACTTTTAACATTTCTTTAAATAAAATAATAATAAATGTCCTAATCTAATCCAAGGGGAAAAAGGATCATATTTTATTCCTAATTTTTATTTTGTAATAAATACACTTATCTAATAGAATTTGGACATATGTTAGAGTAATTATATTATCATTTTTACCTTTAATTTCCCTATTTACTTTTAACCGTGGTAAATAAAAGTCATAAGTTACTATTCATTAAAAATTATTTTCATCTAATTGAACCACATTTTATTTAGTTATTTCAGCGGTGTATCTCAGATTTTTGAAATTAAATTCATAGAAGTGGTAAAATTAGGTTTTAGGCAAATCTGCAAATGTGCCTAGAAGGTGGGTAAAAGACCGAAAAAAGTTCAATAAATTTTTATATAAATAATATTATTATAAAATGACTTCAATGAGTTATATTGAACATATATAGGAATTATGTATATATATTTAACTTTTATAAATTTAAATAAATTAACTAATTATTTAAATAAAAAGTCGGTTTTAAACAATAACGCAGTGTCTTTCACTATTCATCAAAATTTGAACGTTTTCAGAAAAATATCAAAAATGTACCCTAATCTAATTTCAATATTCCAAATTCAAAAATGAAGTCCATTTTGAAAAATAAAATTTATAAAATTTAAAAACGTGGGTATTACTATTCATAATGGCTAGTTTGATTGGTCGTGGTGCGTTAAAACTCCAAGTTGCGTACTATGCAAGCTATTGTATTATTCAAAGGGAAACATACCATATAGGTTTGTGGTGTTACAATATGCTTGATAACCCATCAATAAATATTTAATACTTATTAATGTATGAATGTGAAAATTTTAACATTACTTTAAATAAAATAATATAATTGTCCTAATCAATTCCATATGGTTAAAAATGTTACATAATTATACAATTAGAGGATTATGGTAGATATATACTCGACTAATAAAATTTGGTCAAGTTTTTTGGAAATTTTATGGTTATTATGATTTTAATAAAAATTGTTTCATTTATTTCTCATCAATTAATTAATTTTCACATCTTCAAAGAATAAGATCGTTTGGTAATTATTTATTTCCTAAAAATTTAAAAAAATATCATGATGTAGGTAATTATTTTATATTTCTATGGATTATTAATTTTCAAAGATATTAACCGGTTATCCATTTATTAAAATTATTATACTTACAAGAAATGTGAGTCTGACATTTTTTCACGTTCATTGGTTTTATTAGTATATATGTTATTTTCATTTTCAAGAGGACATTAAATGACTATGTTTCAAAAAATAGATGTTAATGGTAAATTTTTATTCAATTATTAGGATTTTGGAATCTTTTAGGATAATTTTATTGTCCTTATCATATTATTAGTTACCCTAATTTACCAGATTTACCTTTTACTATGGTAAATAAAAATTATTGTATTTACTATTCATAATATCCAAAAATTAAAGTAATATATTAAACTAATTTGGACCCACTAATTCCAAATATAAAATCCATTTTTAGAATTCAAAACATAGAAATGGTAGAAATTAGTTTTAGATAAATTCCTATTGTCAAAACCAAAAGGCGGGTTTTTAAGAAGTAAAAACATATCAAAAGAGTGTCATGTGTTTATGTCCAATTTTGATGTGAAACTAATCCCAATGAATGGAATGGGATTAAATGATAAATAAATAATCCAATTACACTTTAAAACTAATTAAAAATATTATATAAATAGATAAATAAATTCTATAAAATGTCAGTTTGGAATTAAAATGCAGTATTTTTCATTATTCATTAGAATTTGAATTTTATCTAAAAAATACCAAAAACTCAATAAAAGTAAATTTTATGTACCGATTCCAAATAAAAAGTGTATTTTGTTGATTGAACTTATAAATGTGTAAAAACTATATTTAAAATGGGTGCACCATCAAATGGAAGTACAACTACATTTTTTTTGAAAAATACTTCTTTTATCTGTAAAATTGATTTTGTTTCTATTTCATGTTCTAGAAAATATATAAGATAAATTTTAATGTTATCAAATTAAAAATGTAGTTAATATAATTCATAATGGCTAGTTTATATCCCATTAAATAATATTTTAATAATATATCATTGATTAGTTAAAATCTGTATTGCGTACAACGCAAGATATCAAGGAAGGTCGCTCTTACGTGTAATGAAAGCCAAGTCAGTGATATATTTAATGTGATCTGCCTTTGGTGTTTCTTATAACATAACATAAAAAATGTTATTTTATACATTGAAAAAAAATCTATACTCAGTTTTGTGTGAATGGATTCTATCAAAAGAACATGAAATTGTGTATAGCACAAGCCAAGAATTGTCTTGCATATACTGCAAGCTAATACGGTGTTGCGTATAGTGCAAGCTAGTCATGGTGGAGCATACAATACAAGACATAAAATAAATTAAAAATAATCTATCTCATAAAATCTTAGGGTGTTACATTCCACTCCCCATAAAATGAATTTCTCCCTCGAAATTCATTGGGGTTATAAAAGGTTTACTACTTGAAAGTTTCTTTCATAGAAACCCACATTCTAAAATTGAATCCTAAAACTTCATTTTAAAAAAGAAAGTTAGAAACATAATGGTTACCCAAAGTAACTCATCAATGGGTTTCCACATATGAGAACATAGGTGCGAACTGAAGACATGGATATGAAAGTGATATCTAACCATCAAGTTCTGATGGATAGTGATAGAGAACAAGGTTCAGAGAAAGTTAAATACTAGAACACCATAAATATGTGTTTATTTAGGGGACCATATAATTAATTAGATAATAAGGTACTAGGAAAATAGTTTTGGTTTTCAATATCCTTTTCTTAAAGTTGAATAATTTTTACGATAATAAATCCTTACTTGATTTTTGTAAAATATCACCTTTGTTCGTGCCATGAACAATTTCCACATAATCTCTTATTTAAAGAAATGAAGTTTAATTTGACATTATTGAAGTGTTAGTAGATCATGAAATAGAATTATATTTCATTCCATCTATCTCAACAAAAATGTTAGCACATGTAATCAAATATGCATAAGGCCACCTATAGTGAGATAATAAATTAATCTAACAAACTTCAACAAGAATATAACTTATACTATACATAAATGGATAACATCACAATCCTTCCAAAAACTAAAAATATAAAACTTTAGAAAGATGTGAACTAAATCGACTCAAAATTTGACACCCATATCCCATTTTGAATTTCTTGGTTGTCACATTCCAAACATGTGAATACCTTAATCTTGTATTCTCTTGAAACAAGATAATAACATGAATCACTATAGAACCATAGTTAAAACATGCATTTTGTCAAAATTAACTCTTTACACACACCAAAAATACCAAAAAGATTTATAAATGAAAACCATGATATCACTTTGTCCTTATATCAGTCATGAACTCATTAATACTATCAAATATCTCATTATCTCTTTATCCATTCATTTTGTGCATAACATGTGCTTTCTAAAGATATTTGAACAAAATTTAATGGTTACTGGTAGCATTCGACAGATACTTTAAAATAATTAAGGAAAAATAATAGTTTGAGAATCCTTAGATGTTTAATTATTCTTTAGTACCATACATTATTCTTGATAAACATGTAATCATTCCACTATCTTCTTAAACCATTGATCTACTTTCAACATTTTATTCCTCAACACTTATTTCATCTCATATATCATTTGCAGTATCTTAATCATCATAAACATAAATACTACCCATATGACCATTATGATTCACTTTATGAGATTTTCCCTTAGGGAATAGATTTTCATAATGCCCATACATTCTGTATTTAAAACATTTAACCATTTTTGATGTCCTAGAAATACCATTATCATTGTCCATTGTGTTAACCGATCCTTTTTCTTGGCAATTACTAGCTTTGTGTCCTAATTTTCCACACCCAAATCATCTTACACCTCCTTTGAAACATTCTTCTTGATTCCTATTCCCACATGATTTACATGAGGAAAATTGAACAATATTTCCACTATGATCACCCTGAAACTCTATCTTTATCTTATTAGCTAGGCAATGAAACTCACAAAAGTTAAGATTATTGATAATTTTATAAGACTGGGGATTAGGAATAATAATGACGTTTCTCCTTCAAAATCCCATTTCATTTGGTTTCTCATGATAAATATCATTCCATTGTCCATCATATTCTCTATTAACATTAATCCACATATTTCTTTCCATTTTCAATACCCAAAAAGAATAGTGTGAGAGGTAAAATCATATTAGGAAAACAACATAATAAAGGGGGAGTACATTCAATATCTAAAATCTTTGGATTAATCCTATGTTATTCATGATCGGGAACATAATTCTAGTATTGTAACCTCTTATTAGAGTTACCTTTAGGGACATACCTATACATACCATAGAAATATCTCTATGGATCTCACTAAAGTTTTCGCATCCTAGTTTCTGAAGGTTAACAAATCTTTTTCTCTGATACCAACTCTAACGACCCAATATTTACGTACAAGGACATTAAATTTATTTTGTGGAATACTTAATACATTACACAAATAGTCACCCAAAGACCATATTAGTTTAGTATCTTTGGAAATTCAGAACACGTTCTTCTAGCTTGGTGAAATATCTTTAACATCTCCCAAAAAGATCAACCCCATTAGTTTTCCAACCTAAAACGTTAATTTATATCCCGGGGAAGAGAAAACATAAAAAAGGGTGAGCTCAAATTATCAGTAAGGGTAAACATTGAGAATATAAAACAAACCATACCCATTATAATATAAAAACACGAACATAATGTTTAAATATAAAAATCTTGAGTCATAAAATAAATCTTGGTAATTCATAAGGCATAAATCATAAGTGAACACAACCATGATAATATTGCATTAACATAAAACATGGAATTGTGGAAAACAAGTAATCACATAATGTGATTTCCATTGTAGCCACGACATTTTTTCCAAGAATATCATAGTGGACAATGTCAATTAATGAACCGGGTTTACTTTTCATTCCAGCCATGAATTACTGAACCAGATTTACGTACCATTGTAGCCCTATATTACTGAATCAGATTTAATTATTGTGCTAGACATGTTTATATCATGAGATATAAATATTTACCCAATGCATTGGAGGTAGATATAGGTCCCACCCATCTCAAAATTAATTCATTCTTACATGTTCCACAAAAACATAAATCATTCATCATAACATGACCAAATAAATAAAATGATTTTCTTAAACATCATTCCATCATAACATAATCAATATAAAATATCATTCCATAATTAACATAATAAAATCATAATAATAGTATGGATAGAAACATAACCCTATTTAAGGAGTATCATATTAGATGGAAAATAATTTTGATAAAACACTTTAACTTAATTCTTGAGTAAAATATCCTTTCTTTTTTAAAAATATTTCCTTTTCTAAAAATGTCTTGAAATTTTAATAGAAAATTATTTAGTTGAAAATAATCATAAAATAGTGTAGAGTAATCTTCAAGGATATAATGCTACATGAAATTTTAAAAATTCATTCATTTCATATAAGTTAATAAAAACATTCTCCTCATACTTTTTCCGAAAAAGTAAAAAGTACATCATAAGTTAAAAAAAGAATGATTCATTCCATACCATTTAGTAAAATTCAAAAATGGGTAAAAATGAATTTAAACATACATAGAACAATGGTAAAAATTTTATGAAATAATTTTTAGAAAACATGGACATTTATGATAAATATACCCCTAGTAAACACTTACATATAAACAATCTAAAAAAAATGAGATTACAAAATTATCCCTTACCATTTCATAATCAGTGGAATTGTGTGCCTCATAAAATATATAAAATTATACGAGTAATTAAATATCATAACATTCATAATAAAAATAATAGAAACATTCATAGGTAACATAAACCCCATACAAAATAATTAGATGGTGTATAAGGCATATGTCCCATATAAATAAAAGTGAGATAAAATAATCCCCCACCTTAGGTCTGATATGCTTTGTATGTATTTAAACCTCTTGTATAATGATTTAAATATTGTTATTGAATTATTATAAAAGAATATTCATTTTTATGATATCATTTATGAACATATTATCATTGTTTATTAGTAATATTTCATTGTTACTCATTATTTGGGTGTTAACTACTTTATGTTTTTATGCATTTTTTGTCGAATAAGTTATGGTTCTCCTTCTTAGATCATATTTATATCATTGTAAAATGATAATAAAATAATATATACCATTTTTATTCATTATTTACATTTATATAATCATTATTTAATGAAGATCATGTTGAATAAATCACATCGCATCTTGGAGACGGTAGGTCGTACGTACGCACGAGTGAAGATATCATTCAAATAGTTGTTAAATTGTTTTGAATTGGATGGTGTATAAAATTTAAAAATCAATATCATGTTATAATAATCATATATAGTTATTAATTCCATCATTATACCAATCCAAGATAGGTTGTGGTGAAAAACAGAGTACACCACGGCGTGGAGACGGTACGTCATATGTACACATGCGTGGTGATTTCATTTTTCATACAATGGGAAACAGGTGGAATATGGTTGTTTAATAATCATAATAAAATCTCATAATATAATTAATACTGGAGTTATTACTTTTTAATGGAATAACTAATTAGGTGTAAGTAGAATAAGAAAGAAGTTTGAAAGAATCATTAAATGATATTACCTCTTCTTCGACGTGCCTCCACTAAATCACATTTTAGAGCACTAGAGTTGGTCTTTAAAGAATTATAGGACCTCTAAAATATTTATATGGATTATAATAAGACAAATTGTCAGGTTATAGATGAAATTTATTTCTTATTAGTTGTGGATAATTGAGGGAGGAGGTGTCCTTTTAAAATTGGGGCGAGGGACTCCTTTAAAATTTCTCAAACTATTAATTTATAATAATTTAAAAATCAATCAAAATACCACCAAAATGAGATATATTATAATATAAGATGTTATAATATTTAAATATCATCAAAAATTGTAATTTATTCAAGTTTTTATGTCAATTTAAACATTATCATTTTAATTAACAATTATTTATTCTAATTAATTGTAATTAAGATAACAAATGTTTCAATATTAAAAGGGTGAAATATTTAATTATTTGATTTCAATTATTCCATAAATGAATAAATTAAAAAAATTCCGACCATATAATAATTATTATATATTTTTTAAAGAAATTATGATTTTAAATAATTTTATAAAACATTATTTTAACAAAATATTAATTGTGCCAATTTTGACACTATTTATTTCATGGATTTTTATAAATATGAAGATAATGTTTTATACTCAAAAACAAAATTTTATAATATCTATAAGGGGGGAAGGTAATATATAAAATTAATTGGAAAAATTAATTAGACCAAATTATATTTATTTTAATATTTTTAATAACATTTAGTTTATATTTCCCTTAATAATATAATTACTACATTAATATTTTTTAAATATTTAATATACAAATATGATGAAGAAAAAATAAAAATAAAATACTATTATGGATACAAGTATACTATTTTTCATAATAATATATATAGTCGAATTTATATTCTTGAGAACCCAACATAAAAAATTTAATACTTATTAAAGTATGAATGTGGCCATTTTAACATTACATTAAATAAAATATTATAATTGTCCTAACCAATTCATTATGGCTCCAAATTTTCCATAATTATACCATTGTATGACTAAGGTTGATATATACTTGATCATTAAAATTTGATCATTTTTAGGCATTTTTATGGTTATTAGGATTTTAATAAAAAAATTCATTGATATCTCATCAATTAATTAATTTTTACATCATCAAAGAATAAGACTTTAAGGTAATTATTTATTTCCTAAAAATAACAATGAAATTAACATGATGTAGGTAATTATTTTATATTTATATGTACTATTTATTTTCTAGGATATTACCTTGTTATCTCTATAATAAATTTATTATACGAATAATAAACGCGAGTTTGACATTTTTCACTTTAATTGGTTTTATTAATATCTATGTCATTTTCATTGTCAAGTGGACATTAAATGACTATGTTTCGAACAAAATATGTTAAGTGTACAACTTAATTCATATATTGGGATTTTCATAGGTTTTAGGATAATTTTATTATCCTTATCATATTATTATTTACACTAATTTACCCGATTTACCTTTAACTGTGGTAAATAAAAATTACAGTAGTTACTATTCATAATATCCAAAAATAAAAGTAAAATATTAACATAATTTGGAATCACTAATTAAAAGTATGAAATCAATTTTTCATAATTCAAAATACATAATTGGAAGAAATTAATTTAAGATTAATTCCTCTTGTCAAAACCAAAAAGCAGGTTTTTAAGAAATAAAAACTTATCAAAAAACATTCATGTGTTTATTCCCAATTTAAATGTGAAATTACTTCCAATGACCAAAATGTGATTAAATAATAATAACATGATCCAATTAAACTTTAGAACTTTTTAAAAAGATAATCTAACTAGACAAATAAATTATATGAAAAGGCATTTTTGAATTAAAATGCATTATTTTTCACTATTCATTAAATTTTAAATTTTATTATAAAAATACCAAAAATTCAAAAAAAGTACATTTTTATGTCTCTCTTCCAAATAAAAAGTTTATTGTGTCAAATTTAACTTATAGAAATGTCAAAAACTTTATTTAAAAAGGGTGTTCCATCAAAAGGTGTCAAAAATGCATGCATTGTTTTTTTTGAAAAATACTTCTTTTATATGAAAAATTGATTTTGTTCTTAAATCATGTTCTATAATGTATATAATAAGAATTTTAATGTTATAAAATTAAAATTTTTGTTAACACTATTCATAAAGGCTAGTGTATATCTCATTAAATAAAATTTTAATAATATAACGTTGTTTAGTGAAACTCGATATTGCGTACAATGCAAGCTATCGAGGAAGGTCTCTCTTGTATGTAATTAAATCCATGTTAGTGTTACATTTAGTGAAAGATTCCATTGGTGTTGAGTATAACATAATAAAAACATAGTTTATTTATATAATAAAAAAAAGCAATACTCGGTGTAACATGAAATTAATTCTATCAAAAGAACTTGAAATTATGTGTAACACAAGCCAAGAATAGGGTTGCATATACTGCAACCTAATACAGTGTTTTGTATAGCACAAGCTAATATTGGTGTAGCCTATAACACAAGACATCAATATAATTAAAAATAATATATCTCATAAAATCTCGAGGTGTTATAAATTGGAAGTTATTTTTAAAAAATTTAATAACTAATAAAATGTTCATTAGTTAATTAATTATAAAGGGTTTACAATTAATTAATAAATGTTTATAAAACATTTATTTTAAAATATTCTTTAAATATTATTGGGTATTATTTAAAATATTATTTCAAAATTGATATGGCATGATAAATAGATTATAAAAAGAATGGTTTATTTTATAACCATAAGAAATAAATTATAAAGTGTCTATAAATTACTATAAGGAAGTTAATATTTATTTATTATTTTTTCATTATAAATTTATTTTTATTATTAAAATAAAATTATATTTATTTTGGAAATATTTTTATCCCCTATCAAAAAAAGTTTTGATGAATTAATTTATCCATGGTTTAAATAATATTCAATATATAATATTAAATTATGTAAAATGTTTATATAATTTGTGTCGAATTAAAAAATGTATATAATTCAAAAAATATTATCATACTTGAATGAAATTCAAGATTATGAATATGAAAGAGTTTATGTATGAATAAATATTAATTAATTATATTTATGATTAATGAATGTCCAAAAACATTAGCTAAATTATAAAATATTTAATATCAGCTTTTATTTATAAAATGTTTCATTAATTGTTCTTAGGTTTAAATATTTCAAATGTTAACTTATATAAATGTTATTAATTTAATTATTCATATATACATATATATATAATATTTTATATTCTTTATTTATGGGAAAGATTATTTCTAAGAGATTGACCATTGCATTTCATGCTAGGTATTACTCTATAAACATTAGTTTTCATCTACCTTAACATCGGGTTGGTATTATAGTTATCATCTTTAATTTAGTTATTAGTCATAGTTTGTGCATATTAGGTGTTAAAGGTATCATGAATTGAAATATATATGGAGGAATGTCTATATAGAACCTTGAGATTTTGTAAAATATATTTTTTGAATTAATTTAATCATTTTTAATATTTTTCATCTCACACAACACTAAAACTATATTTTTTATATGAAAGCACTACGTTGGGATTTAATTATATGAAACACCATGTTAAGTTTTCTCTACACACAACACCAAGTGCATAAGCGAATTTAATATACCGATACATTACAATATATTTACTATTTTAAATAGATTATATATATTCTTTATAGCTTTAAATGCACACGATACTGAGTTAGCATGCATTGCACGCAATAGTGATTTTCATTTATGACTGGTGTTACACATATTAACGAGTTTAATCGAACAAAAAAATATTATTAAAACTTTATTATTTAATATAATAAGTTATAACCTCGTTATAAAATTAACTATTATAAATATTATTAACTAATTTATGAAAATATACGGTTTATGAAAAAATAAGAAGAATTTATTGGTTACTAATTAAATAGAAATGAAAATGTAATTCAATTGAATACAAAGGGAATATTTTTATTTTTATGATCACAAAGTTGTTTTTCCCTAATAAGTTAAAGTAGTTAAAATTAGCGAGTGATATTAATTTAATCAATATCATGTGTTAAATCAAATATTTTTTCAGTTTATACAATATATTAGATAATAATAAGATAAAAAAGCCAATATTTCGCATAAAAGTCAATATTTTTATAAATGCAATTTTACCACCTTTTAATGGAAAACTTATTTTAAATCCAATTTTTGGAACTTTTATAAATTTAATATGTAAAAAAATAAACTTAACATTTTAAATATAAACATAAATATTATGTTAGGGTAATTTTTGGGTATTTTTTTACTAAGTTTCATTTTTTGATGAATAGTGAAAATATTGCATTTTAATTCAAAATTGTTTTCTCATATAATTTATTTATAAGGATAAATTATTTTTTTAAATTTATTTTAAAGTTTATTTCGATAAATATTTTATCAATTAAACCAATTTAGGTCATTGGAATCAATTTCACTTTGAATTTGAATATAAAAATGTTGCAAACTTTTGAACATTTTTACTTTAAAATCCCACATTGTCAGTCGATCTATGAGATTCAATTTAAATTAATTTATATCAATTATGTGATTAGAATTTAGAAAATTTTATTATATATTAGTATTTATAATAATATATAATTTATAATATGTTCAAATTAGTTTTTGATCAAAATTTATTACTGAAATTAATTAAAATTATTTATAATGAATAAGGTGAAATTAAGATTAACAGGGGACTAAACCTTAAACTTAAGAACCCAAAAAAACATAGAAGTTTTTTTAAAATCCATTTTATTTAAAACATTATACCCTATACTCCCTTTTATATAATTTTTACCATTATTGTAGCCACTTTCAATTGAAAAAGTTTGGATGGAATTTCCTTCCAATAATTTACAAGAGTGTCACTCCTCCTCTACTATAAAAAGGCATCCTCTCCTACCACTTCCTCACACCTCTATATTCATATTTTCTAGAACATTATCTTCTCAAATATCTCCTCAAAATCCCTTACCTCATTCTATAATCCTCACCTTTACTATAAAGCAATCTAAGGAAGCCCTTTTGTGAAAACCAAAAGGATTTACCCAAAGAAGAGGTAACATCTTTCCTAAAGATCTTTAGTTTTATTCCATTATCTTCCCCATAAACACACCTTATCTAATTTTTATATGATAAAACCATTATCCAAAATATACTTAGATGTTTTTATGCCTTGTATTTGAGCTAAACTTACAAACAATTCCATCTAATGGGTAATAAAATTACTGTTCTTTTGTATGGAGAACCACCACCTCACGAAATGATGTTGTTTGTTTTTCCTTTAACACCTTTGTGGTTGGGAATTATGATGGATACACTATTTATATATGATATATATTTTATTTATTATTAATTTCTTCTTATTTAATTATTTTATAACATATTTTTATATAATTTCCATCTTTTTTAAATATTATATCATCGTTTGTGAACGTGTGAACTAGCGCCTCCTCAAAGCGATGTGATTAACTCACACTTTACATGGAGTTTATTATGGATGGTTATAGTAGAAATATATGATATATATAACATAAAAATTCTACTTTAGTAATATTATATATATATGTCATTTAAAATACTCTCCTTAAATACGACATCAAAATGGGAACATAATTTATGTCTACATATATCCCAACGTCTCCGTGAACGGTGTATTCCATTTCATATTTCTATATTTTATATAATATTATAAATACATATATAATCAATATATATAATTTTTATATAATTTTTTACAATATATAAGTAATTAAATTATGATCCAAGTAATATGATCAATAATAATAAGTCAAAACATATACAAAGAACAATGTAGATATTACCTGTATCGAATACTTAACATGGAATTGTTATTAAATGGGTAATATAAAGTAATAAAAAATAGTATATGATACTATATATAAAAATATGGTTCTTTAAAATATTTATAATAAAAATTTATTTATTAGACATTTTGTATGTATTAGTATGATGAGAGCTAAGAAATAAGGTAAGGGAATTTCATCACACTTTTTATATCAGTGAGATACATGCCATGTACACCACTCTTTTATTTTGTGTGGTGTATTTAATACCCATGAATGTATTATATTGTTATTAATATTAAAATTATGTGTATTTAAATATCCATTTTATGATCATTATTTCATGGGATTTATGATTCAAAAGTTACCAAATCCGTAACGTAATTTTGTCTCAATTTTCTTTCTTTGAGACCCATGCCATGTTATGAAACAATACTTTTTTCTCAGAGGTTCATATAATGAATTTGAAATTTTATATCATTAACATACTTAATTTCATGATATTTTAAGTTTAATTTCATTTCATTTTCTTACCTGGGTAGTTTGGTTGAAAGTTACCAATTGGTAAACTTTTATTAAAACAACCTCATCGCTTTTCAATATTGTTTATGATTATGCTTACTTTGATAAGATATTATAATACACCACTCAATAAAAATCATGAATTATAGTATCCTATGGTTTTATATGATATCCTCATATATTGTTACCATTTTCCCACTCATTGTTACATAAGATAAATAAAAAATGTATGAATGTCTGAATTTATTTCTCCTTTTAGTCGGAAATCTATTATTTTTCAAAACTCTGATTTCTAAAATTGTTTTCATTAATTATGTACTATTATCCTATTATATTAAAGGATATTTTTACCCATGTGTTACCATTTTTAAAAAATGGTTTTAAAATGTAATATTTTTTTCATTTTTCGGTCATGAAATTTTTCTAAACTTTTACAGTAGAAAAGGAATGTTTAGCATGTATGGACTTACCGATAGTCATGACTATTATTAACTTTAATCCAAAATTATATGTTTATAAGGTTATTTTTGAAGAATTTTTTCCCTAATATTATGTAAATTTTTTGAATTTAGGGTCTTTTTCAAAGAAAAAGTTTTCTAGAAACATTTTACTTTCGAAAAGTGTTTAGGTGATTTTCAAATATTTAATTATATGTTTTTAAAAGGTTATTTTCAAATAAAAGGATTTAAATGATTATAAGATTTATTTATAAGTTCTCAGATCATTTTCAGGGAAAATAAGTTTGAAAATACTTTCAATATTCTATTATTTATTTTCAAATAAAATGGTTTTCAAAAAAATTTCTGTATTATTTTACAAGTTTTTAAATAAAATGGTCTTAAAAATGTTTTCAAGAATATTTTATAAGTTTCAAGGAAATCAATTTTCAAAATGTTTTCAATATTCATTTATAAGTTTCAAGGAAAGTTGTTTTCAAAATATTTTCAAGCTTCTTTTATAATTTTTCATGGAAAATGGTTTTCCAAATGATTTCAATATGACTTTCTATGTTTTCAAAGTAATTTCAAATAAAATGGGTTTCAAAAGGTTTTATATTTTAAAACCCGTTTTTCAAAGAAGAAATGATATTTTCTCATTAAATTGTTTTAAATGATATTTCAAAATTATTTCCCATATAATAAAACATTCGTTGATGTTACTCCTGAATTTTTGTGAAATGATATAATGGTTACATTCATATTATTTCTCTTAATGGTTTATGGTTTGATGACATGATGTTTATGCAAACCCATTACTCTTTCCCAAGTTATATGTTTATGAAACATGTTTTTATTTCATAGGTTATGTTTTTATGAAATAGTGTTCTCTTTCACAGGTTATATTCTTATGAAACCTACTTCCTTTCATGGATTATTATTTGACAAAATGATTATGAAATCTTTATCATTTTCCACAGTTTAAGGTATGATTGCATGTTTATGACACGAATTTCATTTCATGGGTTATTATATGATTATTCATGACATTCTTGCATGTTTATGTATGATTTAATTTTGAGATGTGTCAGCCATAGTTCTATGACTTATTCGGATTTTTATGCTTTCATGGATTATGTTTCTTATTTCTTTATGGTTTGTGTTTTATGAACTAATAATATTTAGGCCATTATTCTTTATTATGATATTTGAAATGCATGTTATGATCTTCTAATGATTGTGATCATATTCTCATACACTTATTCTCATGATTATGCTTATATATCTTCCTTCTTTACCCTTAATGAGAATCTAATGTCACCCCTTTTTTGTTCCCTTTCCTAGTTTATGAAGATATGTAATATAGATTATGTGTCTAATAAGGGGGATAATTATGAAGAACCTAGTGGGATAATATGTGGCTCACTTATGTACTAGTGTTTATGTTTCCATGTTTCCAAATGCACTAAGCTAATAAGGTCTTTGGTCATCTATTTGTGTAATGTATTAAGTATTATACATAAATGATATAATGTGTATTTATGAAAAGAAAGAGTATTTATAGTCTCCCCATGGAGAGGGACATGGGGTTAGACTATCTTCCTACTTATAGGCCAATTCATAGTCTAGAAAGGTGAAAAGGGATAGATATTTATCACTACAGGCTTACTCATGTGAAGATTATCAACCTTAGATAACATTAAACATTCAAATTATGTGTTCATGTAACTTATACATATAATGAATTTAGATATGTATGAATATATTTGGATATAATATTTAGTATACTGACACAAACTTATAGGCTTTACGTGCAATAACACATTAATATGGATCAAATATATTGATTTAGTGGAGGGAATAAGATTCCAAAACTAACTCATTAGAAGCATGAATAAATAAGGGAATAAATGTCACACTCTAACCTCATATACTTTTTATATCATCCTTTTATTAGTCTCTGATCTTTTGGTCAAAGTTTCAATTTTGGGTCCCTATTTAAACATTTGAATATTTGAAGTTTTTGGTGGGTTTTAGGCTGGTGCACGAGCACCGTATAGTTAGCAGTAACCATGTGGTCATCCCAGGTACATGTTCGACCTCTTCTATAATGGATGAGAGAACCGAAACGGTCTCCGTATGGTCACAAAAACCATGCAGGGTTACATTATGGTGGCCCAGTGTTCAAATTAAATAAATAAATAGAAAATTAAATGAAAAAATCGAATGTATGAAACTATAATAATAATATTATTATTTTTGTGGATACTAATAATAATAATAATATTATTATTATTATTATTAAATATAATTATATTAATTATTATTAAGTTTATTTTACTATTATTATTATCATATTTTTGTAATTATTATTATTTTATAATTATTATTATGGTTTTAGTGGAAACCTTAAGCACCCTCCCTATCCCTGTTCCCTCTCCCTCGTGTGCCACCCCCCTTTCCCCTCCCAGCTCGTGCGACCCACCCACATCGACATTCCACTCCTCCAGTATGCCACCCCCACTCTGGTGGCTCCACCCCCTCCTCCTCTCGTGGCTCTCCCTTGAGTGTCGGCCCCTCCCTCATTTAGCCTCCCTGATCACACATGACCAACTCTTCTCAGGCTATCTGGTGTGGCACCCTACTCCAGTAGTCTCCCCTACTCTGTTGAAGACTCCTCTCTCGCGTGGACGGGTCCCTCTCCGGTGTTTATCCTCTTTCCCTCTAGTTTCTTTAATTTTTTTTATTGATTTCTTCCGATGTCCAAACCATAATTCCTAGGGTTTATACTTGGATATATTTTCTTAGGTTATGGGGTTTATAGATCATTTATGGGTCCCTAATCATTCTTCTTTAAATGTCTCATTGTGTTTGCGTACAACCGAGGTAGGTGTTTCCTTATTTTTCCTTTTCGGTGAAAACCATTGGTGTTTGGTTATCTTCAATTAATTTTTAAATCTTTTGTGCACCTTGATTATACTCATAGATCATTTATTGTGATATTTTTTTTGGTATAAATTGTTAAAAATTGGTTTTAATTTGAATTTTCTATTTATTCCTACGTGTCTGTACACCAAATGATGATTGATAATTTTTTATAATTTGATAAACATTTTTCACACACCCATGGTTCCTTTTTTATCACATTGTAGTGTTTTGGTGTTCGTAAAAATTATTAAAACTAGTTTTTAGGTTACTCTTTCAATTATGCCAATTCGTTGGTTTCTTTAAACTGTTTGAAAAAATGGCTCGTGTTTTCGTAAATGAACTCAGGCCTTGTTACGATATTTGGGCCTCAAAATAGTTTGGTAACTTAGTATCAATTTTATAAATTTTTATTAATATGAAAATTTGGCCCCTTTTGGTTTTAGTGGCTATAGTGTAATGTTTGTGAAAGGTTTTTCATGGTTTCAATAGAATGTTGGTTATGTTCATGCACTTTTATAGAATGTTTTGGTTTGGTTCTTTAAGTGGGTTCTTAAAGAGGTTTCAAATTTATTTTTAAAATTTTGACTTATTTGTTCATTTAAAGGTGTATTGGGTGAGTGTTTGGAATAAGGGCTCGTTTGGAATATTTTATAAGGTTGCACGTTTTATTTAATGTTTGGAAAGGATTTTGTAATGGTGATAACATTTAGAAATCTTAAGGGCCCATTTGGGTTTGAAAACATGAAATTGATATTAGGCTATTTCAGAAATGTTTTGGGAAATATTGTGTGATATATTGGGATTGAACGTATTGAAGGCCCGGTTGGACCATTATGTTGTATTTGGAAATGGAATGTGGTTTTGAAAGTGTAAAATCCGTATTGGAATTTTGAAATGTTTAAAAAGTGATTTATGATTTTATGTGATGTGATAGTCTAGTTGGAACCTTCAATCTAGTGATACACAGGTTTGAATATATAAATATGTAAAAATAGTGGGAACCAATATAGGAGGGAATTCCCCATTATGGATTATTGTATAGGGTGTACGTGTTTGTAGTAGGCAAGTATGGTGGTGGAAGGTTAAGTGATTTACGCATGCGAGGGCCTCCTACTTACACAATATTACAACCAACATGGGTTCTCGAGTGTCTTTTATCGGATCGAGTTATGGTTACTGACCAACCCTGATTAGAGGGGTTGGTACACACTATATTTGTTGTTAGGTTAGGTGGGATGTGTAGTTGGATTGGTCGGTTGAGGGTGCCCAGTTGGTTATAGACTTCGAGCCTCACTATATGCCAGTAGGTGATTCTAAACCGAGTACATCTAGGGGTCTTCTAGGGATATTTAGGAAAGCCCATTTTTACTCTATTGCTCGTGCTTGTATACTCTCTATTATTATTTGTTTTTTCCATTTTAACTATTTATTTATATTTAGAACAACCAAATTTTATTTGGTTTGGGTCTTGGTTATAAAATGGTATTTTTGTTTTGAAAATGGAAGGTGGAATGTGTTGTATTTTAAAATATGAAATCTATGTTTGTTTAAAGAAATTAGGAAAAATTATTCTTATAACTGTATTTCAAACTAGTGTTAATGGGTTGTTTTGGGAAAAGAAACACATGGATTTTCTAGTGATTTCCTACTGATATGTCTAGATCACACCCTACCTGTTCCACTTGGTGTTGGTATACCCTAGTTATTTTGAATGTCCTACTTTTTTTTTTCAGGTTTCTAGGTTCATGTGATTTCCATTGGAGAGGTTTGGTCTTGTGGATGGTGGCGACCATGATGTCACATGGAGATCTGGTCAACGTGGTTCTATTTTTAGTTTTATATTTGGTTTTTGTTTTTTTAGTTGTATCATGTAACTGAATCTATTTATTTTTATTTTTAATATTCAGTTGTGAGTTATCTTCTTATTATGTTTTTATTTTGTTGATTTGGTTATTTCGTTTGATCTTAAATCATTCCCACTTGTATGTTTTTATTCTCGACACTAGTTTCCATCAAGTGGGGATTGAGAACACCCTTTTAGGCCATGCCGCAGACCGACTCGAGTGACCAGTTCAGGGTTAACCTATACTAGTTCATGAAAAAATGGTATTAGAGAAGAATATTATAATTTGGGATGTCAATTAGTATTAGATTAGTACAGTCCGGACTCGGAAGGTAGGTGTAGGAAGGGCATTATGAACCCTTTCTCATAATGATCCTAAAGTTACTATGGGTAGTCTGGGAATTGAGTCTGTTATATTTGTTTTAGATTGAGGGATGAAAAAAAGGTGAGTCAGTTTCACATTGTGTTCCCACATGGAGTAGTGACCCATGTGGAGTCTATGTTCACATTTAAATCCCCTCTTTGTGTGATTACATACATGGGGAATGGCTCACTACCATTTCACTTAGTTAGGTATAGGCATAAGGTCCTCATTCTAGTTTTTTAGTAAAAGTTGTTATTCGTCTTGGATTTTTTGGGTGTAAGGGTGATTTTGAAAATTGAATATTGTTTTCAACTGGGAATTATTTCTTTCAAATGGATTTAAATTGGTAAAATTGGTTTTAATAATTGATAGAGTTTTGGTTTGAGAATTTAGTAAATGTTTTGATTTCATAAAGAAATGGTTTTAGCTCAACCATATCTTCTCCATGTAAACATTTTAACATGTGAGTGAGTGTATGGAAAGTGTGTGTTGGTGTGTGTAGAGGGAATTGAATGAAAAATTGTGCAAAAATTCATTGTATTCCTTAGGTACGTGTTTGAATCTAAAGACATGGATTTGTTTTTATAAAATATCATTCATAGGGGAAAATAATTACATAAATTGGTTTTGGTTTTGTGATGCAGGTTTTGTTTGGTGAAAATTGGTTTTGTATTTGGGGAGTATCCTTGCAATGTGTTGGTTTTGAAAATTAAATGGAAATATTATTTTTGAAGGTGGGGGGAGTTGGTCGTGTTGATTAGTTTTTCGTTTGTGAGCCTATCTCTTTAGATCAAGATGTTTCTTTTTGACTACTTTTTGATTTGATGTCAGTTTCTAGATTTTTTCTTTTTATGTTACTCAAAAAATTCTTCCCAAAAGGTCCCTAATGTTTCTAATGATTCCTGCCTAATTTTTTATTCTTCTCAAGTTATACCTATCCTACGAGGTGATCAGGTTCAGTTAGAGGTTGCAAAGTGGATTGAGGAAGTGGAGTGAGTCTTCAGGATATTGGTAACTCCCAAGGATATTAGAGTTCAAGCTGTCCTGGGATTGTTTGAAGGTATATCTTTGGGAGAATGGGAGTTTTTCTCCCAACCATAATTGCGAGTTGGGATGGTGTGGGATGTTTTTAATTTTTTATTCATCTGATGGTTCTTACTTAGGGAGGTGAATATAAAGAAAATGTAACAAATCATGTGTATTCATCAAGGCGATTAGACGGAGAGGGAATATGTTTCCCATTTAAAGGAACCAGTTTTTTTTCTCTCGAGGTGGCAACATAGGGTCAAATGACAGATCCAATTTTCCTTAGAGGTCTTCATCCAGATATTAATGATAGGTTACTCCCTTATAATGACCTTTGTTTTGAGACGTTGGTGGATGACTTGTTCCTAGATGAATTGGTTTCTAGAGGATGTGGAATTAGAGATCTGGTGCCTCTTATTTCTCATGAAGGTTTTGAATCTGGTTATGAGCACATGTCGGAGGAACTTGTTTCGAAAGATTCATATTCATTGGTTTTGGATCCCAGTTCATTAAACCATTTGGATGGGTGCCACCAGTGTGTCCAGTTTGGGAATTCAAATCCATCTTTTTCATCCTCTTGAATATGTTCCATCATTACGGTTTTCTGGGTCATCTGGAGAAGTTTTTTATGAAGCATCACCTAAAGAAGATGTTGTGACAAGAAGATTCTAGTGCCTAATTGTGAGGCATTAGATTCTTTATCCATCATATCCCAATCTAAAGGTCCTGGGGTGAAGCTCGTACACAGTCAAGAGTTTCTTGGGGGTGTGAAACTCCAATCTATTTTTGTATTCCGTCTTGGTATGAGAATATTTAAATTTTTTCCACACTTGTTTTTCTGCAGTTTAGGTTTTTTCATCATTGTAAGTTCATCGTTTCTTTAGGATATTTTGATGGTCATTTTCTATTGTAATTGAAGTAGTTATGCCCATATGAATTTGGATTTTTCAATTGTTTGTTATACTTTGAGTGTGTTTAAACCTTATATGGCTTGGTTTCACATTGGGTGTTCCTGCATTGGACCCCCTCCTCAGGGTTTTGTGTTTTGGTTTTAATTTTCATGTTAGTTTAGTCTTTGTAGTGGGGGAACCCTCTCATGTTCTCTCATTATTTTTTGATGTGGTTTCTTTTGTATCAGTCAAGTGTGACTTGTGGAGTGAAATTTTACCCCGAGGTTCTCTATTTTTCTCAGTGTTGACTAGGTATGCATTCGATTTTTGGGGTATCTTTGGGCTTGGTGTGTTTTGGGGGGAATAAAGTATCTTTGGTGTAGATAATTGTCACACTCCAACCTCATATTCATCTTATATTATCCTTTTTCAATCTCAGATCATTTTTCCAAGGTTCCGGTTTGGTTCCTAGTTAAAATTTTGGAGATTGTATGTTTTTACTGGGGTTTAGGCTGGTGCACAGGCACCACACAGTTAGAAAAAACCATGTAATCGGCCTAGATACCTATATAGATACTTCTGGAATGGACAAAAGATTATGCACTACATTTTCATGGTCTCACCAACCTTGCGGGGTAACCGTGCAGTTTCCCAGTGTTCAAAATAAAGAAATAAAAATAAAATTAAATAAAAAAAATAGAATGTTTTAAACGATAATAATACTAATTATATTGTTATGGATAATAATAATTTTGTTATTAAGATTATTATTACTAAAATAATAATAATAATAATAATAATTATTATTAAAATAATAATAATAATAATAATAATTATTATTATTGAGTTTATTATATTATTATTATTATCATATTGTTATTATTATTATATAATTATTTTTATTAGGGTTTTAGTGGAAACCATAAGCGGCCTCCCTCTCCCCCTTCCCACTCCCTCAAGAGCCACCCCCTTCCCCTTCTAGGCTCACGTAACCCACCCCCGCATGCGTTCCTCTCCTTAGGCATGCCACCCCCACTCCAATGGTCACACGCCCTCCTCCTTTGGGGAATTTCCCTCATATGGAACCCCCTCCCTCACGTATCCTCCTTGATCATGAGTGACCGCCTCTACTAAGGACTTCTGGCGTGCCACCCTCCTCCGGTAGTCGCCCCTCCTCCGATTGCTTCTCCTCGCTTGTGCAGCCATCTCCCTCTCTAGTGATTATTCTCTTCATCCCTTACTTCCTTGGTTTTTCTTTATGGATTTATTACCATAAACGAACCATGATTCTTGGGGTTTATTCATGGCTTGACTTTCTTGGGTTTTAGAGTTTGTGGATCATCTACGGGCACCTAATCTTCCATATCTAAAGGTTTCATTGCATTCGCACACAACCAATGTCGGTATTTCCATGTTTTTCATTTCTGGTGAAAACCATTGTGCTTAGTTATATTTAATTAACTTTTAAATGGGTTGTATAACTTGATTATACTCATATCTTGTTCATTGTTATATTCTCTTATTGGTAGAAATTGTTAAAAATAGTTTTTAAGTAATTTTCCTATTTTTGCCTACGTTTTTCCCACAAAATGATGCTTGATCATTTTTTATAAATTGATAAACATGTTTCACACCCCCATGGTTTCTTGTTTTAGCCTATTTTAGTGTTTTGGTATTGGTAAAAATAGATAAAACTAGTTTTTTGGGTAATGCTTCAACTATTCCCATGTGTTGGTGCCCTTAAAGTGTTTGATAAAATTCCCATTTTCTTCTTATATTAAATCAAGCATTGTTATGATATTTTTCCCTTGAAATATTTTGGTAACTTAGTAACAATTTTATTAATTTGTATTAATATTCAAATTGGGTGCCTTTTTGGTTTATTGGCTATATTGTAATGTTTTGGGAAAGAGTTTTCATGGTTGCAAAAGAAGGTTGGTTGTGATCATGCAATTTTGGGGAATAGTTGGGTTTTGTTCCTTGAGTGGTTTCTTTAAGCTGTTTCAAAATCATTTTTCAAATTTTATCCCATTTTATAATATAATTTTTTGGGGTGTGTGTTTGGCATAACGGTCTGTTTGGTATATTTTATAAGGATGAATGTTTTACATAATGTTTGGAAAGGATTTTGTAATGGTGGTAAGATATATAAATATTAATGGATTATTTTTATTTGAAAACATGCAAGTGATATTAGGTTTTTTTAGAAATGTTTTGTGAACTATTGTGTGATGTGTTGGTATTGAATGTATTGAAGCCTTAGTTGTGACTTTCTGTTGCGTTTGGAAATGGAATTTGGTTTTAAAAGTGTAAAATCCCTATTGGCATTTTTAAATGTTTATGTAGTGTTTTATGAGCATATGTGACGTGACACCCCTGTTGGAACCTTCAAAGAAGTGATACACAAGTATGTATATGTGTTTGTGTGTGTGTGTGTGTGTGTGTACAGTGGGCACCTCTATAAGAGGTATTTCCCCGTTATGTGATACCGTTTAGGGTGTCCATGTTTTTGGTAGGAATGTGTGGTGGAAACAAGTAAGGTGACTCGTACATGTGAGGGCCTCTTACATCATATTACAACCACTATGGGTTCCTGGATGTCTTTTAGAGGATGGAGTGACGGTTGCTGACCAACCGTGATTAGACGGGTTATGACCCTTGGATTTGTTGTTAGGCCAGGTGGAATGTGCCACTTGATTGGTAAGTTGAGGGAAGCAAGTTGGTTATAGACTTAGGGTCTTCACCAAACTCTAGTAGGTGGATTCGAACTGATTGTGTCCAGGGTTCATCTAAGGATATTTTGGAAAGCTCATGGTTACTATATTTCTCGTGCTTCTATACTATTTGTTATGCTTTGTTTTTTCTTCATTTTGAACTATTTATTTATTTTCATCTTTAATTTTTCAATTATTTTCAGAAAACCCTTATTTTTATTTGGTTTGGTTGTTGATTATAATATAGTAATTTGGTTTTGAAAATAGAATGTGGCATGTGTTGTATTTTAAAATAGGAAATGTATGTTTGTTTAATAAAATTTGAAAAAATTATTTTTATAACTTTATTTCAATATATTTTTAATGGTTTGTTTGGGGAAAGAAAACACATGGATTCTCTGGTGATTTCCTACCAAGATGTCTAGCTCACACCATAATTGTTCCAGTCGGTGTCGGTTGACCTAATCTGTTTTGCAGGTCTTTCTTTTTGTGCACGTTTCCAGGTTAATGTCCTCATAATCAAAGCATTTTGGTCTCTTGGTTGGTGGTGACATTGAGGTCATATTGAGGTGTGGTTATATTTTCAATTTTATATTCATTTTTTTTATTTTTTTATTTTTTATCTTGTAACTAAATCAGTCTACTTATTTATTTAATATTCAGTTCTATGTTATCTACTTGTTCCGTTTTTATTTTGTTCATCCTTTTAATTTCTTTTATGATTAAATAATTACCACTTGTAGGTTTTAATTCCCGGCACTAGTTTTTATCTAATGGTGATCGAGAACACCCTTTATCCCATTCCATGGACTGGCATGGGTGACTGTTTCAGGGTCGACCTAGGTTGGTTCTTGATAATAAACATGATATAAAATAGTGAAATTAAAATCCACTTATATTACTTCCTTTTATATTCCTTCCAAAAAAAGAATCTTTTAAGACCTCAATCAAAATTATTGGGTAGGTTCTTCCATATAATGGTGCTCTTGGATTGCCTTTTGTAAGGCTAGAAAGTAATTGGTAAAAAATATAATCTTTTCAAGGTTTTTCTATAGATATATTCCAATGGATTATTTTTTAACTTATTCATGTAATTTTTTTTGGGTTACACATATTTGGTAAACCCTTAGGAGGGATACCAAAGTAATATGTTTGAGTGTTTCCATATAAAGGATTAGACAAAGGGTTGTATACTCAATTATCCAAGGGGAATATATGATTTGATTAGGATGATTCCCTATCTAAATAGCTAAGTGGTGAGAGTAACAACACAAAAAACTCATTTATAAGTAAAATATAGATATTTTACCAATGATATATATTATTTGTTTTAATTTGGAGACATCATTTTAATGGGATCTTGTTTAATATATGTCCTTATTAAATGTTTAATAAATTACAAATCTCATATAAAGAAAACATTAATTTAAGATAAATGACACCAAAATAATTATTATCTAGCTTGATCTTTTGACCAATATATGGAATGGAGAAACATTGTGGGAGTATCTCCCTAAAATGTTGCCATAATTTTATGAATAATTCCCAAAAAAGTGGAAAATACTATATGTTTCAACAATATCTTCCTTAGAAACCAACCGGTGATATTTTCAAAAATTATTTTGGTTATTTATTATATGTATCCTAAAAAATCACGTTATATCTCGATAATTATGATAGTTACCATGAAATATATGTCTCAAAATAAAAATAATACCCTTTATTCCTATTAAATTATAGATAACATAAAAAATACTAATCAGAATCAATATATTCATGGATGATATAATGTGTTAAAATAACATTTTCTATTAAAAATTTATTGACAGAACCTCATTCTACACTCATGTACAAAATATGATTGGGTACAATGATGATTTTGAGAATCTAGGATTTCTTATTGAGGATAAATTACCCATAGTTGTTATTGTACAATCACCATAAGAATAGTTACAATTTTTTCTGAATTATAATATGAGTGAACTATGAGAAACCATAACTAATATATTCAATATTTTGAGGATAGTTTATCATGGAATGTGATGGCTTGGATTAAATAACTTGGAAATATTATAATAATATAAATTTACTGGTTATAGGTAGAAATCGGAAAGAAGAAGATGTCGATAGTCTAAATCATCTTCTATGTCAGAAAATATAAAAGGATGATAATGTTTTCATAACAGAATAATTTTACGTTAGAGAAGAAATTATCTAGCTTATCTTGAGGGTTAAAAGAATCATATTACAAAGTCCTCATAAGGTTTAAATATTATAGTATTCAATTATATTTTTTGGTAAAATATACTATATTAGTTTATGATTTATAATTTTTGTAAATATACTAGAGGTTAAAAGATGAGAAAGGATTTAAGATTTAGAGCTAGAGGTTTTCCTTCAAGTAATGGTGTAAATTACGTTCTGAATTTATTACTTAAATGCTTTATGAATGGATTCACCTATTATAAGATATTTACTTATCACAATAGTCTATTAAGAAAGGAATTTAAATAATAGTTTTATAAAAAATGATATGGTTGTTTTTGATACACGTATTTATTATTTTATAATTCTATTACATGATTTAAGAGATAATAACATGGATTTTCATGTTAGGGAATTAATCTTATTTTTATATAAGTAAATTTTTGGACAATGTAAAAAAATTCAATAAAAGTTTACCCAATGTTCTCAAAATGTTTACAATATAATTACTAAGAATATGATGTAAAGTTTCAACATTTTTTACATAAAAACATTTGTGAAAAGGTTTAAAAAAGTTGAAAATTTATTTTAAAAAATTAAACAATGTTACCTCAATGAACCGATTATTGTTTTTGAATCCTAGAGTTGTTCAGAAAAGAGGGACAAGGATAAAAAATTTATTTTCAAATGAAAATGATAAAAACTCATAGAATACCATATGTTAATAGTTTTTTATTTTTTAAATATTCCCATTAATGGGAAATAGTATTTATATCCTAAAAATATAGAATTTTTTGTATCTTAGAAAGATATTCTGAAAGGAATATAATATCTAAGAGACTAGTGATAGTATGTTTGAACTTAGAGAAGTTAGAAGTTAATAAAATAATAGATAATACCGGTCCAATATTAAGATGATATTTTACAATGATATCCTAGAAACATTTAGGGTATTGTGGTAATGATAAATTTAAAATATTTTCATTTGTTATTATAAAAAGTGTATACCACATAACCCTCAAAGGGTTTAGGATATACTGGTATCGAAATAATGTAAATAGTTACATTATTTATGATGGATTTCATGAAGAAAAGAATTAATGGAAATGGTTCAAAGAATAATGGTGATGGTGATCATAGAATGAGTTATATGTAGAAAACCGAATTTCACATTATATCATTTTATGTTATGAAGTTATGGATTTTGAATGTGCTAAATTTTTAAATGATCATAATATGATTCCTAAATCTCACCATTATTTAAATTTCCATACTTTATAGGCATGACTCACAAAAAGTGTTTAGTGGGAGATTTTATTTTTATGGTCAAATAAATATGTAATAGGAATTACATATACATTTAATGAGTGAATAAAACCCCACAAGTGAATCATAAATGAGGATAATTCGGTATTTTATCATATATTATATGATATTAAAACACTTATGTTGGGTTTATTAAGTATTATTTTAATATTTAAGAAAATAAAATGTACCATATTAGAGGAAAAATACACTTTATAATTTTTCATATTTGACACAAAACATGACATATAGATGTAAATTTAAATATGCTTAATGAAAATTGACCTATCAAAGTATGAAATTATGTTATATCTAACTGATTTTCATCATGGATCATTTTAGGTTATAAAAAAAATCTAAGGTTAACATGCATATAATTCTTTTATAGAGATACAATATATAATCAGGAGGTTAAAAAAAGTATTTTTGTGCATTGGATACACATTTATATATACCACATAGAGGGTCACACATGAGGTATTTGATATACTATAGGTTATTGGATCATATTTATATCCTTGTTACTTGAGTTTGGAAAGAAAACTAACATGATAATTTTCATACTTTGATATCCTACATTCAAAAGACATCATGTTGACATAGTAAATATGATGGCATTTGAGTATATTGTTGATCAAGATGTCAGTTGGAGCTTAACCAATATATTTTCTTCCCTATCATATGACAACTATTACAAATGATTCCTTGACTGAGATAGGCTAAGATGTGTATGGCTAAACCTAGAAAGTACATATGATGTTCTTATCTATTTATATGAGAGGCGTCTTATGTAATAATCTCTGTCGATGAATGAGATGTGATATATTAATTAACCAAGTCCATCTATACTTAAATAATTGAGAATTTGTGAGTTGAATACATTTCATTGGAATACTCCATTACCCATGGTCACTCGATGTCCTGGAAATAGATTATAAGAGATAAATAACATATACATATGATTTATGATGGTGCAAATAGGTATTGAGTTTCATGTGTTTGATGAAGATGATTCTAGATACCTTAAAATCTTTAGTATCATTGACTATTTTATATAGGAAACTCTTTGATTATGTTTATGTATCTAGTGATTAATATATTTTTTCAATTCTATAAAACCCTTTGAGGTTACACATTGTAGTTTACTGAATAGGGATGGGGTTTTACTCAAAGAGATTTTATATAAAAAATTATAATTAATCCAAAAAAATTTGTATGTTTATTAATAAGGTATTACATATGATATGATACATGGTGAAATTAATGATATCTCACTGGTTTTTTGGAATATAACCAAAAAGGGTTATAGAATATATCTAAAAGGAGTTTTGGATATTTTTTACAAGTTATTGTCTATAACATAATATAAGAATAAATGGAAATAAATCATTGATGATTTAGTGAAAGTGGAAGATTGAATGAGATATTTTTTAAATACTTATATATATGTGAAATATTTATCTATTATATTTATGAATTTCTTGAAAATTATGATTTTTATGCATAAAGGGGTATATTATACTATACAAACTATGATAATAATAATATTTTGACACAAAAGAAACTTTATCAAGTTTTATATACATTATTAATGTGTTACATGGTATATGACTAAATATTGGATAGATGTGACGTATGAACGTGAAAAATAAGTAACTCATGTGTTGTAACACATGAGTTAATGCAATTACACTAACAAAGTATCCTTGAGAGTAATTAAAATCCACACCCATGTGATGGATATGGGTGGGTGGAAACTTGGTAGAGACTCCATGAAACCCAAATCTCACTTATTATGTATCCTTAATAAATTAAGGTTCTAACACACTAGGGATGAAATAGATTATATTTCTTATGATGAATAATTGAGGAAAGTCATGTGGTTACCTCTATAGGTTGGAGGCCTTTGTCTTCTAATCTTGTGATCTTCGTAAAACTCATTTGATTATATTTACTATAGTTTATTCATTTTTAGTTTCATTAATTTAATATTGCTTTACCCTAGATCCTTTTATAATGGATTTAATTGAATTTTTGGTATATAATAAATGTTATTAGACCATAAAAAATTCTTTTACTCGTCTTGATAGTCCACTAAATGGAATTTAGATACTTTATTTTCTAGAACCATTATAGGTTTTTCAAAATTAGTTTTAATGAAATAATTATTGAGGATAATTCCTTATGAAAATATAATTAGTATGTGATATATTATTCATAATTTATTTCCAATAAAGATTTCATCTAAAAATTAAAGAATAATTCAAAGTAATTTACCTATAAATATTATCCAATTTTGTTCAATCTAATCATTCTTTTCCACTTCTCAAAATCATTCCATATTTACATACTATAACTTTTTTACTATATGTATTCCTTGGTTACCTTTTAAAATCAAATTCTTATGCAATATAAGGTTTATCCCATATCTACTAGGTCCATACCTGTAGTTAAACTAATTCTTAGCTTCACTCATGTATTCCACTCCTCTATAATTTCACTTAGTAATGAAAATCCCATATATCCTAAATGATATTATTCATACTTAGAGATGGGTACCAAAAGAATAATTTATCCAACTATCCTTTTATAATATGTTCTATGTTATTTTGTTTCCGTTCTTTCAACCCTTCCAACCAATACCCTTGGATTATATAAAGGGAACTCAATTATATATGATTATATATTTTATATCTTCAAATCGAATATTTATATTCATAATCCTTCTAAACACTTATCTTCTTATTATATAACTATGGAGATGAAAATTATGTTTCCAACTTATTTGATCACAGTTAGACGATGTGTATTTTTCCTTCATTCTTACTATTGATTTTTTGAAACCCATTCTCTATCCCATGTCATTATTTTAGGTTTCTCACTTGTGGATTAATTACTCTTACATATATTAATTTATCATATAAAATATTTTTAAACCTTTCAACTCATTTCCTTAGAGATATCCTCATAATATATTGGAACTTTACATAAAGACATGTAATTTGTCTGATGCATCTTTTATCAAATGGAAATCCAAATGTCCCGTATCTGTTCCGTATATTGATAATTACATCTAAAATACTAAAAATGATTCTATCCAAAATCACCATAATAAATCATAGGATCACCTTCACCCATTTTTCACCTACATGAAAATTTTCCCAAGATCCTCTTGTTAATGCATATAATTTTTTTTCTAAACTTCCATCAACTACTACAATTTGGACTGGTATATATTTTCCATTTTTGAAAAGTGAATCTAAAAAATCTATTTTACTTGAAAAGGAACATAATTGAAATTATTATTTATAGTCTTAATTACTCTTTCTTGATTTATCAATGACATTATACAAAATTCACTATCTATTTTTTATACTTTAGTTATCTATTCCACCTAAACTATCTTGGTAATTTCTCGATATTATACTCATGAATTTTGGTATACATTAGACCAATAAACTCTATGAATCTTCCATCCTTCAAATATTTTCCTTATAAAGATATTTTTATTTCTTTAAGAATTCACAAGATTACCTTTCATATATTTGAGCCTTATATGCTCTAAAGATTATTATGGAGAAATAGTCCATGCTCAAATAATTGTTATTAAAAGATAGATAAAAATTATATTAGGGTTCTTCCAGTTTTCACATAATATAGAATATTTATATTATGGGTAGGCTGAATATAACAAATTCCATATATCATTATTCAAGTATATATATCCTCCCCATACAGGCCAAAAAAAATGTTTTTAGCATGTCTTTCATCAGTATTGATTTGAGACTACATCTTCTTATGTAAAAATTGTGGAAATTGGTAGCTCTGTGACCTTTATTTTCATAGAAAAACCATCAATCATAATTGGAAAAAATATAGCTTTAAGGAATCTATGACACTTCCCATATTTCATAGTATATTTTTCTCTCAAAAATTTATAGAATCTATTTGGTCTAATATATCACTTTTATTTTTTTCGGATTTCTAACTAAAAATCTACATGATGATATTAACTTACAAAAATAATATATACTTTCTTGATTGATTTATTTTATTCAAACATTTCAACATAGAAGATTATTTTAAAATAATTAAGGGTGGTGTATACGATGCTACATCCTAGTTGGACAACATCTATATATTCTCACAATTCCCTCAACCATCATGAAATATGATGAACTCATATATGGAATATTTTTCACATATTACATGAAAATAATCTAATTATTGTAGAGTCTTATCACATTATTTAATGTTTCTCCTTGAATCCCTAAACGATTTTGTAAGTTTTTATACTAATAAAGGTAAGTATTTAATTCTTTTTGAAATGCATTAGGAAAACTACCTAGAATATTCTATATAAATAAATCAAAAGAATATGACTGATCAATAGGTTGAAGAAGATAATAATAATATTGTAAATCAAAAATATAATATTCAAAATAAAACATGTCCAAAATTTGTATTTTGTTTGATGTTTTTATAAATTTTTCTAGAAATTATATTTAATGATTGATTAGTGAATTCCCAAAAAAAGTTCTTTTTTTGAAAGTCATCTACAAATAGTAAAACCTCGATTTAGAAAGTGAAATATTACTGGATATCCATTCTTAGTTGTGAGTGTCTTGACCACATATCCCAAAATCACCCTACATTACCCCTAAATATATATCCTATGAAATTGATTACACTATCTGTGGTTCATGAATAGAAATCAATTGATAATATATATTATCAAAGCTCTATAGTATATTTAGGTATATATTCTCCTAGATCCATATTGTAATAATTCATAAGAATTATACCATGTTATGGTAAACATTATGGATTAATATTCCTTGTTCTTTACTCATATTAATTATATCTAGGATATGTGGGATTTACTTTTGGATTAGTGTTTTGAAATAACTCTTTGATTTTTTTTTATTCCTTAAGAGTTGGTTCTGGGAGATCTCCTACCATAATAGCTTTGCATCCCAAATATTTACACTGAGTCCTTTGATCAGAGTTAAAATCAGTTATTTCATCTTCTTCTCTTTGAATCAATATTTTCAGTACTATACTTTTATTTTGATCATTAGAGACATGTTTTATACCTATAAGATCCCATTTTTCCATTTAACTACCTCATTGATCTATTTTTGGTACTCTTTTATACTCTACATAATACTCAAAACCTATTCCAAATTCACATTATCTTCTATTAATAATGTCTAAGAAAAATATAATGTGGTATATTTCTTTAATATTCTTGAATTTTATGAATCAAACTATATAAGTGGATTTATATTCATGATAAAGGCTCTTGGATAAATGCGGGCTTCATCTGATTCTCTACCTTCAAGACACTACTAAATATTGTTAATATTTTCTCTAAATAAATATCATGTTCGGAACATATTTTAACTTCTAATCAATTCATATGACCCTATGTATTTCATAAAGTTCTTTCTAGGTCTTATACTAGAAACCTCTCTAGTTATAGCTAGGATTTCATTTTCTTAATTTCAAACTTAGGTGCTTCAATATTATCATTAGTTCATTTAGATTTCTTCCCTAACATAATAAATTCATGTTTTTCTGTGATTCTAACATAACTTATGGTATTTGATGTTACATTCTATGACAATATTGAATGGATTTGTTCTCATAATACCTTATCCTACCTTAAAAATTCCCTAATAGTAGAGACCTCTATCTATTGAATCTGAAATCACTTTATATAATTTTAATTGATGTAGTGCTCAGTCTAGCTTAATTACTTCCTCCCCATACTCTGACACAACTAGTGGATGATAACTCCTTCCATAGGGATTATACAATTTAACTTCAAATTTCATGGTCATACATTTTACTATGTGAAGAAATGTTTATATGGTATGATGAGTTATTAGAAGAACTAAACCAATAAAATATTTTATAGAAATTATTTTCAAATACCAACACCTACATTATTATTGGAAAGAAAATATATGTAATTTATTTTTGGTAGAAATCCCAACACACTCATGATAATCATTAAGAACTCAAGGAGGAAACTAAGTGAACTGAATCCTAGCTTTGACAGTCTATGTTTCTATGAAAAATAATAAAAATAACACTATGATATTTATAAGGTGATATAATTTTCATAGTAATGTATATTATTGTTATAAAATGATCTGGAGTTAGACCAAATATTCTATATATTTTGCAGTGGAATAAAGGGAGAGTTCAAGTTGAATCCTCCAATCAAACTGAATCCATTATCATGAATACAAATCCATATATAAATTAGGATATATACAGTGAAATTTTATCTTGGTGATATACTTTAATATATAAGGTCAATTCTTTAGTAGGATAATCTCAAGAGTATTAAAAATAGGTTTTGAGTATTCCATAGAGTATATAAGATTACTAAAAACATATCCATGATATAATTATATAGGAAAAAATGGAACATATATATATAGAACATGTCTCTAAGAATCTAAATAAAAATATCAATAATGTAGATGTATTATATGATATAATATGTGATAATATGAGAGGAAATAAGATCATTCATATCCCAATTAAAGGATAATTATAAAACATTGGGAATCTAAGCTAGAACGGAAGGTGATCTCCCCAAAACCAACTTATTGGGAATGACGTAATGATTCATTAAAATATTAGATTTAAAAGATCATTCAGAAAGTAGATACCATAAATCCTAGTTATTATTAGGAGGAAAATAAACCTATGAAGGAATATCAATAAGGTGTATTATGGATTATTATGAACTTTAAACTAGATTGCGTAAAACATCCTTGAGAATACATTAATTATTAGTACCTAGACAATTGATATTATACGGTATTTGTGGTTTTACGGTCATAGAGAATAGATATCATAATAAATTTGTAGAAGCTACCATGATGGAAAATTCAAGTTAATTTCAAGTTATTCTAGTAAGACATGTTGAATTGAGAATAAATATTCAAGAATATGTCACTTTCCCAATCGAAGATATACTAGTAGTATATTATTTCCTCAAACATGATTTTGAGGGGAACTCATTGGTTTATTAGGATGTAAAATTGGTTTAAATAACTATAATAACTTTAAAAAAATCCATATTTGTGAAATTTGTCATTTTAGAGAATATATTTGTGAGTTTTGGCAGTGGTATTATCTTTCAGACCAAAATATTATGTGTATGCTTTAGATTATTTTACCCAAAAATTTCTATGTAGTTGGTATAATGTCATTCAACAATATTAAAAGTTACTTATTTAGAAAAATAAATATTTAAAAGATACCATTTTAGTTCAAGGAGAAATGATAAAGAATTTGATAAGACTCTATGATATGTAGATGCATGTCTTATAGGATATATGAAATATATATTAGATAATTTTATCTTATTTCCCAATAGTTGATAGTGTTGTAAGAAGATATGGGTATGGTCTGACCTTGTAGAATCTAGGAAAAACTAATAAAAAACATTAAAAACAAAATTTGAGGACAAAAAGTCTGAATAAAAGAAATCACATAAGAAATTATAGAAAATATTTAGAAAAATAAGTTCATTAAGTATATTTCTAGGTTGAAATCCTAAAATTTAAATGTGATATATTTGACCAAATAGAATCTAGAATGGTAAAATAGAAAATTATAATGATCAATATAGAAAATATCCTAGATTCACTAAACTAAAATATATATAATATTGTGATTATTATTGATTTTATGGTAATAAAGGTCACAAATTTGATGCTTTACATGATGAATATATAAGAAGAGTTATCCTTAAAGAAATACATATATAAGATACATAAAATATATTATTGGATTCTATAATGAGAGAATGTATGGACTCAATTAGTGAGTGATTCTATTATTTTTATTTATAGAGTTTAGGAGGAATAATCCATCTTATAATATTAATTGAAGAATACAAATACAATTTTGATCTAACTTAAATTAATAATGATTCTATCAGAGGCTAGTGATCTAAAATAATCTCTAGAGCTAGTAAGGATGGAGGATATGGTTGGTGTTTTATTTCATTCTTTAGAAAATAAAATCCATTTATAACTAAGATATTTTAAATAATGGAATATGCATAGAGTATATTTTTCCATTGTATACCAAAATTCTTATAAACAATATCGAGAAATGACTAAGATCTTCAAGGAAAAAGAGATAGCTAAATTATAGATATGGTATTTTTAATAATTCCATTTCCTAAGATAGAAGGGTTTAGTAAGTCTATTTATAATAATTTAAAGTATGTTCATTTTTGAATAATGTATATTGATGTAGATCCTCCAATTAGAATGTTAAAATATATAATAATCCTAATTACTGTAGTGGATGGAATTTTTTCTAACATCTCTAATGAATTATTTGGAGCACAAGATAATTTATATGTAGTTGTGACATGGGTAAAGGTGATCACATATTTTCTATACATAAGATTTAGTAGAAATTAATAAGAGAAGATCATTTTGAGGAACTTGATGGTTTTAATTGGATGTACACTAGGTAGATGATGTGTTATAGTGATTACAAATATTTATGTAAAGTTCAATAATACTAAGAGTCTGGCTCAAAGGTTGTGTAATAGTTTACAACTATATTCTTGAATGATAGAGTATAAATTATAGAAATGAATTAGAAATTGGTAAACCTGAAAAGTATAACATGGAATTGGGAATATGTTTCACATGATCCATAGAAAGAACAAAAGATAAATAAACTTCTTCCAGATATGACAATGTAAGTTGTAATAAAATTTTCATTTCCAATATTGGATAATATTATGATATAAGGTTAGATGACTTAGAATAAAGATGATTATATTTGAAAAAATTGATCTCAAATTAGTCATATATGAGAGTTATTTGGAGAACCTAAGGATCTCTTTTGGAAGAGATGAAGGTATATTATCAAAACCACCTAGAACATTAGTTTCAAGAAGGATATTTAGATAAAGGACCATTAAAATACCCTTTTATAAGGGTGAATAATATTATTTATGAAATATGGGATCATAATTACCTAGTTCAATAACATAAGAGTAGACTATATTAGTGAAAATATTCGTTAGTGGAACTATAAGTGTTTCCTTCTTAGATATAAGATGTAAATTATATAAAGAAGAATCCAAATATCTTATGTATTCTATATATGAACAAAGATATAAGTTACAGTTGTTAATAATAAAATTTTTGTGATTCAAGAAGTGGAAAATAGCTTTCAAATTGGACCAAATGGGGGAATATCTGTAGATTTTTTTTTATTCATAAATTTAAAAAACAATTCTTGATTGGTAGTTTATTATATAGCTGATATCATCTTGTAAACTTATTTTGAAACAAAATTGTCCTAAATAATTATTTTATTCCAATAACTATTGGAAAAATTAGAATATTTTCAGATGAGCATGTACATTCAATCCAAGTGGAAGACTATCGAGAGGAAGATATATAATACTATAAAAAATTGAAAAACTTAAAGAATTGGTTGGATTGAATTTGATGAGGATAAATGAAGAAGTGGTATTCTCCAAGATATGATATTACATAGAATAAAATTATTTATAAAACCCTCTAAAATTGTGGTGGATGGTAATTACAAAAGCTATAATTACCCTAAAGAATCCCAAATTGGTTATTAGATGAAAAGGTATTTCCCATCCATACAAAATAATTAAAGAATATGAGAAAAATATTTTAGTATTAATCAATCTTGGATTCATTCAGAATAATGAAATTCCTCATAAAATTGAGGTATTCATGGTTTTTTTATCATTTTGAGAAATATCCTAGTAAATATAGAATAGTTATTGATTATCATGATATTAATAATGCCACATTGGTATATGGATATAATCTTCCTAACAAAATATATTTTAGGAGAAATATTAGGGATGAGAGGAAAATTCTATATATATGTTTGATATAAAATTAGTATATTGTAATATTATGATCAAGGAGGAATAATTACACTAAAAAAATTTATAATGACAATGGGCCTATTTAATATCTATTTAATACACTTAGAATCAAGAATTTTGTATGAATATTTTATAATAGGATGGAACAAGAATTCAGTATATTATAACATTTCATGAAAGAATATATTGATTATGTGATGGTATTAAGTAATAATATAGAATATCATATCAATCATTTATCGTAGGTAGTGAAAGTATTTAAAAATTAGGGATGGTACTTTAAGAAAGAGTGATAATTTAAATGTAACCTATGATATAATTCTTAGAAATGCATAACCATAAATTAAGGAGAAACTTCCACCACATATTATAGAGAAGCTAGAATCTTTCCCTGATGAGAAAGAATATCATAAGTAGATACAATTATTTCTTTCCACATTAAGTTATGGAAGATAATATATAAAATATCTCAGATCCAATCTAGAGAAAAGTATTTCAAAATATAATCTAGAATTAGATACTAATGTTATTAGAGTTATGAAGAAGAAATTTAAAAAACTCTTAAAATAAGAGTACCCAATTAATATTGAAGACCACATTATCTTATTAATAGATACATCCGACTCGCTATGATAATGAATCATACAGATAATAGAGAACCATGATGAATCTATCAATATATATTGGAGTAGATTTTTTAATGGGTTATAAAATAATTATCCAGCCTATGAATAATAATTTCTTGTTTTCTTTAAGGAATTAAGGATAATAATATTTTCTTAAGAATACTTTTAACTATATGAATAAATAGTAATTTTATAATGAATTTTTCAATTATATTGGAAAATTTTTACTTAGGAACAATTAGTGTGACAAAAGAATGAACTAAAATATTTTAAATTTAATATTGATAATATAAAATATAAATATAATATCATTCTAGATGCACTAACACAAAAAATTTGACTCTTGATGTGTTTGTAGAATTTAGTATATCCATATGATATCTTATTCGTATTGATAATAATTATTTAGAAGTATGAAAATTTATCAAGGTAATAAATGAAAAAACCCATAATTTATAAGTAATTCTAGAAAGGGATCTCTTTATAAATACGGTATCTTCATCCAATATTGATGAAATGTTAGAATGAAAAGGTTATTCAAGTATAAAAGCTAAAAACCCTAATGTGAAGAAAAAATATATCCAAATAAAAAGTGTTTATAATGGTCATTATGACACCCAATATGTGTGTAACATGAGAAACAAGAAGTCTTGGAATAAATAAAATATTAAAATATAAGTTGTCCCGATAATAAAATAGAATCATTTCTAAAATTTAAGAATATCAATTAGAGAAATATATTCACAATAATAATTTCAGAAATAACATGATCAAGAAAGTATAAATAATAAGCATGATAAGGATCCAAATCAAGAAGATTAATTCTTGAAATATTTTCAAAGGATTCAAAATATTTCTAAGAAAAAATCATTAACATTATATAACTTTCTCTATAAAAGTAAGGATGATAAAATATTAATGAGGGGTTTGAACTATGTCCTATAAAATCCTAAGGAATTTGATGACTAGATAGAGAATTATTACATGATTTATTATGATATGATTAGTTTAAAGATTATGAAATAAATTTGGTTGAAGGTTTTGGTTCTATTCTTCTTTAGAAAAAAAGATAAAGAAAACATGAATATATATATATATATATATAAATATATATATATATCATGTATGGCCTTGGAACCTGAAGAATTCTCCATTTATCAAAAATATTTTAGAATGGGATAAATTGTATTATTGTTATTTTATAAGATAAATTACACTCTTTTGTAACATCCCGATATTGTAAAGTAAAACCTTGTACTCGATGGCATGTATGCCACACAACACAAGCACATAATGAGATATAATATCCCTATAATTTATCATATATTTACTATTTTAAATAAATTCAATAAATTATATAGATTTCAATGCACGAGATACTAAGTTATTGTCTGATATATGAAACAATGAGTTTCTTCAATGGCTTGTGTTGCACACAAGATCGAGTTTACCAAACAATAATATATTATTGAAATATTATTATTTATCATTATAATAATTAATCTATCTATTAAATTAGAGGATATTAATAGTATGAACTAACATATGAAAATATATGGTTTACACAAATATATAATTAATTAATAGTTTACCAAATAATTATAAATGAAAATATAAACCAATTGAATATAAATGAAATATTATTATTTTTATGTTCACAAAGGAATTGTGTGATAATAAATTAAATTATTTACAATTATTGATTAATATTAATGAAATATATAAGTTATATATTAAATAAAATATTTTTTATAATCATCCAATATATTCGATAGACATAAGATAATAATAAAGTCAATATTACACATAAAAAACCTATATTTTTATTAAGGTGATTTTACCGCCTTTTAATGGATAATCCATTTTAAATCGAATTTTGACCATTTTATAAATTTAATATGTCAAATTAAACTTCAAATTTTAAATTGGAACATATATATTAGGTTAGGGTTTATTTCTGGTATTTTTCTAAAAAATTTTATTTTTTAATGAATAGTTTAAAAAATTGAAATTTAATTCAAAACTTATTTTTCATATAATTAATTTATAAGGTTAAATTATACCTTTAATTTTTTTAAAATTTTTATATGATAATATTTTTATCAATGAATCCAATGTTGGTTATTGGAATCAATTTCGCTTTGAAATTGACTATAAAAACATAGCAAACCTGTCTGCGGGATTAATTTTATTTTAAATATACAACTTATATGATTGTAATATGGAAAAATGAAGTCCATATTTCAAATCAAAAAATTTATAATTTTAGATAAGTTCAACATATTTTTTTACCAAAAATATTAGTGAAAGTAACTAAAATTAATTACAATGATTAAGATTAAATTAATCTTAATAAGAGACTAAACCAAAACCTTAAGAACCAAAACAACCTATACACTTGACCAAAATTCAGTGGATTTAAATATTTATACCCAATACACCATTTTATCTACTTTTTACCATTATTTATCCACTTTAAATAAAGAAAACATTGCTGGGATTTCTTTCTTTTAAAATATTACAAAAGTGACACTCCTCCTCCATTATAAAAGGCCTCCTTTAATCCCACATCCTCACAACTATCAAGACACATTGTATCAGAATATAATATGCCCAAATTTATCTAAAAAAACCTTCACTTCCTCCTTTAATCCTCCCTTTTGGTAGAAAGGAATCCAAGGAAGTCTTTGGTGCAAACCAAAAGTAGTTACCCGATTAAGAGGTAACGTCTTTCCTAAAATTCATTAATATTTTTTCCATTCTCTACTCCAAAAAATTTTATTATTCCATTTTTTTTAAAAAAAAATAGTATCAAAATTATCATGGATGTTTTTATTCAATGTTAACATCATACACTTACACACACTTCCATCTAATGGGTAAAGAACATACTCTTTACGTGTATGGCAGACTAATGCCTCACTAAACGATGATTGTTCAATTTTCTTTTAACCCCTCTCATGGTGTAAATTAAGATAAAAACTCTATTTATATATTTTATATATCATATTTATTATTCCTTTCAGCGAATATAATTATTTTACGACACATATTGTCATACTTTTCATTTTGTGTAAAAATGATAACATCATTTGTAGAAGTGCGGACTACCGCCCCTGAAAGAGATGTGATTCATTCACACTATACATGGAATGTATAAAGTATAATTGTAATTAAACACATGTGACATAAAAAATATATATGATATTAATTAAATATTTATCTATCTAGAAGTATAATACATATCATTTTCTTTATCACCCTTTCAGACACTTAAAAAGTGATAACATTATTCGTGGATGTGTGGACTATTGTCTCCTCGAAAATATGTGATTCCATATACAAGCCTAGAATTATATATATATATATGTATGTATATATGATTAAATAATATGATATTATTATAAAATTATAATTCTATAAATATTGAAGTTACTTACCTTCTTTTCATAACGATTATTGAAAATGGGATATTATTCATGCGTATGTACGGTGTACCTTGTCCATTATTATAACATTGGTTCATTTTTCAAAACCATATTCAATTATTGGTTTTAAAATTATAATTTTTGTATAAATATAATAATTATTTCATTTTTATAGTTATTTAGATGTTATATAATGACCCCTTTGACCATAGTTGTCCAACCAAAGTTGTTTTGACACATAAACCAAATTTAGTCAAAGCACCCGATAAAATCCTAATTGTTTTAGCAGTTGTATATGAAATTATAATATGTGAAATAAAAGTTATGATAAACATGAAAAAATTTCTAAAAAAAATTAAATAATTAACATAATATTATTATATAATAATTCAAAGTATGTTCACCCAAAATGAAATGCAAGGTAAGGATTTTCATCTCACTTTTTACATCCGGCAGATGAATGTCATGTTCACCATTTACTTCTTTTGTGTGGTGTATCTATTGAACATTTTGATATATTATATCCTGAATTATTTTATCTTCACAGTATTTAGATGTTTCATTTTATGATTATTACTTTTGGATATTTTGATTCAAATTCAAGGGATTCTTGACTTATTTTTATTCTGTGAGTCATACTTAAGAATTGTGCACCTAATTTCTTATATATATTGTATGTAATTCCACATTAACATGTAATATCATAAATAAATATTTCTTTAAGGGATTCTGATTTTCAATTTTAATTATTTATTTTAATGTTATTTGAGTTAAATGTTTGCAAGTTGAATATAATTTCATAACTTAATTTCTTTTCATTGAGTTATATTACGTCCTCGTTGTTGTTAATATTCTAAGATTATGTGTGTAATCACTTTTTACCATCTATTATTTTATTTCCACTTAACTTATGTGGATTTACCATTTATACACATTATCTACTCATTTATTGATTTTCACTTTGACGTTATATCCTTTTCAAAGGGTTTATTACAAAATCTTAATTTTCTTCAAGATTAATTGTACTTGAATTTCCATTCGAGGAAGTTATTATATAATTGTTCAATAAACCCTTTTAATTTTAATTCCATCTATTTCTTAATGACCGTTATCAATTATAGTACCATTTTTACACTCTATTTTACTCAATTGTTATATAAAATTATTTTATGAAAACCCGATTTCATTTATATCTTTAGTTGGAGAACCTCTTTCCATCTAAAAACCATGTTTTGTTAAAATGCTTCAAAATTATTTAGTAAAGAAAATTTTAACCATTTTCATTTTATTAATGATTTTAAAGTAATATTCTTGTCATTTTCCCGACAAGTCATTTTTTAAACCTTTTTATTGTGAAAAATGAATTTTATTTTACCTCATACGGCTTGTACAGATTTACCCACTATCATTTCATTGAGGCCTCCTTTGCATGTTTAAAAGGACACTTTTTAATGAATTTTTTTTCGAAATCTATTTTAAAAAAAATAAAAAGGTTTTTAATAATAAAATATATTTTTATAGTATTTATATTCATCAATAATAACTACCCTTTATTTTACTCCAATTGAGATTTTTTACTAATACCATCCTTATTCTTCCTCCGGAACGTTTACTATTGATTTGGACAAGGATAGTATTCACATTGACTTCCTTGATTCATTTGTTTGTCCCCGTGAAATATTCATTCTCCTATGATCGTTGAACATTGAATTTTCACATGAACATCCTTTTCATTTATCATGGATATTACTATTGTATAAACCGTATAACTATTTATATACCGTGTCTACTATGATATTATTTGATTATTTGGTGAAATATTGATAATTTTTTATTCTTTATTCAATATGTATATTGATAAGTCATATAGTATATTAATTAAATTTGTTTCTTGATATGAATAAATTATTTGGACATGAAATGATGGGTGGATCCCGAACTTTATATAACTCCTTGATGCATCAACAGGTTCTCATGAGACAAATAAGTTGTGAAAATTAAACAAGTTTCTATATATAGTTTTAAACTATCTAGAATATGGATTTGGATAGTTGAGTTTTTCATGTGCCTAAGACATGAATTCCATTAATAAATCATTTCCCTTATATATAGTTTCACTTATTATTCATCCATGAGATTTTGTGTTGACATATCTATGGATACATTTTATTTTAGTTTATTGATTAAATGGATTGTGGTTTATTTTCATACATTAACCTATTTATTTTTCCTTATCATGTTATTTGAATGGAATGTGTTTCCAGTTATTACATTTCTATATTTTTTATACACTTTTGTTCAACTTATTGATTATATGGCATGTGAATTCATTCATTTACCTTTCCATATTGACAATTCTCATTGATTCATTATTGTTTGCACTATATTTTTTCCTTAATGAGCATTTGACCTCACTATTATTATATTTATTTCCCCAATAATCCAAGAAGCATACTATGAATGATATGTAGAGATTTACTAGATAAATTAGATTTATCCTCAAAGATATGTATTTAGAAATAATAAAAATATTCTGTTGGATATAGTGTATTTATTTGTAATACAAAACACATTTATGTATCTGGTTTACTAAGACTTCTAAACTGATTTGTCCTTCAGGACTTGATTCTTTGTAATAATTGTAATGTAATTAATAGCAGACTCTAGATCTGAACATTTTTGGTCAGGTTTCTACATTTAGGATCAAAGGAATCTTAATAAAAACCATGCGAACTAGATTTAGAAAAATTTAGGTTTGAGAATATAAACCTAAGATATCATTTGAGGATAATTATAAAATATCAACCTAGAATTTTGGTAAGGTAGAGATAATGTGGGTCTTCCTAGAAATACATCCATATATAGACACTACAAGTAGACTTGATTATGGAACAAATTTACCTATGAGTAATAACTATGACAAGGTATTATAGGCTTGACCTGAGGTAACCTGGTACACAAAAATAGGTCTTATTGCACACCTGGTTTGACACTCTTGTGGGATATGCTTAGTATAATCCATTCTTTCTTTAAAAACTATTATGAAGAATTTTGAATGAATAAAGACATTGAATGGTCAATTTTTAACCTATAATGTTATTGATTTAAAGGTAATGTGTCATGATTTAGATATATTATAAATGATTATATACCTTTACTACTAAGGCTTTTATTTCTCACAATATTCTTTCTAGTTTTACTCAATGGAAGGAACCCAAAGTATTCAAGTTGAAATCAAATATGAAGGAAAAGGTGGTGAAAATGAGAAATAAAAATAGGTATTGAAATGAATAAAGGATATCATGTTTATTCCAAATTATTTTTCCAAAAATATGATAAAAAATATATACCTTTACCAACTCTAGAACACACCAAAGAATAGAATGATGGAGGTTAATAAGTGATCGAGTGGTGGAGACCATAAAGAAAAGAAGGATCAATTTAAGACATGTGAGAAGTGTGGAAGGAGACACCTAGTAAATTTTCATAATAGAATAATGAAATGATTTATGTGTGGGAAATAAGTACATAAAGAAAAGGATTATTGAGGAAAAATTAAGAGTATGATGGAAGAAAATGAAACTAATCCTAAGGATCCATTTTTGGTTTTTTGACTTAAATGTAGGGAACATAGGAATTGCCCAAGTCAATGACCACTCTAAATGGATAAACTGTTAATCATAGAAGGATGTATGTAGGAAATAAATGGATGACATAGTTATATATTTTGAATGTAATGAAAAACATATTTTAGAGGTTATTTAATGATTAAATTTCAAGAATGTCCATTAGATTCGTTTTTAAAGTTAAATTACATTGGTTTTAGAAAATTACAAACAATATTTTGGGTGACAACCAATCAAGTCGAGAAAGGCTGCAGGGATAAAACCCATGACTGAAGGATGATAACGGTTTCATTCCTACCACTGGATTATGTGATGTCCTAGTTTATGTGTAATTATTTTAACAATTTTACGAATAAATATTAATGATGAAACAATATTATTATTTTTAGTTTTAGAGATTAATATATTAACCATATTGACTTTGGATAATATTTAGAGATAAATATTTAGACTTTTCAATCTTTTATCAGCCTCAATATCCTTTAGAAATGACTTTTAGTGCTTTAGTGATTAATGTTAGTTTCTGGATACCCATTTCTTGAGGTAAGGGACAAATTTGAATTTGATCCAACATTAAAAAAAGATGATTTTTTTTATGAAATTGAAATGTATCAAAAAATTATATTTACTTGTATTCATAGGTAGTAGAATAATTACTCAATATTAAAAAAAATGATATAAAAACATGTTGTTTGAATACAAAAAAAGTTTTAGCAAATGGTCAAAAAAATCATCACATATTTATGGATTTGAGGAACTCAACTTTCTATTGATCATTAAATTATTTTTTATTTATGAAATAAATATGTACCTATAAATATTTATTTTTTTCTTCTAAGTACTTATCTCGACCTTCCAGAAATTTTCCCTTTCTTAGATACATAGTTATATGTTATTCCATGTAACCCTTGTACTTCCCATTCTATCTTTGCTAGAGGATGTTTTAAAAACCATTCTCACAATGTGAGATTTTAAAATTGTAAATATTAGATAATCTATTACCACGATCAATTTTAAATTGTGCGAAAGAAATTTAATTAAGGTGGGGAGAATGTAACATCCCAAAATTCTAAAGTATATCTTTTTATTTGATGGCGTGTATGCCACGCAACACAAGTGTATAAGAGGATATAATATTCATGATTGTTTAGGGTATATAATATTTTAAATAAATTCAAAATATTCTATAGTTTTCAACAAGCATTATACTGAGTCATCATGCTACATATGCAACAATGAGTTTTTTCAGGGTCTTGCGTTAAATGCAACACCAAGTTTTACCAAAAAATAATATATTATTAAAATATTTTTATTTAAAACAATAAAAATTAACCTATTTGTTATATTAGTGGTTATGAATAGTATTAACTAAATTATGCAAATATATTTTTTACAAAAATATAAAATTAATTAAAAGGTTACCAAATAATTATAAATGAAAATTCAAATGAATAGAATATAAATGAAATTTTTTTATTTTTATTATCACAGACAAATTTTTTCGTAATAATTTAAATTAATTTAAATTAGTTAATTATATTAATTAAGTATATATGTTATATATTAAATAAGATATTTTTGATAATCATACAATATATTTTATGGACATAATATAAGAATAAACTCAATACTACACATAAACATTTGTATTTTTATTAAGGCACTTTTACCACCTTTTAATGGAGAACCCATTTTAAATCCAATTTTTGACCATATTATAAATTTAATATGTCAAAATAATATTCGTATTTTAATTTGGAACATAAAAAATAGCATATGGGGATTTTTTTTATTTTTATGTGAACTTTTATTTTTTTAATGAATAGTGAAAAATACTGAAATTTAATTCAAAACTATTTTTTCATATAATTTATTTATAAGGATAAATTATAATTATAATTTTTATTAAGTTTTAATTGGATTATATTTTTATAAATTAATCCAATTTAGTTTATTTTAATCAATTTCACTTTGATATTGACTATAAAACATAGCAAACATTATGTCATTTCTACTTTAAAAACATGCATTGTGATCTCATCTACGAGATTAATTTTAATTTAATTTCTACCACATATAAGATTATAATTTATAAAAATGGATACCATATTTTTAATAATAATAATTTATTATTTATAATAAGTTAAACTTAGTTTTTTACCAAAAATATTAGTGAAAGTAATTAAAATTAATTAAAAAGATTAAGGCTTAATTTAGCATAATAAGAAACTAAACCATACCTTTAAGGAAAAAAATGACCTATAATCTTGTCCAAAATAAATTTTATTTGAATATATAGACCCTATACTCAATTTTATCTATGTTTTACCATTATGTATCCACTTTAAATAAAGAAAACGTTGTTGGGGTTCCTTTTAAAATATTACAAAAGTGACACTCCTCCATTATAAAAGGCCTTCTTTCTTCCCACTTCCTCAAACCTCTCAAGCGACTTTTTTAGACCAAAACTATTCCTAAATATATACAAAAAATCCCTCACTTCCTCTTAGAAGCCTCCCTTTGTGAAGAAAGCTATCCAATGAAGTATTTTTGTGAAAACCAAAAGGAGTTACCTGATTAAGAGATAACATCTTCCCAAATGATCTTTAATATTATTTCCATTATCCATTACCTAATTTTTTTTATTTAATGGTTACATAAAAACAAAAATATAATAAATACACTATTATTTTTATACTCATATTTTGACCTACACTTACACACATTTCCATCTAATAAGTAACAAACATACTATTTACATGTATAGAGGACTACCGCCTCACTAAATATTGATTGTTAATTTTTTTTACCGCCTCCCACAGTGGCCATTATAATGGAAACTATATTTATATATTTTATATATAATATTTATTATTTATTTAAGCTTTTTTAATTCTTTTAAAAACTATATCATTATGCTTTTCAATTTGTGTAAAATTGATAACATCATTTGTGGAAGTGTGGACTATAATCCCCTTAGAGCAATGTGATTCATTCACACTATACATAGAGTGTATAAAAAATAATTTTAATTAGACATATGTTATATACAAAACATATATATGATGTTAATTTAATTATTAAGTTTTTTTTAAATATAATATATATCATATTCTTTATCACACTTTCACACACTTAAAATGTGTTAACATTGTTCGTGGATGTCTGGACTTCCGCCTCCTCAACATGTTTTCATTCCTTTTACATAACAAGAAATATATATATAAGTATATATGACTAATTAGTATGGTTTTATTATATAATTATCATTATAGAAATATTGAAGTTACATTCCTTCTTTCCATAATGATCATTAAAAATGGGAGCGTTACTCATGCGTGTGTACGGTTTACCATCTCCATGATTGTAATGTTGGTTCATTTTTCATAACCATTTTACAAGATTGAATTTTAAATTTTAATTAATGTATAAATATGATAGTTATTTCATGGTTATTATTCTGGATTTGTTATATAATGAACCCTTTTACCATAGTTGACCTACTAAAGTTTTTTTTGACACATAAACCGAATTTGGTCAAAACAACAAACGTAAACTTCATTTCTTAAGTAGTTATATATGAAATGATAATAAGTTAAATAAAAGTTATGATAAACATTAAGAGGGATAAAAATAAATTAAAAAGATAAATTTAAATGATTTTTCAGGAAGTGAAAGGACGTTCACCCGAAAGGAAACACAAGGTATATATTTTCATCTCACATTTTACATCTCTGAGATAAATTTCATATTCATCATTTACTTATTTTGTGCAGTGTATCTACAACCCATTTTGATATATTATATCCTGAATTTTTTAATTTTAAGGGTATTTAGATGTTTCATTTTATTATTATCACTTTTTCCCTTTTTATTCATATGTAATGGATTCATGTCTCATTTTTATTCTATGAGGCATACTTAATCATTGTGTACCTAATTTATTATATATAGTATAGGTACTTCCACATTGAAATGTAATATCATGAAAAAATATTTCTTCATGATATTTTAAGTTACAGTTTTAAGTATTATGTTTAAGTTGATTTGAGTTAAAATTTACCTAGTTGAATATAATTTCATAACTCAATTTATTTTCATTGAGTAATATTACTAACTCGTTGTTGTTGATATTCTAAGATAATGAGTGTAATAAATTTTTTTATATATTTTTATATTTACACTTCCCTTATGTGGATTTATATTTTATACACATAATATAATCATTGATTTATTGTTACTTCAATGTAATATCCATATCAAGTGTTTATTTTTCAATCTCAATTTTATTCAAGATTGATTGTACTAGAATTTACATTAAAGGAAATTATTGCATAAATGTTCAATAAACCCTTTAATTTTAATATCCTATGATTCTTAATGACCTTTATAAATTATAGTACCATTTTCACTCTTTTTACTCAAATGGTTAAGAAAATGATTTTATGAATACTCAACTTCATTTCCCTCTTTAGTCAAAGAACATATTTTCCTCTAAAAAACATGTTTTCTTAAAATGTTTTAAAAATGATTTGGTAAAGAAATTTTTACCATTTTTGACTTTTACCAATGTTTTCAAAGGAATATACTTGATAATTTCCAAATAAGGAATTTTCCAAACCTTTTTTCCATGTAAAGTAAATGTTCTTCTATCACGTACTGCTTGTACAGATTTACCAACCATCATTTCATTGAAGCTTACATTCCATGTTTAAAAAGTTAATTTTAAAAGAAAATATTTTCAAATATTATTTTATCAGAAAATGGTTTTACTAATAAAAGGATATTTTCCTCATAAATGTTTTTGAAATATATTTTTATTGTATTTATTTTAATCAACAACAACAACAATTTATTTTAATCCACATGGGATTTGTTTTATTGATACAAAACTTATTATTCCTCCATATGGTTTATTAATGATTTGGTGAAAGATATTATTCACATTCACATCCTTGATTAATTTTTTAGTCCCCTTGAAATAATAAATCTCTTTTGATAATTGAACATTAAATTTTACCCAAAATATCCTTTTCAATTATCATGGATATTACTATTGCTGAAACTATATACCTCTTTAAATATAGTGTCTACTTTGACATTATTTCATTATTTGGGGAAATATTGATAATTCCATTATTAGTATTTAATATGGATATTTAATAAGGAATATTGTTTAATAGGAAAATAAATTTCTCAATATAAATAAATACTTGTACATGCAATGAAGGGTGGGACCATAATTTTTATATCTTTTTGATTCATCGATAGGTTCTATGATACAAATATGTTATGAAAATTAAATGGGTTTTAAACTATAGTTTTAAACTTTCTGGAGGTTAGATCTTGATAGTAGAGGTTTTCATGTGCCTAAGACATGATTTCCATTAATAAATCATTCCCAAATATTTAGTTTTGGTAATTATTCATCCGTGAGATTTTAACATCGAAATATCTATGGATATGTTTTATTTTAGTTCATTGATTAAATGGAATATGTTTTTGTTTCTTAAAATTAAATATTTATTTTTAATTATATAGTTATTTAAATGTAATGTGTTTCCAGTTATTACCTTTCCATATTCCTTATTTACATCCATTCAGTTTATTGATTACATGGTATGTGTATTTAGTTATTTACCTTTCCATATTGATGATTCACACTGATTTATTATTTCTTCTGCTATATTTTTATCTTACTAATCATTTATGAACACCCTTATTATGTTTCTTTCCCTAGTAATACAATAATCATACTATAAAATATATGAATAGATTTACTAGATAGAGTAGAGTTATCCTAAATTTTATTTAATTACAAATAAGAAAACAATTACGTTGAAAATAGTGTATTCATTTTTATTAAAAGAATCATTTATATATCTGGTTTACGAATAATAATAAAATGATTGTTTCTTTAGGGCATTTATTCCTTGTAATCATGTAAAAGTAATTTATAATAGATACTAGCTCTCGTCTTATGTGGTCAAGTCGCAACACATTTAATTGGGTACCACAGATATTAAAAATAGTTCTGAAAAATGCTTATTAATGTCTTCTAAAGTGGGTCTCACGCATCGAGCCCATCATATTAGAATAAATATTGGTGATTCTATAAAACATATACCCATAATATTTTAATAAAGTAATAATCCATAATGAATTTTAAGAAACAAATTTTAGTTCTAAATATTTGATAGATTTCAGTTTTGAATAGGAACCATTATGAATGGATCTATCTATCATGTAGTATCTATCAGATTGATTCTAAATCAATGTGAGAAGACTTTATGTTTTTGTGTTGGAGAAAAAATGCTATTATTTATTAATTGAATATATATAAACGAATGATAAATTATATATCTTGGAAACTTCATGATAGAAGAAATCATGATCCTTGAATATCTCATGGTGTGGAAAAAACATAAAGAATAAATCATTATTTTCAGAGAATATGTCTAGTGATCCATCGTCGAACTGATGGAGATGAATGGGATACAAAAATAAGTATCATTAGATGATATGATTGATGTTATTTATGAAATATATGGATTCTAGATGTTGATCCAGCCATTTGTTATATCCCATATAGATTATAAGAAAAAATCTGTCATATTAATTATTATTATTTTTCATTTTACAATTTGTTTGTAGTGGAATATTTTTAGTAGTGTGGTCTAACATTATATTTTTTCTTTTTATTTTAGATTTATCAAAAATTTTTTCTATAAGATTCAACTTTATATCTTGTCTTTCTAGAGAAGCTATGTTATTTTTGGGGGAAAGTTGTGCTGAAGAGCCTAAGGGGAACTCCTATCCATTTGTTTATGTATATGGAAATTGAATAGAAATAATTATTATTTATTATAATCTCTCTATCTGTCCCTCGATCTATCATTCTATTCATCAAATTCCTTATAAAAAATGATTTCCAAAGTGTTATAACTCTCTATATTCTTCAGGATATTTATGCAAAGTAATTTCCAAAGATTGGTAATGCATGTTGATGTAAGGTAATATCTTTATCATTTTTAGGATATCATTTTACTTCACTGCTTGAAACCATTTTTATAGTTTTTCTAGATTCCTTTTATGGATATCCCATACACCTTATTGAATACTCACACAATATTTGTGATTTTAATCTCATTCAATTGCATATGGTGGGACTATTTCTCATTTTTTTCTCATCAAAACTTCCATAGAAAATGATCCTTCTATAGAAACTCTATCTATCCATCATTCTTGATTATCCCAACACTTCTCAGTATCATATCCATCATTGACGTTAGTTTTATATTTATATTCACTAATCCTTGTGAAATACTCCTTATAAACAATCATATAGTCATAATCATTATCATATTTATGTATTTTTGTGTGGAGCGGTCACATGAAGTCTAACTGTCCCCACCTTGAACTCTCTAAGAATATTATGTTTATTGAGCTATCTCTCTTTAATCAATTCACTTCTTCAAAATAGAACTTTAAGCCCTGTAATTTCTAGATTTTAACTGTGTTTTTGAATTAATAATAAAATAATGGAAATTATAAATATTTATTTGGTTGCTTGTGTGTATCATCATATAATATTCTATTTCACACATATCATTGCACCATATTGTTTTATTTATTTCTATTTTAAGTTATAATTTTTCAATTCATGGTTTTTTATTTTATTTCTCCATGGTTATGATAAATTATTACTCTAAAATAAGGTTCTCAATATTTTATAGGTTGGGACAGTCATGATGATTATTGCAATGAAAGATATGATGTCATTGTTCACTAGGGAGGGAATACAGGATATGAGTCTACCCTTACATCTTTATTATTAGGGTAATTGACTATTATTATCACTCTAAACCTTTATCTCATTTAATAAATTATTTTTCTATTTTCCTTCAAATCTACTTTGAAATATGTGGATATATTTGGTTTATTAAGAATTCTAAAAAAAACAAAAATAAATTAAAAACATGAAGTTATACTTGTTTTTATAGTGTCATTTCCAAGACTCATGAATATATTTCAAAGATTTGATGTTAAATGTATTTAAATATTTTTTATGATATTCCTTTTTTTGAGACATGGATGGTATAAAAAACAAGAATACAAAATGATGTAATACATCAAGCAATGTAAGATGGTTTCTACTATGACCCAAGATTTCACTATATTTTCTCCATAAATTGATGATAAAATAAATATTGGATCTCACACAATATATGAAATTAAAATAAAAGAAATAACATCATATATATTTTTAATATTAAATATAACTATTAAAACAAAGCTGTTAAATTGGATGGTATGAATGAAAGTAAACATATCGTAAAACCATTAATGAAAATTTGAGGAAATAGAAGCTGGTAGTGGAAGTCCTCTATACGAAGTCCATTTTTCAGAGATCGAAAGTGAGGTATCTTTTCTAGTATTTCCCTTAGAAGAATCCCAATCCAAAATCAAGAAACTATGAATAGAGATAAATTTCTTGCAGGAAATGAATAAGCTATTAAAAATCACTAAAAATCCATGTTAGGAGAATTAAAACTAGTGATTACACTGCAAGTTATCTTACCCTTAGATCTTATTCTGAGCATATAAGTAGTTTTGTGAGTATAAATTAGTATAATATCAATTTTTTGTTTTTATCTAATGAATTGAATATCCATTAAATCCATTTGAATTCTAAAACTTTTTTATTTTTCCTTATAGTATATAAATGAACCTATATCACTTTTATATATGAATATAAATAAAAATAAATTATCATCCATTTTATTTGTACATTACATGACAAAAAACAATAATAAATAATATTTATCATTATAAAAAAGTGATATAAATCAATATGTATAGTTTTCCACTACATTTTTTAATTTTTTTAAATAATGGATTATTGAAGGTTACATATTTAATTTTACAAAATTTACAGCATATGTGGATTAGCATAGGTTGAATTTTTGTAATGTTTTCTAAAATAATGGATTTTTAGCTTCAGAGTGAAAAATACCATTTTTTAAAATATCTTGGCTTTTGATATTATCATATCCTGAAACCTAGGAAAACATTATCTTGACATAATATACTTTATTTATATAACACTATATAATTTAATATATCTTTATTAAATTAAAAATCTATATTTGAAATTTTAAAATTCAAGAAACATTTTCTAAAAACCTATTTTAAATAAATTATACATTAGTATATTAAAATTAGTTTTGATCATTTGAATTAAATGAAATGGATTTTAAAATTAAAATCAATTGGTTCAAATTATCTAATAAGGGTCACTTTTTATGAATAACGGCTGTGTTGCCTTGGGTAAATATTAGTTACCCTTGTAAAATGATTATTTTTGAACGAATAATACTTTTTATAAATACTGTGTATGTTAAAAATTAAATGAAATAATTTAAAATTGAAGATATAATATGATTACTAAACATATATAAAAATTAATTAACAGTAATTTAATAGGTAATAAATGTTAAATAAGACTAAGAACATATAATAATTAAAATGATATTTTCTTTGTAAAAAATATTTTTTCATCACATTATATGTTTTAATTTAAAATTTATTTTTTTGTTATATAAAAATTTAATTATGAAAAATGGATCCCAAAATAATATTCTTTATGTCTATACTTACTAATAAAGGTCTACTTATATTTTTAGTAGAAAAAATATTTTACATGATTAATATTTAATTAAAAGAAATAAATGTTTAAATTACTATTCTAAGGTGGATCTAATTTTACAATATTAACATGAAATTAAGTCCTTTTAGAAAACAAAATTAATGTTTTAATTTTTTACCTACATGTATTACCATCCTTCCCTCACCTAACTCACCTAACATTCATGCCTTTGCATTCTTACCCATTACATATAATTATTTTTCAGGGAAAATTCCATTTTTGTCACTTAGAAAAGGAGGCTCGCATCAACCCTTTCAATACTCTAATACTATTTATAAATTAAATTAAGAACCTATTATAATTTTATTTACTTTAATTCTCTTACACTATTTAGTTCCCCTGGTCCCCAAAAATTTGTCGACGTCCCTCTATTTTAGGCCATTATCAAAAGGATGTTTAAGGTCTCGACGTAGATATCATATATTTCATAATGAGTCTTTCTTATTATTTCATTTATAAACCAACAATTACCATTGTATAATAAAAAAACTCATCATAATTAGAGTGACTATATTTTATTACAATAATGGTGCAATATTTATTTATTCTCTTACACTTACTATGAAAAATAAGAATAATCATTAGTGTGTGTATATGGATTACAAAATCCATGACGTGACGCTCTTGGTTTTTAATCACCACCATTAAATGTTGGTATTAATGATGAAATTGGTGGATAAATATGATTTATATAATGGAAAGACTAATCATGCGTTGTGTGGATAACCACCTCCATGAAGAATCATTTTTTTACTCTAGTTTTATATTGTTTATCCATATATATTAAAATAAATTCCCCCATCATTAAAATATCCTAGAAATGTCATTATTATTATTTTATATTGATATTATGTCAAAATAAACACCTCCCTAACCATACTCACTAATTGAGTTAAACTGTTTTCAAGATTGGGTCGGTTTGACCACCTAGTTGAATAATACTATGAAATTATATCATGGATGGTTATGAAAACTTAATTTCACATAAAATTAGATATAAATATGTAAATATTGAACTTTTCATGGTTCTTTAAATGATGCGACTATATTTAACTCATTAATTAAGGAAACACCCTTTCTAGTTTAATGATCAAGGAAAAATATTCACAATTGATTTCATATTGTAAAATAACGATTAAAGCATTAATGAAAGTAAATTTAAACTAAATAAATAATAATAATATAAAAATTATAGTAAAATTAATAAAAAAATAATAATTAACTTTTTATGATTAATGAAAACCAATACCACTCTTATAAAACAATTACAAATGGTCAAAAGTGTAAACACGTGATCTGGGAGAATAGGACACAATTAACTAATATACCTGTAGATATTGATTATAAATGGTAATTTTAAATATTTATAGGTGTTAATATATTTATAAAATATTATATTAAAATATTTACGTCGATTTTACAGGGGTTTTGAGCACATTTAAATGAGTAGGGATACAAGGAAAGGGTTTCTTTGTCGCGAATTTGAATCCCTTTAGACTTGTTTGTGTTTCACACCATGATTCATTTTAGATGATGTAAATACAAAACCATTTTCATTTTTTATCACGATTTAATTATATTTCATGATATATTTTTTCCCAATGTTAATTATATATTGTGTATTTTATTTAAAGAATACAAAGGTCGTAAGATTTTTCATCTTAACTTCTCTTCATTGAGATGTAATTAAATGTTTTTGGATAATTTCTTTTTTATATGGTATATATACTACCCACTAAATTTTTTACATAATAAATGATTTAATATATTTTTAATATTCAACCATATGATTTATAATCTGAACATTTAATTTGATTAAAAAATTACTAAAGACTTAAAGGATTTTTCATGTATCAATTCACTTTCTTGGGTAATAATTACACATCTTTGAATATTGTATTTGAAGACTGATCTATTCTAACATATGTTGGTTTTAGGATTTATTGCACCTTTTTAATAGTTAAATCATGTTTCAAACAAAATTATTTTTACTCAGTGGTTTAAATTTTTCACTAATATTCATTTTCTTTTAGAATAATTCCCATTAATCTTAATGGATTTTTCTTCCATGTACATTTTTAACATCCCACTAATGTTTTTCTTTACCTTATATAATTTTTTATATATCTAATTATCTTTTTATTCCCTTTATTTAATTTTAATGAAAAAAATATCTTAAACTTTTTAATTATGTGGGTTTTCAACATGGTTATTTCAAAATGTTCGAAATGTTTCACCATACTTTCAAAATCAATAATTTTATCATTCAGATGACATTTTATTTTCATAAAATTAATTTCTTAATCAAGTTTCAATTATTAATAATTTTTTTAAAGTAAAATTTTGAAAATTATTTTCATTACCAATTTTTAAAAAATATATGTGTTTTTTAAGTCTTTCTTATAAAAGATTAAATTAAATTTAAATGTTTTAATATAATTTTCACACCATTTTCAAAAACATTATGTTTTTTATGTTTACATTATTAAAGATTCATTTCAAAAGAAATAGCTTTCGAAGTATTTTCACTTTTACATTTTGATACCCAAAGTCTTATAAATTTTATTTTATTTAGACCTCATTTTAAAAACGTTTTCCAAAAATATTCCTTTTAAATTTGAAGAAAATATTTTTAAAACTAATTAACACTTAAACTTGTATAAGAATGATTAAATTTTTTTGTAAAAACATTTTATTTTTAAATTAATTTTTCCTCTATTTTTTATCTCCCATGAAGGAATATTTAGATCACCCTCTATATGTTATTATATTATAAATACTTTTGGGAAATTAGAATTTGATATCATATGATTTCTGAAGATCATATGATTTTAATATTTAAGAAATAAATTCTTTTTCCATGGGTTATTTAAGACATGATGATGTTTGATTTTATGTGGCACTCATATATAAGGATGATGATGGGTGGGTCTTGAATCAGCATATAATGAATTTGGTTAATCTTATATCTCATGAGATAGTTATTCATTGAAATAAGGATTTCCTTTACATAGGTGTGGGAATGAGGGGCTTACACACATTTCAAGCAGAGATATAGAGATTTTTTTCACATAGGTATGGGCATAAATAGTTTTCTCATAGAGGGTTTCCCATGGTTATTCTTGTGTAACATTTTGATGTTGTTCATAAAGTTATACCAAATTCTAATGTTGTTTATTATTATTTTCAATTTTAAAAAGATGCATTTCATTTCCATGAAATTTCATGTTTTAACATTAATGCCTTATGTTTAAAGTATTCGACACATTTATATCATCCTCACATGATTTATGATATATTAACATGTGTTTTGTTACATGTCATATGTTTTATGCTTCTTTAATAATATTTTTATGATCTTATGTTCTTATACGAGGTTTAATGATTATCATCCAAGGACTTATGATATTTTAGTAAGATATTCATGTATTCCTCTTATTATTCTTCATGTTTGTGATCTTATAACTTGTGATATGTATTTTACTTTAATTAGAATTTGAGCTCACCCATTTATTGTTTTTTAATTACCCAAGTTATAAAGAAGATTATTTCAAGTGAGGCATCTATAAAATGGTCCATATGAGAATGGTTATGGATAAATGAACACATTTGTTTTAAAATAAGAAGTTTATATAGCTAGTATCAAATAAACTAAACCATTCAGTCCTTGGGTTATGTGACTATTTGTCAGAGGTATAATTTAAATCATGTGATTAATTTAATGTTTATGTTTTTTTAGATTGGATTACTTTAGTTGACATCATAGGAAGTAATAGTTATTTTTTATGATTTTTTATGTTTTTTTAGGTATTAGTTTAGATAAGCTTAGTGAAAAACATAGAGATGTGTCTAATTATGGGATTATATATAAATAGTGATTATAAATGTAATTTATAACTAGTATTATAAATTAATATGGGTATAAAATATTATATTATGATATTTATGTTTTTAACAGTGGGTTAGATTTTATTTGACTAAGCAGGGGAACAATATAAGGATTTATTTATCTCAAATTTGAACCCATTGAGACATGCTCATGATATACACTGTGTTTCATTTTTTATGGTTTGAATAATAAACCAATTTCATTTTGTATCATGATTTAATAACATTTTAAGATTAAAATATTTTTCCCATGTCCATTATCTATTAGGGTGTTGATTCAAAAGATATAAATGTTTTAAGAGTTTTTTTCCTAAACTTCTCTATATTGAGACATGTTTTAAATTTTTAAATAATTAATTAAATATATGGTGTATATACTTTCCTAGAATTTATTTTAAAATAATACATGATTTAATTTATGGTATTTATTGATCCATATGATTTTCATGCTTCTAATTCATTTTGACTCCAAAATTATTAAATCTATATGGTTTTTTCCAAGATATAATTATCTTCTTTGGGTCATAATCACTCATCCTTGTCAATTTTAATTCATCATTGATATATTATAACCTCCATAGGTTTTAGGATGGATTCCACATTATGTATAAGGACCCTACCTTATTACATTACATAATCTTGAATTTAATAAATAAAACACTTCATTTAACATTGAGGATCTTTTCAAGTTTAGAGATTTAGAGAATTGGACATAATAAAAACATAACATTACACATTAATAAATAGTGGATAACATAAAAACACTATCTATTTCTTCAAAAATATAAAACATTTCAAATAAAACATGATTTCTTTGATAATTATTCAAACATTTATCTTGGCTTCCTTATTTTCCTTACACATACTTATAACCTATGAAAATAATTTAAAAACATTGAATGAGCACAAAATTCTCCGTAAGGGATATAAAAATAAGGAAAGAAGACATTAGTCCATGAATACTTGTAACACATTACATAATTTTCAAAAGACACACTTATCACCCATATATACTTACTTTTGGATGCATAAGATTTCCACAGGATTACCACATTACATAAGAACATAAATATAACCATAAATGTATCTTGGGGAATTACTTACATAATCTTTTAACCCTATTAGCTACCTTATAATTTGTAACCTTCACAGCTGCCTTACAATTTGTGTAACCATCGCAGTTACACTTGGAGTAACCATACGGCTGACCTCCAACTTACACATACCCAATGAATTGGAGGTAAATATAGGTACCACCCTTTATCATATGAAATTTACAAGAACAAAAACATAATCTTACAACATGAAAAATTTCATAAAAGAATTACTTTGGGATTTTGTATACCAAAATTTTAAAAGAGGATTTAAAAAAAAGCCCCTTACATATATCATAAAATTGATGGGAGACTTAATAGAGTGGATGAAATAAGTATATAAACTGTAAATATGCATAATTCATCATAATATAAAAAAATTTAATCACAAACAATTTTAATACCACATAAATAATGAAGTTGAAGGTTAACCAAATGAATGAAAATTAGGTTACGAATTCCTTTACCTCAGGGTTTTCTTAATTCAAACTCATTTAAACCCCATATATAATTCTTAAAAGAGTGTTATTAATATATTAAAGAAATATATTATTCTTTATAATACCTTATATGATAATTTCATTACATCATTTCACCCTTTAATTGTTAGTATTTTGTTCCTTACATTATTTTGGGTGCGTTCTTTACATGATTTCCATTATCGGTTCATGATAGATATTATTTTTGATTGGATGTAAAGAATCATAATTGGAAAGGAGGTATTTAAATATTTCCAGAACCATAAATTATACCATTTATCATTTTTAATTCTTTCAGGAGGATGATTCATGAGCTAAACAATTATTGATATTTGATTAGGTTATTTTGGCGATTCTTCGATCGCAAAGAAATCATTTTGTTTTATAAATTCATAAAATGTGTCCAAAATGATTCCAAAATTTTATATAAAATATAATACATGAATTATAATATTGTTCAACCATAAAAATGGTTTCATGACCAGTCTTGAAGAAATTAAATGAAATGGAAATCGCATCTTCCATGATGTCAGTAAATCGACACATCACCTACAGCGTTTTAATTTCATCAATAAGTGGGATATGAGAAGAAGTGTATTGGTGAATCTTCCAAAAACATGATGAAATCCAAAATAATTATTATACTGGATCATTAATTCTTCTTGTATAAGGGGAGGTTAGGAAAGAAGATGAATATAAAAGAAAATGAAAATAAAAAAAAGAAGAAAAAAAGAGGACATTTACCTCTTGATCAATTCTCCTTGAGATACTTCTTAAAGCCTTTGGTTTTTGCCTTTTGGTGAGACCAAGATCTCTAGGACGTGGGGAAGAGACTTGGGTGGATTATTTGTTAGAACTTAGGTGATCCTAAAGTCTTGAGAGGTGTGGGATGAAGAGGTAAATGAGGTGGTATTTATAATGGAGGAGAAGAGGTATTTTACATTATTTTAATCATTATTATTATATGTTTTCTCAAGACTATGAATAATATGTATTTATGTGACCCCAAATAGTAATAATGGCATGTGAGTTCAAACCAAGTGGTCTTACATCAGCCTTGCATTAACCATGATGATGTAAATCAAGCATTTAGAATTTTTAAGATTTTATCGTATTTTATTATTCATAAAAAATTATAGAATTTTATAAAATTCCAATAAATTCTCCCTAACCATTTCTCTAAGTTTAGATTTGAAAAATAAACTCCTTTTTTTAAAATAATTTAATAGATAATATGAATTTAATTATTAAATAAAATCATAATTTATTCAAAAATAATAATTTTAAATCTATAACTCATTTTTAACACCTTGAATAATTAGTCAACATCTCATTATATTATATCCCTAAGAAAATAAATTAATAATATGATTTACTATTCATAAGGTTCATATTACTATTCATATCACTATTCATAATGGTATGTTACTATTCACCAAAAAACAACTTGGTTCTATCAGACTCTAAATAACTTACTGAACGCAATTGTAGATGATCGTTTTTTGAAATTCAAAACAAAGAAGTGGAAAAATTATGTTTAAAGAATAGTTATAAATATCTTCGTAAAATAAAGTTTCATGCATTTAAATTTATTTTTTTAAAACCTTGGGGTTTTACATTATCCCCACCATCTGGGAATTATGCCCTCACAATTTTATTTACTTATTAAACAAGTGAGGGTACCTTTCCATCATAGCATTTTCAGACTCCCATGTTGCTTCTTCAACCTTGTGGTTTCTCCACAAAACCATTACTTGGTGGATTTCCTTATTCCATAATACTTGTTCCCTTCGATTATGAATCTAAACTAGTTTCTATTCATAAAAAAGGTTCTCATCCAACTGAACTACTTCTGGGCTCAAAACATGAGTTGATTCTGGCACATACATCCTCAACATGGAAACATAAAAAACATAATGTACCTAAGATAAACTCATAGAAAAATCCACATGGTATGCAACTGGTCCAACATTCTCGAGGATTTCAAAAGGACCAATGGAAAATTTACTTAGATTACCTTTCTTACCAAAATGCATCACACTTTTCTAAGGATATATTTTAAGGAAAACATGGTCACCTACCTCGAGAGATAAGAATTTTCTTCTGTTATCTGCATAACTTTTCTATCTACTCTAAGATATCCTCATGTGATGCTAGATCATCTTCACTTTCTCAGCCACTTTATCTACTAATTATAGTCCAATCAAAATTCTTTCACCGGATTCATCCCAAAATGCTGAAGTCTGACACCACTTCACATACAATTCATAAAAATAATTCATCTGTATACTGGAATGAAAACTATTATTATAAGAAAACTCCACTAAAGAAACGTGATGATCCCAACATCCCAGGTATTCTATTGAAAAAGCTCGAAGAATATCCTCCAATGTATGAATTGTTCGTTTTGACTTCCCATAAGATTGAGATGAAATGTTGTACTGAAATTTAATTCCATTTTCAACGAATTATGAAGCCCATTACAAAAGTTAGAAGTGAACTTGTGATCTGTATTAGATACAATGGAAAGAGGAACTCTATATAACCTAACAATATCTTTAAGTAACAGTCAAGAAAGCTGATCCAAATACATTTTATCTCGAATAGAAATAAAATTTTCATATTTTCTTAGCTGAATATAAAAAACCCAAATCACATTATTACCTTAAGAAGTCTTAGGTAGTCCCACCACAAAGTCCATGTATATATTCTCCTATTTCCACTCTAACACTAGAAAAGGCCGAAACATCCCCTTCTGTAACTGTCACTCTGCTATAACCTGTTGACATGTAAAACATTTCAGGGTGAAATCAACAATATCTCTTTTCTTTCCATCCCACTAATAATACTCTAGATGGTCTATGTACATCTTAGTACTACCAGGATGAAGAAAAAATGGAGAACTTTGATCTTCACTCAACAATTCTTTCTTTAATTGGAAATCACAAGGAAAACACCACCTTTTTTCTAATCTTAAAACACAATATTAATCAAGGTTAAATTTTGGTTACTTATCCATTTTAACCAATTCTACATTTTTCTATAGCAGAAGGTATTCCTTCTGCACTTTCTTAATTCTGTCTAATAACTATGACTGCCCTAAAACCTGAAACAAAATAAGAGTATTTCCTAAACCAACAACTTCTAACACAAAATTCATCAAATCAATAATCAAGGGATCATGTTTCAAATGTAATATTGTTAATGATTAATGAAGTTTTTGACTCAAGGCATCCCCCACTTTTTCCTTTTCCTTGTTTGTAATTGATAGTTAAATCATAATCCTTTATCAGTTTAAGCCATCTTATCTGCCTCATGTTTAATTATTTCTAAGTGAATGTATACTTTAGACATTTATGGTCATTATATATTTGACATTTGGCTCCGTATAAATGATACCTCCAAATTTTTAAATCAAAAAACCACATCTTCTAATTCCAAATCATGTGTGGGATAATTTAACTCAGGAGATTTTAGTTGTCTTTAAGAATAAGCAATTATATGATCATTCTTCATCAAAACACAACTAAGTCCCTTTAAAGAAGCATCACTGTAGATGAAAAACTCACCATTTTGGGAAGACAAGGACAAAACTAGAGCATTCACAAATATCTTAATCAGTTCCTAAAAACAAACATTGTATTCTTCTATCCAAATAAATTTAACCCCTTTATGTGTTAACTTGGTTTGTGGGCTAGATAACCATGAAATGTTTTATGAAAATTTTTAGTAATAACTTGATAATTTAATAAAACTAGAATCTCTATATCATTTTTAGGTCTTGGCCATTCATCAACCACTCTGGTTTCGGTAGGATCAACTGTTATTCCATCTTTATTTACAATATTGCCAAGAAAAGAAATACATTGCAACCAAAACCGGAAATTTTTGAATTTTCAATACATTTTATTTTCCTTTAAGGCTTTAAAAAAAACCTTATATGTTTTTCATGCTCCTATATACTCTTATAAAATACCAAAATGTCATAAATATACACAACCACAAATTTATCCAAGAACTCATAAAATATTCTATTCATAAGATCCAAAAATACAGTTGATTCATTAGTTAACCCAAACCTCATAACAACAAATTCATAATGCACATATATAGTATGAAAATATATTTTTGGGATGTCATCCCCCTTCACCTTAAGCTGATTGTATCTAGAACTCGATTCAATTTTGGAAAAGTATAGAGCTCCCTAGAGATGATGAAACAAAAATTAATGTGAGGAAAAGGATACTTGTTTTTAATAGTGATGTTATTCAAAGATCTATAATCAATGAATAGTCTCGTGGAACCATATTTCTTTTTAATGAACAAAATAGGAGCACCCTATGGTAAAGTGATTGGATGAATGAAGCCTTTATCAAGCATATTCTTCAACTGATTTTTCAATTCAAGAAGATCCATTTGAGCCATTCGATATGGGGGTTGTGAAATTGGCTTAACATCATGAACTATGACAATTGTGAATTTGACTTCTTGGTCAGGTATGACACCATGTAACTCATTAGAAAAAACATCAAGGTATTCATTTACCACTAGAACATCATTAATCTGAATAGTTCCCTTGTTTTCAACAATATGAGAAAGATAAATTTCATTTCCATATTTTAAAAGTTTCATGGTTTCCAAATATATTATCAATTGTATGGGTTCGTTTTTGTATAAAAACTGAAACACTTTCTGAAAAATGACTTCTTTTTCTCTACAGTCACTCGTAGAATGATAAAATAAAAACCAATCCATTCCCATAATGACATCAAACTCTACTAATGTAAAAATAAGGTTTTTAGGTAACATATTTCTAGAAACCACAATATAAATATTATTATAATTCCTCTTTTCAATAATATTTCACCGATTTTTTTAACAATAAGTCCTTGTCTCATTTTTTGAGGTGATATTTCCAATTTACCAGAAAATTCTTCAGAAATAAAGTAATGTGTAGACCATGTACCAAAAAAACATTTAGAAAAATCTAGGTACATCATTATCATCGTTATTTATTTAAAAATGTGGGGAAAAAGACCATAATGACAGCAAAGATCTAGGGGGGCTTGAAATAATGAAGTCCAAGGGAATCCCCCCTAACCAGATTAACTCCCTCAGGTGTCAACTAGTTTGGGTTTTAGAAACATGTCATATCTGATCCATGCGACGCAAGCTTCGCCAGATGATCGGCCACCTTATTATGCTCGCGCCAATTGTGTCTCAATCAAACGTTGTTATGGATGATAGCTCTACACTTCTTGATGGAGTATGAAATTGACCAGGGGAAATTACCAGTGTCGAGTAGTAATTTGAGAAGGACAATAGAGTCTATTTCCGCTTCTATGATGCAAATTCCCCTATGCCTACAAAGTGAAAGGCCTGAAATAAAAGCGAGAGCTTCTACCTATAAAAAAGAACCCATGACTAAGTAGATAGTGAAATTGAACATAAAAGATATCACTACATTGGATGGACCTACGTCTGCTGATGTAGTCGCAAAAGATCTCACTTAACCTTTCTTCTTATAGTCTGACTTCTTTTAATCATTCAGATCTCTCTTTGGGAAGGAATTTTTATGATGACCCATCTCACCACATTTAAAACACTTTACAGTTTGATTATTTGGATTAGTCTTATGATAATTTTCATTACAATCTTTGGCTATGTGTCTAAGATTAACACATCAAAAACACTTCCTAGTTTTGGTAAGGAATTCCCTAGGGTGCTTCTTGCCACACTATTCATAAACTGGAAACTGGAGTTTCTTACCATCATATTTCTTTGGTTGATTATTACCCATCAGTTTCCATTAGGAAATATTATTATCGTTGTTTTCAAAATGAATACGATAATCATAAAACTCCATCTCTACCCTCTCAGCACATTGGAAAATTTTCTCATTACTTTTGAATTCACGGGAGGCCAACTCCCTTCAATACCGTGGATTTAATCCAGAGTAAAAGAGTTCGATTTTCCTATCAAGATCCAGAATAAGATTTAGAGAATACCTCACTAGTTAGGTGAAGTTTTCTTCATACACAGCCACTGAATCTTACTCCTTTTTCTTCAATTCAAGGAATTAAATCTCTATCTTAAGTTGCACCACCTTAGAAAAATACCTTTCAAGGAAAATACTTTTAAATTCATCCCACTATAAGGAATCAATATTCTCTCTATTCATGATATTCAATACCATTAACCACCATAGATCATCTTCACCTTCAAAATGACAAATGGAAAGACTTGACTTATGATTTTCTAAACATCCCATAACATTGAATATCTTTTCAAGGGCTTTAATCCATCCATCAACTGTTAATGGGTCATAAGTTCCATTAAAAGTAGGAGTGTGTTTTCACATAAAATGTTCCACTATTGTCTTGTTCCATTGCGGTACCTTTGTTTGTTCTCTTACATGGATTCAACCACCATTTATTGCATACATTATCTAATCTATTACTATCATAAATTTCTCGGTTTCGATCCTAACCATTCTGGGCTATAGATTCAGAATGATGTCATTATGTCAGTGCCTCTCCTCATCAGCTTCCATGTTTCTTCTACGGACATCCATTATGAACAAACATATATTAGTTAAAGAAACATGGTAATATTTAAATTCTATGTATTTCAAATTAATCATAGAGTAAAAATCAATTATGGTATTCAATTAACATCATCCTAACCCCAAAACTTATCTAAACCATCCTCTGATACCAACTATAAAGACCTGACCTTATTACATTACATAATCTCAAATTTAATCAAGAAAACACTACCTTTCAAATTTAGGATCTTTTAAAGTTTATTTCTTTAGATAATATTACATAATACAATAATAACATTACACTTTAATACAGAGTGGATACCATAAAAATATTATCCATTTAATCAAAAATATAAAACATTTCAAATAAAAAATGATTTCATTGACAAATGTTGAAACATTTAACTTGAATTTATTATTTTAATTACACATGATTATAAACTATACAAATCATTTAAAAACCTATGATGATCAAAAAAATCTCAATAAGGGATATAAAAATAAGGAAATAACACATTAGTCCATGTATACTTGTAACCCATGAAATCATTTTTAAAAGACACACTTATCACCAATATATACTTACATTGTGAAACATGAGATTTACGCAAGATTCCCACATTACATAAGAACATAAATAGAACCATAAAGGTATCTTCGGGGAATTACTTATTTAATATTGTAACCCAATCAGCTACAATATAATTTTTAACCTTCATGGATGCCTTTCAATTTGTGTAACCATCGCAGTTATACATGGAGTAACCATATGTCAAACCTACAACTTACAAATAACCAATGTATTAGATGTAAATATAGTTTACACCCTTAATCACAAAAAATTCCTAAGAACCATAACATAATCATACAACATGAAAAATTTCATAAAAACATTACTTTGAGATTTTGTAAAATAGAATTTTTAAAGGGGATTTTAAAAGAAAATCCCCTTAAAAATATCATATAGTTGAATAGGGACTTAATAGATTGCATTAAGTAAGTATATAAACTTCAAATAAACATAATTAATCATAATATAAACAATTTTCATCACACAAACAATTTTAATACCACATAAATAATGAAGTAGAAGGTTAATCCAAAGAATGGAAATTGGGTTATGAATTCTCTTACCTCAGGTTTTTCTAACTTAAAACTCATTTAAACATTATGTATAATGGTTAAAAGAGTGTTAGTAATATCTTAAAGAATCATATTAATATTTATAATACCTTATATGACCATTTTATTACATCATTTCACCCATTAATTGTCATAATTGTGTTCCTTGAATTGTTTTTGGTGCATTCTTTACATGATTTCCATGATCTGTTCATGATGAATATTCCTTTCGATTTGAAGTGAAAATTATGAATTGGAAAGCAGTGGTACTTACATGTTTTTATAACCATAAATTATACCATTTATCATTTTTAATTCTATCATGAGGATGAATATTTATTTAAAACATTATTGATATTTAATTAGGTTATTTTGGGGATTCTTCGATTGTAAAAAACACATTTTTTTATAAATTAATAAGATGTGTGAAAAACGATTACATAACCTTATATAAGATATAATATATAAATTATAACCCAATTAAACCATAAAATTGGTTTCATTACCAGTATTGAATAAAGTTAATGAAATAAAAATCACATTCTCTACCATGTCGGTAAATCGGCACATCACAGACAATGTTTTAATTTAATGAATAAGTGGGAGAGGAGGAGAAGTGTAATAGTGAGTATTACAAAAACATGATGAAATCCAGAATATTTAATATACTGGATCATTAATTCCTCTTTGATAAGGGGAGGGGAGGAAATAATATGAATATAAAATAAAATGAAATGAAATTAAAGAAAACAAAAGAGTACCACTTGATCTCTTCTCTTTTAGATCTTTCTTAAGGCCTTTGGTTTTGGCCTTTTTGCAGGACAATAAGCTCTATGACATGGGGAATAGACTTGAGAGGAGTATTGGGTAGGAAATAGGTGTTGATCAAGGCTTGAAAGGTGTGGGAGGAATAGGAAAATGAGGGTGGTATTTATAGTGAAGGAGAGGAGGTATTTTACATTATTTTAATCATTATTATAATATTTTTTCTCAAGTCTATGAATAGTATTAATTAATGTGACCCCAAATAGTAATAATGGCATGTGATTTTGAACCAAGTGGTCTTACATTAGCCTTGCATCACCTATGATATAGTAAATGAAGTATTTATCATTTTTCTTATTTTATCGTACTTTACTTTTCATCAAAAATTATAGAATTTCAGAAAATTCCCAAAAAATCACCCTAACTATTTGTCAACGTTTAGAATTAAAAATTAAACTCCATTTTTTTAAAATAATTTTCTTAATATTATTAATATAATTTTTAAATAATATCATAATTTATTCAAAAATAAAAATTTTAAATCTATAACTCATTTTTAACACCTTGTAAAATTAATCAACATATCATTATCTTATATCCTTAAGAAAATAAAATAACAAAATGATTTACTATTCATAAGGGTAATATTACTATTCATATCACTATTCATAAGGGTATGTTATTATTCACCAAAAAAAAGTTGGTTCTATCAGACTCCAAATAATATACTGAACACAATTATAGATTACCATTTTTTTGAAATTCAAAACATAGAAGCAAAAAAATTATGTTTAAAGGCTAGTTATAAATATCCTTTTAAAACAAATTTTATTGCAATTAAATTTATTTTTTTAAAACCTTGGGGTGTTACATTATGTTTTGGGAGATTCATTTTTTACACCAAATTATTCTTCCTCTATGATTTTAATGTTTTAATATAATGAATTTTTGTTAATAATAATTTACATTAATCTTAATTGATTATTCTTCAATTTCAATATTTCTTATTTCCCCAATGTTCTCTATTCAGTGGTGAAAACTCAGACTATTTTTATCTACAATGATCTTTTTATTTCACTTAATTCATTTTAATGAAAATTTTTCCTTGTCCTTTTTAATGATATGGATTTTTTAAATTTTTTAATTTAAAATGTATGAATGGTTTTTCTATACTTTCAAAACAAAATGTTTTATTATCCAATCCACGTTTTCTTTTGATAAAATTTATTTGTTTATCAATTTTACAATATTAAAGAATATTTTTAAAGATAATGTTTTCAATGTATTTTTACAATAACTTTTCAGAAAAAATATTTATTTTTCGTGTCTTTATTATCAAATACTTTTTTAAAAGTAAAATATTTTTTTAACATTGTCTTTTCTAAAACATTGTGATTTTTAAGTTTCAATTATGAAAAATTCATTTAAAGAGTAAAATATTTCAAAAAAATCAATTTTTTAAGGCTTCTATATTTTTAGAATATTTTCATTGTACCTTCTTATAGTAAGGTTTTCCAAATGTATTCTCTTTTCATTCTCAATTTTTTTTAATGTAATTCACATTTCATATTTTATTGAAATATTTAAAAAGGTTTTGTGAAAATTTTTAATCATTTTTTTATCCATGGTTTATCTCTCATGATGATATATTTTTATCACCCTCCATATGTTATTATGTTATGAATCCTTTAGGGATATAAAATTTCGATATCCCGTGACTTCTTAAGTTCATGATATTTTAATTCTTCTAAATCATATACTTTTTCCATGGGATATTTAAGATATAATAATGTCTAATTTTATGTGGAACACATATGTATGTATATTGACTGGTGTGGACCTATATCACACTTCAATGTATTGGTTTAATCTTATATCTCATCATATAATTGGGAATGTAAATTATTATTATTTTACATAGGCATGGTCATTTTGGGTTTTCTCGCATTATTGGCATAGACATATTGAGTTCGTTCATATAGGTAGGGGCATAAATAGTTTTCTCTGACAGGTTTTCCTATGATTTTGGTTGTGCCACATTTTCATGTTTTTTATAATGTTATTCCAAACTCCCATGTTATTTATCATGTAATGTAAATTTTATAATATTCATTTCGTTCCCATTAAATTACATGTTTTTATGTCAATTCATTATCATTAATGTATTCAATAATTTTATATCATCCCCACATGTTTTATGATTATTGATATGTGTTTTGAGTCATATCATATCTTTTATGCTTCCTTAATGATATTTGTGAGATCTTATGTTTCTCCATTATGTTTTATGATTATCATACATTTTCTTTTTATCTATATTAATTTATCTATTTCTTACTCGTATCCTTATTCAAGTTTATGATCTAATAGCTTATGATATGTATTTTACTTTATTGGGTATTATAGATCACCCATTTATTATGTTTCATTTCCCTAGGTTATGAATATGATTATGTCATGTGAGGTATCTAGAAAATGATCTAGAGGATAAAGTTCATGGAGAAAATTTCACATGTTTTATAAAATAAGTTATTTATGTAGATAGTATCCAAGACACTAAACCTTTATATCCATGGGTTATACTAATTTTTATGAATTGGGTAATTTAAATCATGACAATAATGTATTATTTATGTTATGTGTAGCTTGGGTCACTTTAAGCTCAATATATTCTCAAAAACGGTTTCCACTACCTAGGCAAAGATAAAAATTATTCACTTAAACAAGTTTTAAATTTCAGTATCATTTTATGTATTCCATGATGTTTAGTGGATAGGATAAATGTATTTTACATTACATTAGCATCCAATATTTGGGGGGGGGGGTTAATATTGAGTTTCCATTTTTTTCGGATCCCATTTATTGATGTTCTAATTTTATAATCATTTGGTTTTTTCCTATTCTAAATCTGCATTGGTCTTCACTAAATTTAGGAGGTGTGAAATTTTGTGTTGAGGTAATTTAAATTTATTGGATAAATATACCAAAACATTAATGAAATTTTAATGAAAAGCTTTGAAAGAATAATGGACAGTAAAAACAATCATATGAAACAACTATAATCATTCATAATTACAAACACTCTATGTAGGAAAATTAGAAAAAAACTAAATAATATACATATAGTTAATTATTGTAACAAAAATAATATAAATTATTATTTATGAATAAGGTTCTAAAATATTATATTATGATATTTAATTTTGTTTTAAAATAGTTTAGAGTTCAATGGGAAACAATTTACGGTTTTCTTTATCTCAAATTTAATCCCATTGAGACATGCTCATGGTATACACCATATTTCATTTTTAATGCTGTAAAAAATAACACATTTCTATTTTCTATCATTATTTAATAATATTTCATGAAATATAGTGTTTTTTTCTTCGTTCATTAACTATTTAGGTTTTGATTCAAAAGATAGAAAGTTTGTAAGAGGTTTCATCTCAACTTCTCTTCGTTATGGCATGTTTTAATATTTTTCAGTTATTTTTTATTTTCATGGGGTATATACTTCACTATAATTTATTTTGTAATTATCCATGATTTAATTCATTGTATTTATAGAACCACATTATTAAAAACATTCCAATTTCTTTTTGATTCCAAAATTATTAAATCCATAAGGTGTTTTCTGGGACTCAATTCTCTTCCTTGGGTCATAATCACTCATCTTTGTTAGTTTTATTTCAATATTGTTCTATTATAAACTATATTTGTTTAGGATATATTCCACCTTATTTTTTGGGAAGATAATTTTTCATACCAAATTATTCTTCCTCTATGATTTTAATGTTTCACTAAATATCATTTTAGTTAATAATAATTCCCATTAATCATAATTTATTTAACATCCATGTCCATAATTTTACCCCCCACCAATGTTCTCTAGTAACTAGTGAAAACTAGAAATATTTTAATCTTAAAGTATCCTTTTATTTCCCTGATTTAATTTTAATTAAAAAGTTCTATATACTTATTAATGATGTTTTTTTAGCAAGGTTATTACAAAAATGTAGAATTGATTTTTCTATCCTTTCGACATAAAATGTTTTATCATCCATTCTATATATTATTTTGGTAAAATATATTTATTTATCATGTTTTCAATATTAAATATGAATTTTAATTTAAAATTCTTCAATTTGTTTTCAAAATCTATTTTCAAAAACATTATTCCCTTTTTGGGTCTATATTATTGAATATTATTTAAAAATTTAAAATATTTCAATTTTTTTACTTCCCATTTTATAAAAGATTATGATTTTTATGTTCCTATTATTAAAGAATCGTTTAAGATCAAAATTATTTTAAATAAATTTCACTACTTGTTTTTTAAACCATATTTATTTTTAAAGATTTATTATTTGTAACTTGTTATAATAATTTTTTTCCAAAGTATTCCCATTCCCTTATAAAAAAGTTTTTTAAAATTAATTCACACATCATCGTTTTCTAAAATATTTAAATAGGTTTTATGAAAACTTTTTTATTTTCACTTAACGTTTTTAAACATGGTTTATCTCCCAAGAAGTGATATTTTTACCACCCTATATATTTTATTATGTTATGAATCCTTTTGGAAAATTAAATATTGAATATGTTATGATTTATTATGTTTATATTTTTTAATGATTATGAAACTCATACTTTTCCCATGGTTTATTTAGGATTATATGTTGTTTTATTTTAATTAGAACATATATAACACCCCAAGGTTTTACAAATAAATTTAATATAATGGATAAAACACTGAATATCTATATAATGAAACTTTTTTTATGGATATATTTATTAAATAACATTTAAACATAATTTTTCAACTTCTGTGTTGAATTTCGGAAAATAGATATATGTGGTTGTGATGAGTATGTTATTTGGAGTCTGATAGAAACAACTTGTTTTTTTGGGGAATAGTAAAACACATTATGAGTAGTATTATTAATAGTAATACGATACTTATGCATAGTAAATTGAATTATTATTTTATTTTCTTATGGTTATAAGATAATGATATCTTGATTAATTTTTCAAGGTGATATAAATTGAGTTATAGTTTTAAAAATGTTATTTTTTGAATAAATTATAAGTTTATTTAAAAATTAAATTAATAATATTTAGAAAATAAATTTCAAGAAATAAAATTCATTTTTCAATTCTACACATTGAAAAATGGTTAGTTTTTTTTTGGATTTTTCTAGAATACATGATTTTTTTTCATGAATAGTAAATTTTTATAATTTATGAAATGTGCTAAATAAATGAATTTATACATCATGCTTGAGTCCTGGAAGATGTAAAAAGAAATTATATGAAACTAACATGCACTTATTTTCATATTTGTTCATGGAATCATCACTATTTCTTGTCTTGTGGAGAAATAATTAAATAATGATTAAAATAATTGAAAACCTCTTTTCTCCTCCAGTATAAATACCACCCCCTCTTCCTATCACACCTCTAAAGTTTTGAACATTTTCTAAATTATTCCCAATATTATTCCCCAGGCTCTTACCCAAACCCAATTCCTATTGTTCTAACCAAAATTCCAATATCAAAGGCCTTAAGGGGGATCTCAAGGAGAAGATATCAAGAGATAAAATTCTTCTTTCATTTTCTTTTTAATTATTTTATTTTATTCTATTATCTTAAACTACCTTTATCCAAGATGAATGAAATGTCCAGTATTATATATATTCAATATTTTTATCTTGTTTACGAAACAATTCATAATAATACTTCTTCTCCACTCCCTCTTATTAACAAAATAAAAACATCGTCCATGATGTATCGATTTACCGACATCATTGACGATGTGTCTTAATTTTCCTTTACATCATTAAAATATGTTCATAAAACCATTAATATTGTTAAATAATATTTTATTAAATATATATTATATAATATATTTGGTTCTAGAACGAGTGTTTGTGCATATTATTAATTAATAAAAAAAAGTGCTTCGTAAAGATCAAAATTCACAAAAATAAACTAATAATTTATCTAATGATCCATCCTCACAAAATTTAACAAAAATGATTTAGGTAATCATTTAATATTATGGAATAAGGTTAATAAAATATCCTTACTATTCTATTGTTTCTATTCTACTTGATAAGAATATCCAATATGAACCGACCATGGAAATCGTGTAAAGAGGACACCCGAAATAATGGAAAGAACAAAATATTATTAATTAATGGGTGGAATGATGTTACAAAATGATCATATAAGGTGTTATAAAAATTATTAAGCTTCTTTAAAGTATTAATAACACTCTTTTAACCATTTTATGAGAGTTTTAATAACATTTTATGTAAGAAGAACCATAGATAAGGGAATTTATAACCCAATTTCCATTCTTTGGGTTAACCTTCTACTTTATTCATTATGTTGTATTGAGATTATTTGTGTGATGAATTTTTTTATATTATGTTGTATTATATTTATTTACATTTTATACACATATTCTTTAAATTCTATTAATTCTCACTCCAATTATATTGGTAAGGTACTTTCCTTTAAAAATTCTTCTAAAAGTTACTTTAATATAATTCAAAAAGTCTATTATATATATATATGGAATGAGTTGTTTCACCTGATTTCATGATGATTTATCACTATGAATGTTACTTGGATATAGTTAAGTCAAGTTTAGATCATTATAGATCAACATTTGTTGGGTTGTGCCTGTTATAGCTTAAGATATTTTGGGTTGAGCCCCTAATAGATCAAGATATGTTGTGTGAGACCCATTATAGCTCTCCAATAAATTGGGTCCTCCCGAGATGGAAGTAGACTAAATTTTTATTTAATATGTAGGGTTATTCTAAGAGTGATATGTTTAATATGTCCCAAGGAAACTATATTATGTTTCTCTACATGCTAATGAGTTTTTATGAAATGGGTTTTATTGGTTTTTATATTATCACTTAACTAACGATTTCTCTCTTTATATCCCTTACTGTGATTTTGGTGACCAACCCATGTTTATAAATGTTTTTAATAGGAAATAAGGATTCATAAGAGAAATAAAGAAGTCATGTTAATTTTAATTAATATTTTTCAATGATATCATGTTTTATTTAAAAGGTTTTATATGTTGGAAGAAATTGATACTGTTTTAGTGGTATCCTTATGTATGATTCTGGGATGTTATGCATGTTTTATATCTTAATTCAATAAAACTATAAACCAAAAAAGATCCTCAATGTGTAATAATGTATGTTCTTATCTAAAACTTAACAATATGTAATGTTTTAAGGTTTATTCCTTATATTTGGTATCAGGGGATGGTTTAGATAAAATTAGGGGTCAGGATGATGTTAATAGAATAACATAAATGATTTTTAACTTTATTTTTTATTTTAAATGATATAAAATTTAATTATTACCATGATTATTTGTCTAAAATATGTCTGTTCAAAATGGTTTTAGAGAGAAGAAATAGGAAAGATGACATAGGAAGGCGCCAAGAGGTTGATATCTGTCCAAATCTGCAGCTTGGAATGGTGGGCATCTGAACCGAACAGTTTTGATAGAAATGGCTCTGTTGACTCAGTTGATAAATATTGGTGGTATCCATGCAATAAAGGATCCCAACCTAGCATGAAGAAACATGTCTTTGTGGAGAATTTTATGGGGCAATTTCTTCCATTATTTAGTGGAACCATAGATCGAGTGATAGATGAAGGATGGATCAATCATCTAGAAAATATATTTTATGTCATGGAATGATAAAATTTAATAGAACAAATTTAGCATTGTGAACGTGAATATGATCAATAGAGGTCTCTGGTTAAGAATATGAGAGTAATAAATGATCTTGATAGTCTAGAATTGGATGATTTTAAGATTCTTTTACTGGAAAAATATTTTCCTATAACTCTTTGACTTAGAATGGATATAAAATTATTAGAACTAAAGGAGAAAGATTATGATTCTATGGAAGCATATGAAGCCAATTTTTCAAGATTTCCCAAGTACGTACTATATTTTACTATTGATTCTGATAGTAAAATTAATAGATTTTACTCTGGTTTAAAACCATTTTAAGGAAGATCCTTGGATACAAGGGAGTTTAAAAGCTATGAAAAACTTGTTCATTGTACTGAAAAAGTTGAGATGGTGTTTTCTAACATATATGTTCCTCTTGATGAAAATAATAAGAATCATTCAGGTTGGAAATCATTGGAGAATAAGTCATCAATGAAATCTAGAAGTAAAAAATCAATTTCCCTTCTTATGAAAAGTGTTAAAAAAATCCAGTTGAATGAATTGTATATTATGGAAAATGATACCAATGGGTAAATTTTGGGAACATGTCACGTTATTACAAATAAAATGATCAAAAAATTAATGAGAAACCAATGGTGAGATTCCTTAACTGTGAGGAATTTGGATATTTTGCTAATGTGTGTATGAAGCTAGTCACTCAGGTCAGAAATCAACAAGATTGGAAGTATAAGGGTGTGGAAAAGTCTTTTTCAACCCCTTAATCATATGTTCATCCATTAAATGAAGAGTTATCAGGTCCATTTCTTGTTTTTATAGAATTTTCAAATGAGTTGTTTGATTCAAGATCTACACATTCCTTCATTTTTTAGAATTTTTCAGAAAAATTGGGAATTCCACCACATGAAATAAAACTATAAATCATTGTAAAAACACATGGATGAAAAATTGTGGTGAAAAATAAAATATAAGAATCTACCTATCATAATTTGTGGAAATAGTTTACTTACAAACATATTTGTATTCCCTCTAGTGGAGTTTGATGTTATTCTGGGTATAGACTGGCTTTTTTTTATCATGCTAAGATTGATTATAGATCCAAGAAGCTGGTTTTCATAAAGAGTTTCAATTTCTATACAATAATGAACACATACCAATGATAACATATCAGGAAGCTAATAAATTTATGATAGAAAAGAAATTTATATTGCTCATATTTATGAAGGTAATAGTATTATCCAGATTAATTATGTTCTAGTGGTAAATGAATACCTAGATGTTTTTCCTGATGATTTTCCAAGTGTTATTCTAGATCAAGAGGTTGCGTTTACTATTGAATTATTTTTTTATGTTAATCCAATTTGAAGACTCCCTTATCAAATGGAACAAATCGAACTTATAATATTAAAAAAATAGTTGTACGAATTATTAGATAAAGGCTACATTCGACCCATCACATCGACATGGGGTGATCCTATCTTATTTGTTAAAAAATGGTTCAATGAGACTTTTCATTGATTATAGAGCCTTGAGTTACATCACTGTTTAAAAAATTATCATTTTAATCACATTAATGATTTTTTTATCAGATCTAGGGAGCATAATAATTTTCAAAGGTTGACATGTGTTCAGGGAACCATCAGTTGAAAGTAAAGGATACAGACATCTTAAAGTCTACATTCCACAATAGAAATGATCATTATTAATTTGTCATTTTTCCTTTTTGATTAACTAATTCACCTATTGTATTCATGGATCTTATGAATAGAATATTTAATGAGTTCTTAGATAATATTTGGGTCGTTTTTATTAATTAAATTTTGGTATATTCTTGAAGTAAATAGGAGCATGAAAAACATGTAAAGGTTGTTTTTCAAAACATAAAAGAAAATATATTGTATGGAAAATTCATCAAGTGTGAATTTGGGTTTCAAAAAATTTCTTTCTGTCATCACATTGTTACTAAAGTGGGAATAATTGTTTATTCTACTAAAACAATTGTTAAAGAATGGCCAACAACCCCAAATATAACCGATATTTTTAGTTTTCTTGTTTTTAAAGGGAATTAAAATAGGTTTATTATAAACCCCAGATGGTTATATAGCCCACTGACTATGTTAAATCAAGAAGTTAAATTCATCTGGACAAAAGAATGTTATAATTGTTTTGACGAATTGAAAAGAATATTGTTGAATGCTCCAGTTCTGACCCTACCTTCCAGAGGTGATGAATTTTTCTTCTATAGTGATGCTAATTTTAAGGGACTTGGTTGTTTTCTAATGAAGAATGATAAGGTAATTCTTTATTCTTCACTTCAGTTGGAACCTCATGAGGTAAATTACCCTACACATGATTTGGAATTAGCAGATGTTGTTTTTTGAATTAAAAAATTGGAGGCATCATCCTTATGGTGTAAAATGTGAAATATATACTGACCATAAAATTTTGATGTATATATTTACTCATAAGGAAATAAAAATGAGACAGATAAGATAATTGGAACTAATCAAGGATTATTATTGCATGATTCATTACCATCCTGGAAAATAAAACAAAGTGGTTAATGCATTGAGTCCTAAAAGTAATGATACATTAGCCATGATATGTTTAGAATATGACCCTTTGGTGAATGATTTTATAAAATATTTATTGCATGTTCTTGGTGTAGGAAATTTCTCTATTTTGTTTGAGGGTTTAGTGCAATAATCTCTAACAAATAGAATTAAGTAAGCATAAAAAGGAGACGACGAGTTATAGAAAAAGGTAGAATTAGTTAAAATGGGTAAGTTTCCATAATTTAACCTTGATAAGGCTTGTGTTTTGAGGTTTGGGAAAGATTATGTGTTCCTTGTGATTCTCGGTCGAAGAAATAATTTTTGTGAAAAGATCACAATTCTCCATTTTCAGTTCATCTTGAAAGAACAACTATGTATATAGATCTACATGATTATTTCTAGTGGGATTGAGTGAAAAGAAATATTGATGATTTTACCCTGAAATATTTGACATGTCAATAGGTCAAAGTAGAGAGGCAATTACTGAAGGGGATGCTACAACCATTACTAGTGCTAGAGTGGAAATGGGAAAATATATCCCTGGACATTGTTGTTGGACTACCAAATACTTCTCTAGGTAACAGTGTGATATGCGCAATTATTTATCAACTAAATAACTCTGATCATTTCCTTCCTATTTGAGATACCATGTCTTTGGATCATCTTTCTCAATTGTAACTCAAAGATATTTTTAGGTTACATGAAGTTCCTCTTCCCATTGTATCTAACTGTGATCCTAGGTTGACTTCCAAATTTTGGAAAGGCTACCAGAACTCATTGGGAATAGAATTAAATTTTAGTATATCTTTTCATCCTCAATTAGATTGGCAGTCATAATGCACGATTTAGACATTGGAGGATATACTTGATCTGGTTCAATAGAATACTAGGAAAGTTGGGATCAACATATTTCATTAGTTTAGTTTTCTTATAATAACAGTTTTCATTCCAATATATAGATGGAACCTTTTGAGGCATTATACAGGAAGCTGTGTCGAACTCTAGTTTTTTGAATGAATCTGGGGAAAGAAAGTTGATGGTACAAGAATTACTAGAGGAAGTGGCTGAAAATTTAAGATTTTACGCAAAACATGAGAAAAACATTGAGTAGATAGAAAATTTGTACATATAACAGGAGGAAAGACTTTTATTTCAAGGTAACTGATCGTGTTTTTCTTATAATCTCAAAATGTAAAAGCATTATGTGTTTTGGTAAGAATGGGAAGTTGATTCTATGGTTCATTTGACCTTATGAAATCGAGGATAAAGTTTGATTGGTTTCCTTCCGAATAGCATTGCATCTTAGTCTACCTTAGGCATAGAATTTTTTTTTCATGTTTTGATATTGAGAAATTATGTGCCCGATTCATCTCATGTTTTGAGTTCAGAAGAAGTTCAGCTGGTAGAGAACCTTACCTACGAAGAGAGGCTTGTTCAAATTCTTGATTGTGGAGAGCATATATTGCAGAATAAGGTAATCCACTAGGTAAAGGTTTGGTGGAGAAACCACATGGTAGAATAAACAACATGGTAATATGAAAATGTTATGAGAGAAAAGTACCCACACTTTTTTAAAAAGTAAATAAAAATTGTGAGGATCCAATTTTCATAAGGTGGGGAGAATGTAACACCCCAAGGATTTACAACTAATTTTAATTTAATGAATGAAATATTGAGTCTCTACATAACGGAACTTTTTTTAAGGAGACTTTTATATACTAGCTTTTAAACATAATTTTCCCACTTATGTGTTTGGAAGTTCTAAAAATAGACAAATGTGGTTACGATCAGTATGTTATTTGGAGTCTAATAGAACCAACTTGTTTTTTGGTGAATAGTAACATACCCTTTTGGATAGTATTATGAATAGTAATATGACCATTATGAATATTAAATTTCATTATTATTTTATTTTCTTATGGTTATAAGATATTGAGATTGTGATTAATTTTTGAAGGTGATGTAAAAGGAGTTATAGTTTTAAAATTTTTATTTTATAAATAAGTTATGATTTAATTTAAAAATTAAATTAATCATATTTTGAAAATTATTTTCAAAAAATAACTATATATTTGATTTCTACATGTATAAAAAACTTTAGGGTGTTTTTTTGGATTTTTCTGAAATACTAGAATGTTTGGTGAATAGTGAAGCATTATAATTTAAGAAATATGCTAAATAAATGAATTTATTCATCATGCTTTAGTCATGGATGCTGTAAATGGAAATTATCTCAAACCAAAATTCACTTATTTATATATTTATTCATGTAATAATCACTATTTCTTATCTTATGGAAAAATAATAAAATAATTACAAAATAATGGAAAACCTCTCCTCTCCTCTACTATAAATACCACCTGCACCCTCTCTTCCTCTCACACCTCTTAATCTTTTAGGATTGTCTAAATTCTTCCCAATATTCATCCCAAGTATCTTCCCCACGTCCATGACCTACTGGTCTCACCAAAATTCCAATACCAAAGGCATTAAGGAGGATCTCAAGTAGAAGAGATCAAGAGGTAAAATTCATCTTTCTTGTTCTTGTGTTTTATTTCTAATTGTTTTTCTCTTATACTCTCTTCTCCTCCCTTATCTAAGATGCATGAAAGATCAAGTATTATATATATTCTGGATTTTTATCAAGTTTATGGAAAACTTAATCACAATACTTCTTCTCCTCACCCTCTTATTCTCAAAGAAAACATCGTTTGGGATGTGTCGATTTACCGACCTCTTGGACGACGTGTCTTCATTTTCCTTTAAATACATAAAATCTATTCATAAAACAATTAATATGGTTAAATAATATTTTATTATAAATATTATATGATATATTATGTTCTATAACTATTTTTTATGTATATTATTAATTAATAAACAAAAGTGGTTCATAAAGATCCAAAATCACCAAAATAAACTAACGATTAACACTAATGATTTATCTGATGATTCATCCTCATAACATATAACCAAAATTATTTATGGAATTATTTAACATTATATAATCATGTTAATAACATATCCTTACATTTCTATAGTTTCTATTCACTTTAAAAGAATATCCAATACGAACCGACCATTTAATTCATGTAAGGAACAACCCCGAAACAATAGAAAGACAAAATATTATTAATTAATGGGTGGAATGATGATATAAAAAGATCATATAGGGAGTTATAAACATCATTATGATTCTATAAAGTATTAAGAACACTATTTTAACCATTATAAAAGAGGTTTAATTTCATTTTAAGTAAGACGGACCTAAGTTAAGGGAATTCTTAACCCAATTTCTATTCTTTGGGTCAACCTTCTACTTTATTCATTTTGTGGTGTTGAGATTATTTGTGTGATGATTTTTTTTTATATTATGTTTTATTATGTGAATTTACATTTTATATACATATCCTTTCAATTCTATTAATTCTCACTCCAATTATATATTTAAGGGACTTTCTTTTTAAAATCCATTTAAAATCCTCTTCAATCAAATTCCAAAATACTATTATATATATATATATATGGAATGACTGGTTACCCTTAATTTAATGATTCTTTATTACTATGATGTGTTCCTTGGACAAAGTTTTGTTGGGTTGGGCCCATTATATCTCAAGATATGTTGGTTTGATCCCATTATAGCACAAGATATGTTGCGTTGAGCCCATTATAGCTCAAGATATGTTGGGTTGAGCCCATTTTTGCTAAAGATATGATGGGTGAGCCCCATTATAGATCTCTAATGCATTGGGTAATCATGATATGGAAGTTGAAAGAATGATTATACCATGGGTAATGGTTATTATAAGAGTTATAGGTAAATATTTCCTAAGGCAACTACATGATGTTTCTATGCATGCTATTGATTTTTTGAAATAGGTTTTATTGGTTTTTTATTATCACATGACTAAAAATTTATATCTTTATACACATTACTGATATTTTTGTGCGCATACCATGTTTTTAAATGTTTTTCACAGGTTATAAGTATATGCAAGATAAATAAAGAATTCATGTTAATTGTAATGAATATTTTTAAAAGAAATCATGTTTTATTTAAAAATATATATATTTTGGAAGAAATGGATACTATTTTAGTTTTATTCTAATGTATTATTCTGGGATGTTATATATGTTTTATGTCCAAATTCTCTAAAACTCTAAACCTAAAAAAATCCTCATTGTGTAAGAATATATTCTCTTGTCTAAAACCTAAGAAAATTTTATGTTTTAAGGTTAAGTCCTTAAAACAGAAATGTATTTATATTAACTGGTCTGGTCATATTAGACCCTCCAATGAATTGGATTAATATTATATCCCCTAATATAGTTAGGCATATAAATAATACAATATTCACATCAACTATTGCATAATGGGGTTTCTCACATTTTAGGTATGGACATATTGAGTTTGTTCACATATTCATTGTCATAAATAGTTTTCTCACATAGGTTTTGTTATGATTATGGTTGTGTCGCATTTTGAAGTTGATCATAATGTCATGAAAAATTCCCAAGTCATTTATCAAGTTATGTCACTTTTACAAGATTCATTTCATTTTCCGGAAATTCAATGTTTTCATGTTTATTACTTATTTTTAAAGTATTCAACACTTTCATATCATTGTCACATGTTTTATGTTTATGGATATGTTTTTTAAGTCATGTCATGTATTTTATTCTTTATTGATGAAAATTTTAGGATATTATGTTCCTCCATCTTGTATTATGATTATTATGCTTGGTATTATGATATTTTTAGGATATATATATGTGTATTCTTATTATTCTCTATATTGTTGATGATTTAATACCTTATGATATGTTTTTTCCCTTACTGAATATTTGAGATCACCCCTAATGTATGTTTTCATTACCTATGACATGAATATTATTATGTCTTGTGGGGTATCTGGAGAAGTATCTAAAGGATAATAGTTATTGATAAATTTTCACATGTTTTTTCAAATATGATATTAATATATCTAGTATCCCAAACACTTTACATTTTGTTACATGTGTTATATGACTCTTTATGATATGTGTAATTGAAATCCAAATATTAATGTATTATCTATGTTTTGTATATATTGGGTCACATAAAATTCAACGTATTTACTAAAAATACATCCACTACCCAGGATGAGAGAAATATTATTTTCTTGAATAACTTCTAAGCTATAGTATCTTAGTAATTGTTTTGTGATGTTGAGTGAACATTAAATCATTATTTTTCATTACATTCACAACCAATACATTTTAGGGGAAGGATTAATATTGAGTTTATAATTTCTTTCAGATCAAATTTATTGATGATGTGATTTTAGCATCATTTAGTTTTTTCACATGCCAAATATACATTGATATTCAGTAGCTTTCAGAAGGGATAAATTTTTTGGTAAGGAACTTTAAAGTTATAAGGGAACAACGTTTCATTAACAAAATATCTCCAGAACCTTTTAATCTAATAGAAGGAGTTCTAGAAAGTTCTCAACTCATACATTATGTGGATGCACTTTCTGGTGAAATCAAAAATGTTTTTGATAGGTAATTTACCAAAACCTATATTTTTTCATTCAAATGTACACTACATTTAAAGTGATAATTACTTAAAAAACTTATTATTGATCACTTTAATGGTGAACCATATATGTGTAAATTGGATTAGATAAGATGAATCATTACCCCATAAAATTTATATTATGTTGATAAGTCATTCTCCCAAGTTAGTTTCTAGTTTAATAACTCATCTCATTTTAAACGTTGAATACTTAAGATTTTTTAATCATAATTAATGAAAAATCTTTATGGATCCCATCACATATGAGAATTAGTTTTAAAAACAACTATTATCTATTCTATTTTTAGGAAAACACATTCACTTAAGGGCCTTAGGTCCTCTTTATCATCATTAACTATTTATATCCCTACAAAAAATATCTAACCCTTTTTATGTTAAGTTATCATTTTAAACCACAAACTCATGTTTTTAAGGATACTATGTACTCTTTTCTTTCAAAACTTAAATCATTACAAAATTTGGTAATTTTCAGTCAGTGATTATATGTTTTTATTTTTGATGGTATATATATTTTCCAAGATTAGAAAGTTTTCAGAATATTTTGGATGTAAATAATAATATAATAACGGTATTTAAAGCCTAAAAAAATATATATTTGACGATGGTGTCACTAATTTCATTGATAAAAAGATACTATTTGGAAAACTTTCATGTCATGAACATGAATTTGAATATTTAGTATTATAGTTTATATATAAATATATAATGTAGTCATGAAATATAGGATTTTAGGCTTTAAAAAAAGTCACAATTTATTGCTATTAATATTTTAATCCAAAAGATTAGGCTAGTTTTTTTATCATGATGTTAACAAGAAATTACTTTTTATCACTATATTGTTATGAATTATAGATAATTAAATTAACATATCATTTTCATGTTTTTGTACCACATTTTTTGTTTTATTTGACCATACTAGGAATTTTATATTAATGTGTAAATTATACTGGCCTTTATCTTCTCATAATATCATTACTTTTATATATTTTTTCATTTTTGAGTACATGTTGTTTTTTTAGATAATTATATCTTTAATAAAAATATTAATTACTTATAACATAGTGTTCAAAATCATTCAAAAGGACTTATAGTTCAGGCATTTCCTACACACACTTATAAGAGGTAATATAACATGAATATGAGAAATATCATAGAAAGTTGAAATTGTTTTTAATTTTTTTATCATTTTAATTTCAATACCAATTCATTTTATATTATCAATACACACTCATTATTTTTAGGAAATTATAAGTGGAAAATGGAATCTTTTAGTTTTGTAAAAGTCTAAAATTTTGCTACATGTTTTCGCGATACTAACCGATATTTTTATCACATGTTATGATTTTAATATTATGGCATCACATTCAATATTTTAAAGGAAAATATTTTATTATAATTAATTTGAAGAAAAAATTTTAATGGTTATATTAGATTGAAACATAAATATTTTTAGGTTTTGTTATTATCATAGTATGAAAAGGTTAATTTAGCTTAATTATGGATTGGAATGACTATATAGCTTTATGTATCTAGTGATGAGGTTATGTGTGCTCTATAAATTCCTTATTTTTTAAATAGGATTACAATTATCATGTTATTGGACATGATTAAACATTTATACCTTTTTTAAGCATCCATATCATTACTTTTAACTTATATAATCAAATATTTTTTAGTACTTCTACCTTCATATTAGAGAAACAAAGGCTAAAAATTTAATAAATGTAAATAATGAGTACTAGAGACTCTGGGCGAGATGGTCATGGGTTTTTGAGGCTTCTCTATGTAATTTCTCAAATGGGAACCTGATTTTCATCCTTACACAAAGTCTTTTATTATTCTAGTATGGCATAGTTTCCTTTGATTATCACTTCATCTATTTTAAAAAGATACCTTGTTTCCGATTTCTTGAATTTTTGGGAATCCATTAGTGTTTTACATTGTAATGATGAAACTTTCAAGACCTTTTTTTGCTAGGTTTTTTTCTGATATTGTCCTCTCCCAAGTACTCACATCCCGGATTTAGATTTAAAATGGAAATTTAAGGTTCTTTCAAGAAGTTACATATGAAATCATACCTGATTATTGCAGTGTATTATTTAAATATGGAAACACTTAAAAGGATTGTGGAAATAATAAAGTACACCCTCTGTCTCATAAATTGACATGAGTTGGAAAGGGAAAACATCTGGACCTTGAATAATGAAATGATTGGTATATAGTTGATTATGTCCCTTATATAGTTCAGGATCCTCTTGGAGGAAAAATGAAGTTGATGAGAAACCTAATGAGGTTATGACTCAAGATGAGGAAAATTATTAGATTGGTAAATTATCGATACATTCATCTGATTATAATTACCTCTCTATTTTTGTTAATGTTTCTCACATCACACTAAGTGCTACCAATGATTCCTCCAACCTAGTGGGGGATTAAAAGGACCCAAGTGAATCTCATGAAAAATATCAAGAGGAGGGAAAATTTTCCACTCTGATTCTAGTGAATCATTACATGATGACTATGAACAAGCTTCTATGATTGAATATTACTACTTGAAATCATGTACTAGGTAAGGTAAATAACTGATGATTGATTCAAGTGAATTTATCACTCTAAACCACAAAAATAATTTGAAATGTATATATTACAATAATTTTGAGGGAACAATTGTCACTAGATCATTAGAGGCTTCTAGGATGGAGAAGACATATATTTATCCATATCCTATGCTTGCTGGAATGATTAATATATCCTCTGACTCAGCTATGAGGGATGCATATCAGTTTGAGGAGGCTATGACAGAATAACTAGAATCATAGATGTATGATCAATATGAAATAGTTTTCAAAAGATACCAGAATGGTGAAATTTCTATAGAGGTCTACCTTCAAATCAGAAAGTGAATGTTCATTAATTTGGTGTAGGAATTTAAATGAAATCCTAAATTTAATTTCAGACTCATTCTATGTAAATTAATTCTCTTTATGTTTCCCCCACATTAAGACTACAATCTTGGATTTTTAATGATTCCAAATAATGTTTTTTTGTCTAAGATTCAATATTCTTTGGATATGTTGAATTTGGTTTTATTAATTTAGTAGTTCTCTTCAGTTTGGGTTTATGTTTATGACTTTTACTATGGGAATTTTTTTATTACAATAGCAATTTTCTATGCATTAGAGTTGGGTTCAATTTCTCCAGAGGCTGCTTTGGTAGAGTTATGTGGTTCCTTCCTTTGGGTGTTCCTGTGGTGATTTCATTGTTCTATAGTATAAATTACTGAGGAAAAGTGATTCAGGTTTTGTTGATTTTTATGCTAGTGGTGGAGGAAGGATGTTTGTTGATGTCTAAATTAGTTATGAATAACATGTAACCATCGTTCGTAGGATAATAGAATTTTCTATCTGGATAATGTAGGTGATACTAGAATGTTTGACACATTGTGAAGGTTGTGATTACTTTTCTATGGAGTCATGTCCTACTGAAAGGATGTTACATTCTTTTTATGTTTAATGAATCAGATCAATATTGGGAAGTTTATAGTTTAGTGTCTTCATGAGAAAGAATGAATTTAATATTGATGATCTGGGTTTATTTTATGTTTATTAGATTATGGTAGGCCTAAAAGTGTTTGAATCACCTTTTCCAAAATGATAGACATTCTTAGAGATTAACTTATTCACTATTTTGTGTATGTTTGTATGTATTTGTGAAACAAATTTCAATTTCTAGATGGTGTGAGCTCATTACACATTGTGTATTCCCTGTAACTTTTATTTTATTTAATAATTTATATTGATATATGGGTTGTGAAACCAACTCGTGACTCACTTGACATTAAATAGAAAATATAATTTTAATTAATTTTACATCCCATTAAAATAAAAAACACTATAAAATGATTTCAAACATTGGTATGTAGAATTACATTGGTATATAAATTTTATCACAAACATCAATATATTAAGAAACATTATTGTTTTATTATCTTTGGACCTCAAATCCCTCCCATGTGAGCTCTATTATACAACCATATTCTGAAAATTCAACTTCAACTCAAGAAAGATATTTCACCAATTTTTATAAATATTTTTTTTAATAATATAAATATAAAAAATTAAACATAAATATGAAACAATGAATTAATAAAATGTCACTTTTAACCTGAAAATAAACACTTCGAATCATATCAGGAACACCATGTGTCAAATTATTGTGTGGTTGATTCCTTCATATAAAGAATGATTTAGGGATCATTTTACAGATGTGTGAAGAAAATATGAGTGAAATTTCATTTAATGTGATATGTGTTTTGAACTAAAATTTAAATTCTAAATAAAAACATATATAAAGATTCATTTCGGTGACACAGTGGGTCAAATTAATGCGTGGATGATTCCTAAAAATTAAAAATTATTTAAAGATCATTGTCCAAATATTTTAAGACAATATGTGTTTTTTGTTGGATTTTTACTGAGTAACACATGTTTTTATTAAAATATAATTTTTAGACTAAAAAAATGAACTTTGAGTTATACCGGTCACACTGTGTGCCAGGTTGAAATTTTGTTAACTACTCAATTTCAAAAATGACGTATAGATAATTATCCAAATCTTACATGATAATCAAATTAATTTATATTGTTTTTTAGTGATTGAAATACATTTTTAAAAGAAATTCCATTTTAAAATTGTATGCACACATTTTGAGTCTTACCTGCCACACCATGTATAGGATTTGGAAACAAATTATTCCTACATATAAAAAAGGTCTTATGGACCATTTACCTAAATTATAAAAAAAATATTAATCTGTTTATATAGTTTAGAGTATGTCATGCTTCTTTTGAACTGAAATTTCAAATTTAAATAATAACATACACATTGATTCATAGTAGTCACACCATGTGTTAGATTAAATACAGTTGATTCCTATAGTTCTCAAATAAATTATTTGTAATTTTTGTAATGTATCAAGATAAGATAAGTAGATTTTCATAATTTGTAGTATGTGAATCATGTTTTGAGCTAAAATGACAATTTTAAATAAAAACAAGCACTTTGAGTCATTCCAAACACAACATGTGTAGGATTGATGTGTGATTGATTCTTTCATGTTGTAAATAACATATGTATTATTTTTGTAAAGTATCAACATGATCTTAGTGTTTTTTTGGGTTTCATTAAGTGAAACCCATTTTTACCAAAATTTCATTTTTAAATGGAAAGCATGAACTATGAGTCATACATGTCACATCATGTGTAATATTTACAGGATACTTATTCCCACACATTGAAAATGATATAAGTATCATTTACATGAAGCATAAAGAAATCTTGATAACATTTTATCATTTTTTCTGAGTTATTTTTTTTAACTAAAATTTCATTTTTAAACACAAAACACACATTTTGAGTCATACCAATCACAATGTATATTAAAATGAGGTATAATAGATTTTTATATGTCAAAAATTACTTATTGATCATTTTCTAAATTATCTAATAATATTAATTAGTTTTCCTAGTTTTGGTAATGTTATAATTATTATGAACTAAAATTTAAAATTTAAATAAATAAAAAATTGAGTCATACCTGTCACACCTTGTGTAAGATTAATATGTGATTGATTCTTAAATGTCACAAATTAATTATCAATCTTTATCCTAATGTATTAAAGAAATCTGGTAAAATTTTCTTGTTTTTTAATATGTGACATGTGTTTTTAAATAAAATGACAATTTTAAATTAAAACTAGCACTTTGAATCATATCAACCACACTACATGTCAGATTGACATGAGATTTATTCTTACATATCATAAATCATTTAATAATCATTTCCACAATTATCATGAAAATTATAGTTTATTTTCATGGTTTTGAGTGAGTGACACATGGTTTTAACCAAAATTTATTTTTTAAACTAAAACCATGAAATTTGAGTCATACCAGTTATACCAATGGTCAGATTGATAAGTGGTTGATTCCTACATCTCAAAAATGACATATGGATCATTACCAAAAAGTATATAGATAATAAAAGAATGTTTTTTTAGTTTTTAATGAGTGAAACATATTTTTTACTAAAATACCAATTTTAAAATGAAATCATGAAATTTTATACATACAAGTCTCTCCCTATGTTGAATTTTCATGCAGCTAATTCCTAAACATCACAAATGACCTTTGGATTATTTTACTTTTATGATACCAGGTATTTAATGAGTTACAATCCATTTTAATATTGATTAAACCTCATTTATCTTGTCTCATGTGAATGTTTTTGGGTGTTGGAGGCTTGGTGGGAGAAGACTAAAGGGATCAAGGCTAGCGTTGAGACTACAAAAAGCTAGTTCAGTCCCACTATCTAGCTAACACACCACCAAAATCAAGCCAGTGGCCTGATGGGTAGTTTATTTAGAGGTCCCTTTTGATTCATTCACCCATTTTACCCCTATTTTAACCCTATGACTCATTTTTATCATTTTACACTCTTATAGAAGCATGGTGGATCATCCCCTTATCCCTTTTATCTTATTTTGATTTCACTCTAAAATCATAGGTCTTTGGTATTTAGATTGAATCATATGAATTATTGAGGTAATGATCTCACTCATCTTCCCTCCATTATCCAATTTCTTCATTTTCTTTTGTTTTATCTTAGTGCAAGCTGATATTCCCAATTTTCTATATTTTTCCCTGGTTATTAATTTTCATTCATTCCTACTAAAATAACTGGACAATACTGGATTAGGAGTCTTCCAAAATCTATAGGAATTTGGTCTACATGATTTTCTCTTAAATTCTCAACATTTATAAAATGTTACATTTTATAATATGTTGGTATTTTCGAGCATTAACCCTAGATTTTATATTCCCTTCATTTTTTCCTAAAGCTTGACCAAGACATAATATGAGATTCCCAACCACCATTACTGGGAGAAAACATCATCCCAATCCACCCCTTAGTGTGTGTTTGGCCTAACTCCCATGGCATACATGTTTCATGTGTCACCAAAACAACCCTTAGGGAATGTTTTTAACCATGTTTAATAATTTTGGATGTTTGTCACACCATTAAAGGTGTGGCATACCTTGATGGAGCCTTGGATTCTAGCTTTAGAAAGCCTAGTGTGAACTCATTGGATGCCACCCGATTACTTAATTTGAATTCTAGGTTGAAATCCCATCTTGGATCAGGTTAGTGCCTTAACATCATGAATTCCACAAAATATCATCATGGATTCATATGAATCTTTAGAAAAACAAGGATAATTAGGGTTATTTCCTAGGTCTGACATGATTTCCTCAAACATGGAACAACTTGGGTGAGACCCTTGGATTGTAATCAATTCCTTCCCTAAAATGAAAAGACTACATTCATTGGTTCATTTAAAAAATAATAGTAGTTGAATTCCAAGGTTTCAACAATTGGATTCTACTCAAGACCAAGAGTTAAACATCACAGGTTGATCACAATAAATTGGATCATACGCCTAAAGAAAAACATTCCCTAGGTATCCTATGTATTTAAAATAGGTGCATTGTATAGTAATTCTATGACCAGTTCCGTGAATTCCATTCAGTTATTTATTCTTATATTTCTTGGATATGTTCCTCGGTTACCGAACAAATTAAAAGGAAACAAGATTAGAGACATTCATCTTAGGATGATGTAGGTAGGGTCGGTTAGGTTTCCCATGAGGATCCCAAGCTCGATAAGGTTTCCATTAATTTACTACATTAATTTACTATATAAATTTATTATATCTACAAATCATTACATTTTATATTCATAGATTATATTTGTATTTAAAACTATTGTTGGAAGCCTAATATGTTATACTCACAACCTATTCATGTTGTCTTCTATTACATGATAATATTTCCTAGATAATGGATAAGATTATCGAAATTTCACTGATATTCACATTTGACTTCAGTCATTGGTTGGGGAAATAAGAATATATGACCAAGAGGGGACTCATGAAAATCACGGAGTTCAATAGATTTTGGTTTCTTTATATCATTTCATTATCCTTATACTACATGTATGACTACACCGATGACATGATTGACATAAATTTTACACCACTATGACATCATTTATATATTGCCCTACATTAATGCATTATGTATGTTTTATTACTATATACATGGATTTTTTATCATTTAATTTCATTGTTCTTCACTCTAATAAAGAGGTTATAGCCTCCCTAACCATACACCCTCACTACTTGTTGGAAACCACTAGCATATGGGGAGGTATTCTTGAGGCCTTAATCCCTATTGTCTAGTTAATTATCAGTGATTCAATCCCAAGGTCTCATAAAGTTGTACAATATTGTATTTTTTTCATTTCAAAATTATTTGGTTTTGGAATATCGGATACTAGGAAGTTTAAAAACATTGTAATAATCATTTTTTAGGGAGTAGAAAACCCACATGTGGGGGAAAGGTAATGCTTCCAGGGAGTGGACATGTTGTCTAGAAATTTTCTTATTACAGTTGTGTTATTTCCACCATTGGATGACACAAATATTCAATGATGTTTGGTGTTATGGATCTATTCCCTTGGGATGATATGGAAAGGTAGCATTATCTCATGCATCATCATAGGTGAATAGGGATTTATCTGTCATTCTTATGAAATGTCATGTATATTTCATTTATTTTACTTCTTATTGCGTACATTATAGTCATCAGTTTCTACGGTAGTAATTTATTACATTACTTGGAAAAACATAATTACGTAAGGTGTCTGCATCAACCAAAATGGTGTTTTACCTCAAAAATTGTTGATGGTACTTTATTTAACTGATTTTTATATAATAAAAGCCTTATAATCTTGGTAAAATAAGTTTATAATTTAATTTGGTTACAATAAAATGGAGTGCCAATTTTAACTTATAGGGTGCATGTATATCACAAGAGAATATAAACTTTTATAACATAAATATTATATGTAGGTTTGGGAAATTAAAACTTGAGGTTGCAGTTAAATTAGATTCCAATTGAAACATAAATAGTGTTTACCTATATAAATTGGGATTGAAAACCTGTATGAATAAACTAGTATGATAAATAATTAAAACATTATCATATTACTTAATCCTAGGAGTGAGTGGTTGGGTTAGTTTAATTTCATGGATTAAATTTTCTTTGAGTTTAGGGAATCACATGAAGAAAGGGCTTGTGCCTAATAATGATTTCCTAATTTTTAATTTCATATTTTTTAGTATTGTTTTATGAGGATTGGGGTTGGAATTTTTGACACATACCACTGTGACCTCCTAGGGTCGAGCACCATCAATGAGGTGATTAATATGCTCATGATGATGTGAGAATTAAACCACCAGTGGGGCCATATATAATTCCATATGTGGAACCTCCCATTATACCACCTATTATGTATGTACAAGGCATATAGGTTCATTTTAGAGAGGGTTTTCTCTACCTAATAAATTTAGTGCATGGATCTCCATGGGAAGTGAAAACCTTGTTTTAGTTGACTATAGATTTCCAACGACATCACCTGCCTACTTTCTAAAAATAAAGTTCTTCTTGGGACACATCCTATTAGTTATAGGTGATGTATATGATTTTTTAGAATTTAGAGACACTGCCAAATAAGAGGGTGAATCTTGTAACTTATTTTCTCTGTGTATTTTCCCAGAGGTGGAATGACATTCATACCCTATAAAATCATCATTAGAGTGTGATTTTGAGCGACTTAAAAACTATATTCCTAAATTACTTTTCCCCAAAAACATTTAGGGATTATCAAGTTACGGAATTCAGGAATATAGAGTAAGGTAACATGTATTTTATGGATTAATAAGATCATTTCAGTAAGATCTTCTAATGTTTACCCACTCTTGTTGGTGATGATCTGTTAGGGGAAATGTTTTTTGAGGAGTGACATAGGTATGTTTTTTCAATATTAAGTTAATGTATTTCAACTGACTATTTTCTCTATGAGAGTGAATCATGAATTATATTTAAAAAATCATAGGGAAATTGGAGTTATATGTCAGGGTGGTTTAATATATAGGGCTAGTAGTGGATCATCCAGTGGAAGGAAGTGTCGCCAAGATAATTCTCATCAGGGAAGTGGAAATTAGGGTGTGAGAATAGGTAGTTCTATGGTATGTCACCAGTGTTTTACACAGGGTCACATAAATCCCCAGTGTGATAGGGGACCAATGGAGTATCACATGTGAGATAGAATGTTCCATCTCTAGAGATTTTATAGAAATATTCCAAAAGATCCTAGTGAAAGGGTATCAATACTAGTTTTGAGTTCTAGACTGGAAGTTATGGAACTACATCAGGAATGAAGATATAGTACTAATGGACTTTAAGGTTTAGGAGGTGGTTGAGGTTGTGGGGTTCTCAAATAAGATATACAATTCAATAATAATAGAGATTCTCAAGCGGGGAAGGTTTTAGCTTAAGTCAATGGTCCAAACCGATTCAATGAGTGTAACCTACATCTATTAAGTAGAGTTCCATACCATATACAGTGAATGTAATGATATTATTATCCAAAAAAATAGTTTCTTCTTTTATTTACATAGGCATATCATAAAAATTAATATCATCTTATTTGACAAGGATCCTGGTTTTATAGGTTTAATACCTATATTCAGTGACGGTCTATGACATACCGTTAGGAATATGGTCAAAGGGGATTCACCATTGCAATGAGTATCCACTAAATATTTGTTTCTACTAATTTTTATGGGAAATTTCCATCCTTTATATGATAGATTTAGATTTAATTCTCAGGACAAATAGGATGGTACTCTTTTTATCACATATTAATATTATTACTGACTTGTGTCTTTCACTTCAAATGATGGTTCTAGCTATATTCACAAGGGATAATGGGATTCCTAGGGAGGTTATGTTGGACCTGAGAATTAGGGTCTATGTAGAGAGTTATACCAAGTTTCCAACCACTTGTTACATGATTAATGGGTATGATATATTGTTTTTCCTCCAGTTGAGGACTGTTTCAGGGATGCATTCCATATCGATTTTCCTGGAATACCTCATGGGAGAGAGGTTGAGTTTACTATTATGTATTTTCTAATATTATAATGGGTATTCATTCCTCTATATAGGATAGATCCTATGGAACTATTTAAACTTAAGAGTTTATTTGGGGACTAGAATACAATGGGTTTATATGACCCAATACATCTCATTGGTTTTCACCAGTAAATTTCACCAAGAATTAGGATGGTACTTCATGATTATATGTGGATTACTGGTGGTTGTGTCAAATTATAGTTAAAAACATGTATCTACTTTCTCATGTATATTATTTCTTTAACTAGCTCTAGGGAGTTGGGGTCTTTCCAAAGATTGAATTGATATTGGGTAGTGATTAGGTAAAATTTAAGCCCCCCAACATGCCACTTATATATTTCCAAAGAAGTTATGGATTATATGAGTATTTGGTAATACCATTAGGAATAAATAATTCATCTATTATATTATGGACTTAATGAATCCTGTTTTCTGACTATATTTGGATCCCTTCATGGTCATTTTTTTCAACAATATCATGTTGTGCTTCTGGTCATGGTAGGATCACATGCAATATCAAGAGTTATTTTTTACTACTCTTTAGGAATGTATAATTTATAAAAAAAACTATAGAAGTGTGTCTTTTGGATTGATAGATTTCACTTCTTGGGTCTCATCATATTAGAAGCTAGAGTATCAATGGATCTGAATATGGTGAGTGCGTTTATTTATTGGGATAATCCAAAAAATGTTTTTGATATTAAAATAATATTGAAATTATATGGTTACTAATGGAGTTCATAAATAAATTATATCTCCTTAATGTTCAACTAATTTTATTGACAATTATTGGTTTATGGTTTATATGGTGAAAAATATAGGAAAAATATTTTTATGAGTTAAAATAATGATTCACCTTAGCACCAATTTGTAATTTTCCAAATCTTGGAAAAGGGTACACAGTCTATTGGGATGTATCCAGGATTATGTTGGGAGATGTATTAATTAAATGGGTGAGTCATGGTATAAATTTCATGGTATTTTAGGATTCTCTAATGTAATTACCAGATGAAAAACTTTGAGTTGGTAGTTCTTGTTCATGTTCTGCATTGTTGGAGATATTACTTCAGGGGGTGATTTTCTTGATACATACAGACCATTAGAGCCTCAAATATATATTTTATCAGTGGTACCTAAACCTTTGGATGTGGTGGTGGGTTTAATTTCTTAATTCATTAGACATTGATATCACATATACAATATTAAAAGGTGATTTTTTTTGATTATTTTGTAAAAAAAGGTTGAAGTTCAATTAGATCAAGAATATTGTATAGAATGGTAGCTAATGGATCTATTTGTTGAAATTCATCTTGATGTTTAAGACTTCTAGTGTAAACATATTCTCATATATTTATTAATGGATTTTTTACTTCTAAATCAAAAAAATATGAGGTATATTTCTAATCTTGAAGGCTTGGTCTTGATGGGAAATATTTATAGTTGGGGCCACCGCCTGGTTGGGTTTATAATGAGGATGAGATCTTACATGTCCATGGGAATATATGGGTCCATACATGAATGAAATTGGAATGAATTTGATAAGATAATGCTTCTATTTGGGTATCACATCCGGGATTGACAATGATGTATTGTGATTTTCACCACCAAAATTGATGGTAGGGGATAAAGAAGGAAATAACAAACATTTCCATAAGGTGATCCACCTATTAATTGGTGAAAGTAGAACACTAGTGGACTATTATACTACATATCCATTACACACATTTCAATGAAAATTAGATGATGTCACTATGGATTTTGTTATGGGGTTAATGAAGTCACCCCAAGGTAGTGATTCCACATGGGTCATTGTGGATAGGATGATGAAGACCACCCATGTAAAGACCCTGACTCTAATAGTATAAGGCCCCAGCCTTAAACCTTACTTAATCTTGAGTTAATACAAGATTACACATTGAGGATCTTTTCAGGTTTAGAGTTTTAGAGAATTAGATCATAAAACTTTCATTACATTCCACATATAAAAAAAGTGGTTACATAAAGATAGTATTCTTCATTCCCATCAATGGAAACATATTTAAAATAAAACATGGATTCTTTCTTGACACTTCCTTGACACTATCATCATATCATGTACCTTTCCCTTGACCTGTGAAAAACATTTCAAAAACTTGGGATGAGCATAAAAAGCTCAGTAAGGGTTATAAAAAATATGGAAATGAAACATGAGTTCATATATACATAAGAATGAAATCATACTTTACCCATAAAACACAGGTACTTTAACATACCTCATCAAACCATGAATAAATCATAGAAATCATAAGACATAAAGGTAGCTTGAGGCATTCATAACATTCTTACATAGGGAGTAACCATCTTGGTTACGTTTGGAATACCCATCACAGTATATTCCCTAAATCTCTTCGGATAAACCTTAACGTTTCACTCCTTCGCGTTACCCAATGCATTGGATAGCTATATCGGGCTCACCCACCCTTAGTTTATCACGGAACCACCCGTCTTCATAACAATGCCCAAGAACCATAACATAATCTTATCACATAAAACATGCATAAAGGAAACATTACATTTCCACCTTTAAATAACAAGATATCAATACAACACATTGATATAAAAACATTATCAAAACCATTTTAAAATAAAAGTAAAACATGGTATTTATTTTTCTTTTAAAAAGAAGGTATGGCTTGTAGAAGAAGCCGAAACTCAAATGATGGTCACGGCGGCGGAGAAGTCGTTGTCGCCGCATACGTACGACAAAAACATTCCCTTTTTTCGTTTAATAAAACGCTTCATATAAAAAGATTCCTTTTTGGATAAATGTAAAAGTCAAAGGGGTTTATACACCATATAAAAGAAGGTTGTGTATAAAACATAATATGCCTCAATGAATGGAGATTGAGACGAAGTCCCTAACAAAGACGGTATCCTTGGTTTAAGGATAAATCAATTAAATAATTATGTGTGACAAACGAATACACCAAATATAAGTGTATATTAAGTGTAAAATAATCATAGGTCATTCACACATATTCAAAAGATGACATATTCAATAACTACATGTTGAACCCAAAGAAATCGAAATTGGGATAAGAAGTTCCCTTGACAGCCTAACGACGTCACATCAAAATGAGTTGATGAGAGATAAAAAAAGGGTATCTCATCACATGGACATAAAATTTACATCAATAAGGATATATGAGAACATATTCCAACATAACAATATGTAAATTAAAAGGCCCAACAAAAGAAGTCTTTTAAAAAGAGGAGGGTGAAAGGTTCCCTTATCGACATGGGTATCTTTCGAAACATACGCCCTGTGAAAGAAGGACAATACAACATTGATGTAAATACTCATAAATGAAATTATATTACACAAAGAGTAGAATAATGGATAGTAAATACACCACTCAAAGGAAATTTTGGCAAATGTAGCAGAAATCTCACGGGAATAAAAGTGAGATGCAAAATCACTTACGAAAACTCGGCAGCCTAACGGCGCCACATAAAACTTCCAAAAATTGATTGATGAGATCAAATAGGGTATCTCATCACATTAAAATAAAATGTACAGAAAGAGGAATATAAAAGAACATCTCCCATCAAAAAAAGAGGAGCTTAAAAGAAGTGATATAAAGGAGAGTACTTAAAGAGAAATAGAGAGGTTAGATCTCTTACGAAAAATTCGACAGCCTAACAACGCCACTCAAAACTTATAAAATGGATTGATGAGAGGAAATAGGGTCTCTCATCATATTAACATAATAAGTACAGTATGAGTAATATAAAAGAACATCCCAATCATAAGAAATATTATCTTAAAAGGAATTACATAAAAGAGTGTACTTAAAAAGAAAGAGAGGTGTAGGATCCCTTACCTCGGGTCCGACTTGACTCGATCGTTCTTTAACTTCCCGAATAATAAACTTGAGTTAATTTCCACTTTATTAAAAAACTTTTACTAGTTCATTATTCCTTTTAGATCACTTATTTCCATGTTATGAACATTATGTAATCATTTAAGTTAATAATGTTTGTTTTGTCGATATTTGGTTCTTAAGTCGAAAGTGGACTTCTAACAATTACATGTTGTTCGTATGGTCAAATGTTCTTTATATCCAGAATGACATTCCTGATTTGGATATCATATATATCATATATATCCAGAATATACATGTATTTATAATATCACATAATCATTTAGAGGAAAGAAATGAAATGCACCGTTCATGGAGACGGTAAGCCGTACGTACGCATGAACGCTACTTTCATTTCTATGTCGTATTAATGGAATTAAAACTATATGAGAGGTATGTATATTTTAATTCAAGAATTATATTAATCATTTAGATGTAACATACATCATATATACCAATTATATAAATGTACTTATAATAGTACATAACATTTTGAGATAAGAAATGAAATGTACCGTTCATGGAGACGGTAAGCCGTACGTACGCATGAACGCTACTTCCATTTCTATTTCATATTTAATGGAATTAAAACATAATGATACGTAATAGTATTTTAATTCCAGTTTTGTATCATATATAATATCATTAAATATACCCTTTATACGTACCACATATGGTAATAACGAATCAAATTACTTTGAGGGGGCGGTAGTCCACACTTCCTTAAATGAAGATATCACGTTTACCCATAATGGAAAACATAAAGGTATGCCATAAATGAAAAATACAGAAGCTTAAGTAAAACATAAACATATTAGATATCATATATAAATATAGTGTCATCTTAATGGCCACCTTTGAAGGTGTTAGAAGAATGTTGAACAATCATCGTTTCGGGAGGCAGAAATTCTCCATCCACGGAAACAGTATGTTATTTAACCATTAGATGTAGGTGTGTGTAAGTTTAGATCGAATCCTTATTATAACAACATCCTAGTATATTGAAGATACTGGATTTGTTACAAAAGAAATTAATAAAAAGAGTTTAGGGGATTGGAGAGGAAAAATAAAACAAAAGGACTCAAGTGAAGACATTACCTTAAAATCGGGTAACTCCCTTTGGTTTGAGCTCAAAGGCTTCCTTGGGAAGACTTCTGCCCAAAGTGAGGCTTCAAGGAGTAAGATAGGGAAGTGGAGAGACAAAAATAGCAGAGTTTGGCTGATCCAAAGGCTTTGGGAGTGTAGGTAATGAGGTAGAGGTGGGGGACTTTTATAAGAGGAGAGGAGGGGCACTCTTGGAAGGTAAAGAAGAGTCACTTTATTTTAATATGGTATTTGGATTTAAGAGGTCCCACATTGATGTGTTTCGAGGATAAGGTGATAAGGGTTCGAAATCCACTCATACAATAGGTTTTGGACATGTTTCGGTCTTAGATATTACATTATCTTTCCATTTTATTTAAATCGTTAAATAATGAGGTCATCGCTGCATCATCATGATGTCATAAATAATTTAATTTATTTAATGTATAAAAATTATAAAAAAAATACTATGATGTAGGAAATCGTTTTATCTTTCCAATGAATATTTATAGGCAAAAACATGATTTGTATAACCCCATGTAAAAATTGTTTTAGTTAAACATTTCATGTTTGTCTCATTTTTACTTTAACTTTAAATAAAAAGATATTAATGTCATTTTCCAACCAAAGTGGCTTCATGGGGTCCCCAAGTTTACCCATGGGTTGTCTTGATCGGCCATGACACATCCAATGAGTTTAGGACATGTGTCAAGTTCATTTCATATTATTAAAACATTATTTTTACCTTAAACTACACTAATTACCTCTAATTGCGATTAATAACTTAATAAGTTACTATTCACCAAAAAATTATTTTTATCCTATTGAACAAAATTTTATTTCTTAATGACAACCATGTATGTCGGATTTTTGAAATTCAAAACACAAATATGGTAAAATTTCATTTAAACGGAAAAATTAGTTTTTATAAGTACCACTTAGTGGTTTCACTATTCATAAAAAATTGACGTTTTTCAGAAAAATCCCAAAAATTCACCCTAAGCTATATTTGATATTACGAATTCAAAAATGAAGTCCATTTTAAAAAATTCAAAACATATAAGTCACATTAATTAATTTAATAATTAATTCCCGTTGTCAGAGCAAATAGCGTGTTTTTATGAAACAATAAGTATCAAAAGATTGACACTAGTTTAAGTCTGATTTCAAAGTGAAATTAATTCCAATGACCACTATTAGATTAAATGGTAAAAATATATTCTAATTTAACTTTAAAACCAATTCAAAAGATAATCTAATCATATAAATAAATTAGATTAAAAAGAGGTTTTGAATTAAAATACAAAATTTTACACTATTCATTAAAAAAAAGAACTTTATCGGAAAGATACCAAAAATTTACACAAAGTAAATTTTGATGTCCCAATTATTAAGAAGAGTTTTATTTGGTCCAAAAGGATGTATAAGAGTGAAAATGACGGTTCTCCATCAAAAGGCGATAAGTGAACCTTTAGTGAAAACTAGGGCATATACGCCTAAAATCGAATTATTTCCGTATTTTATGCCTTTATCTTTTATTGGATAAATGTAAAAACATTTAAAAACATATATAATAATATTTTAGTTATTTCTATCCATTCCCGCCAATACAACGGCTACATGTTAACTGCCATTTAAAATAATATTATTTTATTATTAGAGTGCAACGTAAGATTCCCAAGAAACTCGTTGTTGCGTGTTGGGTATGCCATCGAGCATAGCGTCCCCTTTAAAGTCATATTAATATTTTATTCAAAAATATGGATAAATATGAAAATGTCATATTCTTTATTTACCTAGGGTGTTACATCCTTCCCCTCTTTTGGGAATTGCGTCCTCGCAATTTTTAAAATTGAGCTTGGAAACATCCTTGAAAGTCCCACATCGGAACAAGAGTCGGTAAAACAATTACTTTAAAATAAAGAAAGATAAGTACAAAGGTCACCCGAGTTAACCCATACTAGGATTCCAAGTTTGAAAATATGGACATGGAGGAAAAAAAGGGTCATGTTCCGATGGAGAGTGATAGAAAACATGTTTAGGAGAAAGTTAACAACGAGAAAATCAAAAACTTGTGATGGGTTAAACGGTATTCGATTCCCTAGTAGGAAAAGTTAATAGACAACATTTTTGTTTTAAGTTACTTTTTATTGAGGAATTTATTCATAAGGAAACATAATCACTTATCATGTTGACTTTCAACTATTATTAGATTCCTTACACAAACTCTTATTTTCTCCAAAAGACGAGTATTTAGGATGACTTTTTTACATTAAGAGTACTATAATCAACTTCTAGAGAATCACCTAATCCACAAAAGAGAACTATATACTCCCCATGTCATTAGGCTTTAACCAAAACCAAAACTAGAAAGGTTATTACAAGGTCAGATAATCCAAAAAAGGATAACCCTTTATAAAAAGAAAATCTATTCTTAATCTCAAAATTTGTCTAACAAAACCCAAAGTTCAAAGAGGACCATTAGATAAACAATTTGTCCATAAAATTCTTCAAAGTAAACCAAACTAAGGTTGAAGCCCAAATATTTGAAGGATTTAGTCACATAGTCTTCCAAGTTAAATCGTAACATTTATCTCCAAACAACATCAATTGCTCCTAAAGTATCGTATTGAAAAGTAATTAACCTAATCATATATCCTCCATGATAGGTTAACCATTTTCATAAATAACCCAAAATCAACTTACTCTTAATTCATAAAAACGTATAACTAGAAAGAATCAGTCAAACTAACTAGGGACTTCACGTAGTCCAGTGGTAGGCAATAAATACCAGTCGCACTTTGGTTGTGGGTTCGATTCCTGCAGCTTTGTCCGACGCGACGGGTTGTCACACGGTCTGCATGTTGTCCTTTTTCCAAAACTATATAATTCATAAAACATCCCCCAAAACAAGATAAAATCTTCAAAAATGATCATAACATTTTTTAACCTCAAGTTTATCTCATTCCTTTCATTTTCCATCATATCATAGAGTAACCCATAATTACCTAAAAAGTAAGGATCATATAAACCCTAATGGTTACCTTAATAATTATTACCTGAATTTCCACATCGATTTGGCCATCTCGTACATGATGCATTAGAGAACTCACCAAGGTTGAAGTGGTTGATCATGACTCCTTGATAGTTGGTTTAGAACAACCATGAGATTCCTCATTGAATCCCCCATCTCATCCAGTCTCTTAATCAGAGAACCACCATAGTTTCCTTCAAACCCATTGTCACTTTGGTGCCTGCTAGATCCATCCATTTACTAAAACCAAAAAGGTTAGTGTGAGTATATCAACATAACCATCATGTACTAATGAGGAAGATAAACACTAAGATATACTTACTCATTCACTTTATCTAAAACTAGGACTCTTTCTGAAATCCTAACCATTATGGTAATGTCACTTGTACTTAGAGAATACCCTAACCTCTAAAGTTATCTAAACCGACCTCTGATACCAACTATAAGGCCCCAGCCTTAAACCTTACTTAATCTTGAGTTAATACAAGATTACACATTGAGGATCATTTCATGTTTAGAGTTTTAGAGAATTAGATCATAAAACTTGCATTACATTCCACATATAAACAAAGTGGTTACATAAAGATAGTATTCTTCATTCCCATCAATGGAAACATATTTAAAATAAAACATGGATTCTTTCTTGACACTTCCTTGACACTATCATCATATCATGTACCTTTCCCTTGACCTGTGAAAAACATTTCAAAAACTTGGGATGAGCATAAAAAGCTCAGTAAGGGTTATAAAAAATATGGAAATGAAAAATGAGTTCATATATACATAAGAATGAAATCATAATTTACCCATAAAACACAGGTACTTTAACATACCTCATCAAACCATGAATAAATCATAGAAATCATAAGACATAAAGGTAGCTTGAGGCATTCATAACATTCTTACATAGGGAGTAACCATCTTGGTTACGTTTGGAATACCCATCACAGTATATTCCCTAAATCTCTTCGGATAAACCTTAACGTTTCACTCCTTCGCGTTACCCAATGCATTGGATAGCTATATCGGGCTCACCCACCCTTAGTTTATCACGGAACCACCCGTCTTCATAACAATGCCCAAGAACCATAACCTAATCTTATCACATAAAACATGCATAAAGGAAACATTACATTTCCACCTTTAAATAACAAGATATCAATACAACACATTGATATAAAAACATTATCAAAACCATTTTAAAAGAAAAGTAAAACATGGTATTTATTTTTCTTTTAAAAAGAAGGTATGGCTTGTAGAAGAAGCTGAAAATCAAATGATGGTCACAGTGGCGGAGAAGTCGGTGTCGCCGCATACGTACGACAAAAAAATTCCCTTTTTTTTGTTTAGTAAAACGCTTTGTATAAAAATATTCCTTTTTGGATAAACGTAAAATTCAAAGGGGTTTATACACCATATAAAATAATGTTTTGTATAAAACAGAATATTCCTCAATGAATGGAGATTGAGACGAAGTCCCTTACAAAGACGATATCCTTGGTTTAAGGATAAATCAATTAAATAATTATGTGTGACAAACGAATACACCAAATATAAGTGGATATTAAGTGTAAAATAATCAAAGGTCATTCACACATATTCAAAAGATGAAATATTTTATAACTACATGTTGAACCCAAAGAAATCAAAATTGGGATAAGAAGTTCCCTTGACAGCCTAACGACGTCACATCAAAATGAGTTGATGAGAGATAAAAAAAAGGGTATCTCATCACATGGACATAAAATTTACATCAATAAGGATATATGAGAACATATCCCAACATAAAAATATGTAAATTAAAAGATCCAACAAAAGAAGTCTTTTAAAAAGAGGAGGGTGAAAGGTTCCCTTACCGACATGGGTATCTTTCGAAACATACGCCCCGTGAAAGAAGGACAATAAAACATTGATGTAAATACTCATAAACGAAATTATATTACACAAAGAGTAGAATAATGGATAGTAAATACACCACTCAAAGGAAATTGTGGAAAATGAATCATAAATCTCACGGGAATAAAAGTGAGATGCAAAATCCCTTACGAAAACTCGGCAGCCTAACAACGCCACTTAAAACTTCCAAAAATTGATTGATGGGTATCTCATCACATTAAAATAAAATGTAAAGAAAGAGGAATATAAAATAAAATCTCCCATAAAAAAAAGTGGAGCTTAAAAGAAGTGACATAAAGGAGAGTACTTAAAGAGAAAGAGAGAGGTTAGATCTCTTACGAAAAATTCGACAGCCTAACGACGCCACTCAAAACTTCCAAAATGGATTGATGAGAGGAAATAGGGTCTCTAATCATATGAACATAATAAGTACAGTAGGAGTAATATAAAAGAACATCCCAATCATAAGAAAGATTATCTTAAAAGGAATGACATAAAAGAGTGTACTTAAAAAGAAAGAGAGGTGTAGGATCCCTTACCTCGGGTTCGACTTGACTCGATCGTTCTTTAACTTACTGAATAATAAACTTGAGTTAATTTCCACTTTATTAAGAACCTTTTACTAGTTAATTATTACTTTTAGATCACTTATTTCCATGTTATAAACATTATGTAATCATTTAAGTTAATAATGTTTGTTTTGTCGATATTTGGTTCTTAAGTCGAAAGTGGACTTCTAACAATTACATGTTGTTCGTGTGGTCAAAGGTTCTTTATATCCAGAATGACATTCCTGATTTGGATATCATATATATCATATATATCCAGAATATACATGTATTTATAATATCACATAATCATTTAGAGGAAAGAAATGAAATGCACCGTTCATGGAGACGGTAAGCCGTACGTACGCATGAACGCTACTTTCATTTCTATGTCGTATTAATGGAATTAAAACTATATGAGAGGTATTTATATTTTAATTACATAATTATATTAATCATTTATATATAACATAAATCATATATACCCATTATATATATGTACTTATAATAGTACATAACATTTTGAGATAAGAAATGAATTGTACCGTTCATGGAGACGGTAAGTCATACGTACGCATGAACGCTACTTCCATTTCTATTTCATATTTAATGGAATTAAAACATAATGATACATAATAGTATTTTAATTCCAGTATGGTCTCATATATAATATCATTAAATATACCCTTTATACGTACCACATATGGTAATAACGAATCAAATCACTTTGAGGGGGCGGTAGTCCGCACTTCCTTAAATGAAGACATCACGTTTACCCATAATGGAAACCATAAAGGTATGCCATAAATGAAAAATACAGAAGCTTATGTAAAACATAAAAATATTAGATATCATATATAAATATAGTGTCATCTTAATGGCCACCTTTGAAGGTGTTAGAAGAATGTTGAACAATCATCGTTTCGGGAGGCAGAAATTCTCCATCCACGGAAACAGTATGTTCTTTAACCATTAGATGTAGGTGTGTGTAAGTGTAGATCTAATCCTTATTATAACAACATCCTAGTATATTGAAGATAATAGAGTTGTTAAAAAACAAATGAATAAAAAGAGTTTAGGGGATTGGAGAGGCAAAATAAAACAAAAGGACTCAAGTGAAGACATTACCTTAAAATCGGGTAACTCCCTTTGGTTTGAGCTCAAAGGCTTCCTTGGGAAGACTTCTGCCCAAACTAAGGCTTCAAGGAGTAATAGAGGGAAGTGGAGAGACAAAACAGGCAGAGTTTGGCCGAGCCAAAGGCTTTGGGAGTGTGGGTAAGGAGGTAGAGGTGGGGGCCTTCTATAAGAGGAGAGGAGGGGAACTCTTGGAAGGTAATGCAAAGTCACTTTATTTTAATATGGTATTAAGATTTAAGAGGTCCCACATTGATGTGTTTCGAGGATAAGGTGATAAGGGTTCTAAATACACTCATCCAATAGGTTTTGGACAAGTTTCGGTTTTAGATATTACATTATCTTTCCATTTTATTTAAATCGTTAAATAATGAGGTCATCGTTGCAACATCATGATGTCATAAATAATTTAATTTATTTAATGTCTAAAAATTATAAAAAAACTACTATGATGTAGGAAATATTTTTAGATTTCCAATTAATATTTATAGTCAAAAATATGATTTGTATAACCCCATGTAAAAATTGTTTTAGTAAAACATTTCATGTTTGTCTCATTTTTACTTTAACTTTAAATAAAAAGATATTAATGTCATTTTCCAACCAAAGTGGCTTCATGGGGTCCCCAAGTTGACCCATGGGTTTTCGTGGTCGGCCATGACACATCCAATGAGGTTAGGACATGTGTCAAGTTCATTTCATATTATTAAAACATTATTTTTACCTTAAACTACACTAATTACCTCTAATTGCGATTAAAAACTTAATAAGTTACTATTCACCAAAAAATTATTTTTATCCCATTGAACAAAATTTTACTTCTTAATGACAACCATGTATGTTGAATTTTTGAAATTCAAAACACAAAGATGGCAAAATTTCATTTAAACGGAAAAATCAGTTTTTATAAGTACCACTTAGTGGTTTCACTATTCATCAAAAATTGAAGTTTTTCAGAAAAATCCCAAAAATTCACCCTAAGATATATTTGATATTACGAATTCAAAAATGAAGTCCATTTTACAAAATTCAAAACATATAAGTCACATTAATTAATTTAATAATTAATTCCCGCTGTCAGAGCAAATAGCGTGTTTTTATGAAACAATAAGTATCAAAAGATTGACACTAGTTTAAGTCTGATTTCAAAGTGAAATTAATTCCAATGACCAATATTGGATTAAATCGTAAAAATATATTCTAATTTCACTTTAAAACCAATTCAAAAGATAATCTAATCATATAAATAAATTAGATTAAAAAGTGGTTTTGAATTAAAATACAAAATTTTACACTATTCATTAAAAAAAGAACTTTATCGGAAAGATACCAAAAATTTACACAAAGTAAATTTTGATGTCCCAATTATTAAGAAGAGTTTTATTTGGTCCAAAAGTATGTATAAGAGTGAACAAAACTATATTTAATGACGGTTCTCCATCAAAAGGCGATAAGTGAACCTTTAGTGAAAACTAGGGCATATACGCCTAAAATCGAATTATTTCCGTATTTTATGCCTTTATATTTTATTGGATAAATGTAAAAACATTTAAAAACATATATAATCATATTTTAGTTATTTCTATTCATTCCCGCCAATACAACGGCTACATGTTAACTGCCATTTAAAATAATATTATTTTATTATTAGAGTGCAATGTAAGATTCCCAAGAAACTCGTTGTTGCGTGTTGGGTATGCCATCGAGGATAGCGTCCCCTTTACAGTCATATTAATATTTTATTCACAAATATGGATAAATATGAAAATGTCATATTCTTTATTCACCTAGGGTGTTACAAATAGCCTAGAGGTGATGCCTATTTTAATACATTGTTACTATGAACAAGAGATCACATCCCAAATGATTGAATAGTTTAGTATATTTTGAATAACAGATAAAAACATAAGTTTTAAATTACAACTTGAAAAGAAATAAAATATAGAAACTCAATTTAAAACACCCAAAAAACCCTAGACCATCCATGGAAGTCTTTTATAATATAAATCTTCACATCCTGGGGGAAAATAAAATATAATAAATGGGTGACATCATATGATCCACAAGGGTAACCAATACATAATAAGCTATCATAAACATAAACAATAAGTCATGGTGAATAACTTAAAACACAATCCATTAAAACATAATCTTTATCATAATATGGTATGAATAAAAGATGAATAAATAAAGACATATAAATAATCACATGAGAATGAAACTTATATATGGATGTTATACTACTATAATAATCTTGTGTATTATAATTGAAAATATCATAATTATGTAATTCATAATGTTAGACATCTAAAACGTATCATCAAGGCCTTTTACAAGACATTTTTAAAATAAATGGTTAATGCCACAACCAAATCCATATTTGAAAATAAATGAGTAGTCATCATCCAAGTCCATATCTATTTTTTCTTATGAGACCTATCAATGAATTGAGGGTCTATATAGGGTCCCACTACTCACTAACTAATTCCAATGCAATCCTTGTATGAATGGGGTGAAACATAAGAAATATATATATATGAAATTTAAATAAACTTACATAATCAGTAAATATAATCATTAATAATTTTGGATAATATGGTAAATGGTATCAAGATAGAACATCCACAATAAAATTAATCATAAAAAATTTAATAAAATATGGTAGATTATATAAAGAATAATATTCAATAGTTGGTGCTGAAATAGGTGAAAATATCCTAATAAAATCATTTAGGAATTCTACAGAGAAATATCCTTTTTTTACTTTAGGAAGAAGAGTTATTTTGGAAAAATATTTTAGTTGTCATAAAATCATATTTTAACATATATATCCCATTAATGAAAATTTAAGTTCAATTAAATTATATTTTAGGCATTAATGATGTCCAAATCGTGTTAAAACATGCAAAAAGATCATTTAAAAAACTTTAGAAATGAGCCTCTTTAGTGCTGTTTAAGGGAAAATACTAAATAATATTTAAAAAAAAGAATAATTTTTTTATAAAACTAGAAATAAAAAAAATCATTTTTTTCATGAAAAAATTATTTATTTTATAAAAATAAGGGTTTTTGATAAGATATCATGTAGTTAACTTGAAAATTGGTAAGAAATTGGGATGCTCTCGTAAATTGGGTTTTCTTATAGGGTAGAATCGAAAAGGGAGCCTTATAAAATCTTGTATTTCCCATCAAATAATGATGAAATTATCTAGATATATGATTTTGGAACATATATATAGAATTTATAATAAGTATATAAAATTAAATATGAATTACAATAGGGTAATGAGAGAGAAAGTGTAACCCAAATAAAAAATGGAAGTTTGGGGAGAATCCCTTATATTAAATCTGAAAGTGTTCTTCAGTTGATCTTAAAGTTTTAGATAATAAAATTATATAAATTAACTGATTAATAAAGAACTTTTTCTACATTTATTTGATTAATAATAATTTTATTAAGTTCATTTATAGATTTTAGATGAGTTATAGTGTAAGATTTTGTCATTCTAGGGTGTTTATTTTATTGGTTTTCATGATTAATTTACTTGTTTAAGATTATGGAGGTTCATATAAATTTAGAATAATTATCCAGAACTATAATTTTATATTTTCAATTAAAATAAAAAAAATAATATGTTTATATATTTTATTTTGTAAAATGGTGTGATATTGAATCATTAAATAAGACATTAGATATTATCATCTAGATTATTTCAGAATATTTTCGATCATCACAAGAAAGTATTGTTTTATTATTTAATATTATGTATGTCAATTAGTTCTAGAACATAAAAATGGTAATAAAAAACATTTAAAAAATTAACCATTATAACAGTTTTATGTCCATATTTGATGTTAGTAAAGGAAAATTAAAACTTTTCATCCTTGAAGAAGATAAATCAACACATCACGGATGAAATTTTAATTTTTAGAATAAATAGAAGAGGATAAGAGGTATGATGGTGTATTTTCAATTAAAATAATAAAGTTATAATATATATAATAAATTGGAGTTATCATTAATTTTTTTATAGAGGATTTGAGGATTGTATAAGAAAAGAGAATAAAGTGAAATGAAAACAAAGAAAGAAAAAGATGAATTTATCTCTTGAATTCTTATCCTTGAGTTCCTCCATAGGGAAATTGGTTTTTTTATTTTGTTGAGACCAAAAACTCTGGGAAATTGGTAAGATATTTTGGTATGTTAATTGTTATAAATTATAAAATCTTCCAGACTTAATAGAATTGAGGTGAAGAGGTGGTGAGGGGTGGTGTTTATAGTGGAGGAGAGGGGTTTTTTTATTGTATTAATAATTTGTTAAATATTTTTGACTCATGAAATGAAATTTTATGGATTATTGTGACTATTTATAGTAACTAGTGAATGTGAGTTAAAACCAACGGTTATTACATCATCCAAACATCATCCATGACTCAATAATTCATGTATTTATCTTATATTGTACATTACAGTATTTCTCTACTCACCAAAAACTCAACTATTTCAAAAAAATACCAAAAATTCACCATAACCCTTTTTATATGTGTATAATTCAAAAATGAAATCAATTTTTTCATAATAATTTTCTAAATATGATAAATTTAATTTTAATTTAAATGATCATTTATTCGAAAAAATCCAAATTGAAAATTATAACTGATTTTATAACAATTTGAAAAATTAATTAAGGTATCATAAAATTAACATATATTCATAAGACAATAAGATATTAATTTATGAATCTATTTTACTGAAATAAATTTTCTTTTGAGTTGTTATATTAATTATAAATTTGTAAATAAACATTTATGTTTCCCAAAAATACCAATAATTAATTTATCTTCTTCAATGAATTTATTTACTTATACTATGATATAAATATATGATATTTTCATTTATAAGATACCCAAATTTTATTTATAATTTCATAATTGAAGGTATTATTCTATTGGTTGTATTACTATTCTTAATGGTCACATTACTATTTCAACTTTCATTTAATCATATATTACGGTTTTAAACATAGTGTTGTTTGAAACATAAATATACAAGATGTTGAATTTTAAAAGATACGTACCACAAGATAATGGGGTGTTAAATTCTCCACACCTTCAAAAAATTTCATCATTAAAATTTCCAAAATGTCAACTAAAAATATTAGGGTAGTTCTTCATCATAAATTCCTCTAGTTCCCATGTTGCCTCTACAATTCTTTGATTTTTCAAAAGTACCTTTACCATATGAGTCATCTGATTCATCAACATATTTTCTTTAGTGTCCATAATCTAGATAGTCACTTCATAGTAAGATATATATGGTTCCAATTCTATTACTAACGAACTGAGGACATCCATTGGGTCTGGCATGTACTTCCTTAACCAAGATATGTGGAACACATTGTGTACTTTTCAAAGGATATGTGACATCACCAAATGATAATACAAATATCTAATTATCTACCATATTTCAAAAGGTCTAATGTACCTAGGACTCAGTTTCCTTTTCTTTCAAAATCTTATAACACCCTTCTGTAGAGATACCTTTAGAAAAGCATGATCTCCTTATATAAAATTCAAATCCTTCCAATGGTTATCAATATAACTCATTTTCCTACTTTGAGCTACATTGATATGGCTTTGAAGAGCCTTTACCTTTTTTTTGTTTCCTCCAAAAGTTCTTGGAGTACGAGCTTCCTCTCACCCACTTCATCCCAAAATGTTGGAGTACAAAATATCTTTCCATATAACACTTTAGACGGTGCAATTTTAATACTTTAATGGAAACTATTATTATAGGAAAAATCTAAAAAAGGTAAATACTAATCCCACATACCTAGAATTTCAAGTGAGAAATGTATTAACATGCCTTCTAATGTTTGAATATTATTTTCATACTTACCATTGGAATGGGGGTGAAATGTATCCCTAAAATGAAGAACATTAACCAAATATTTTTGAAGACTTTTCAATAATTTTGAGGTAAATCATGGATCATGATCAGACACAATTGAAATGTGTGCACCATGAAATCTTACAACTTCATTAATATAAGGTTGTGTTGGGTGCTCCAGTGGAAAATCATCCCTTATGGTAAAGAAATGTGAAGATTTTGTAATTTGACCAACAATTACATATATTTCATCATTCCTTCTTGGAGTCTTTGGTAAACCTGTGATAAAATCCATATTAATGTCATCTCATTTATATGTATGAATATTTGAAGGATTCATGTCTTCTCTAGGATGTTGCCTTTCATCCTTAACTTATTGAAAAACTAAACATCTTGATACATAATCACCACTTTTATGCTTCATATTATTCCACCAGAGATGTTTCTTAATATATATATATACACATCTTAGTGCTACTAGTGTGTATAGAGAAATTATATCTATGAGAATCATCCAACAATTCTCTTTGTAGATCAGGTATAGAGGGAACACAAATCTTCTTCCCAAATTTCAAAATTCCATATTCATATACAAAGTTCACTAATTTTCCATCATTCAAATCGTTAATTTTCTTTTGAAAATTCTCATTATCAGACTGATAACTTTTAATAATTTCTAATAAATATGATTTGGAAACCATTTGAAAATGTAGTGATGTTCCACCTCTCTTGATAATTCTTATATTCATATTTACTAGATTCATATAGAAAAGATCACCATCAATACTTGTTTTGTTTAGAACTCCATGACCCTTCATGATCAAAGAATATGCTACCATATTCAACTTCCCTAGGTAGTAGTTTATTTAAAAATCAAAATCCTTGAGTATATTGATCCATCACATTTGCCTCAGGTTGAGTTATTTCTATGAGAAGATATATTTAAAACTCTTGAGATTTGTATATATCTCATATATTTCACCATATAGACTATGTCTCCATATATTTAGATAAACTATTATAGGTAGTAACTCAAGATCATGAGTTGTATAGTTCTGTTCATGAGTTTTTCATTGTCTTGATGCATAGTCAATAACTCTATCATTCTGTGTAAGGACACAACCAATCCTTTTCTTCGATGAATCACAATAAATTAAAAATCCACTATTTCTTGATGGTATATTCAAGGTTAGATAATTCAATAATATATTATTTAGTTATTCAAATAATTCTTCACATTCATTTTTTTCAAATAAACTTAACCCCTTTATGAATAATCTTGGATAATGGGTTAGCTAATCTTGAAAAATTCTGAATAAAACACCCACAATAACCTATTAAAATATTGAATCTACATACCTCAGTTATGTTTATTGGTATAGGTCATCCCTGAACTACCTTTATCTTTCATAGACAATTCAGATTCCATCCTTAGAGGTAATATGGCCAAGAAAAGAAACTGTTTGAAACTAGAATTCACACTTGATAAACTTCTTATATAACTCTTCTCTTTTAAGAGCCTTCAGAACAATATGTAAGTGGTTATAATGTTCCTCATAGTGTTTTCTGTATATCAAGATATCATCAATAAGTACCACAAAAAAGTCTTCAAGATATTCCCTGAATATTATATTCATTAAATCCATAAAAACATGGGGTTCATTAGTCAGTCCAAATGGAATTACTGTAATATCAGAATGTCCATACCTGTTTTAAAATGTTACCATAGGAATATTTTCCTTCTTTACACACAATTGATGATATCCAAAATAAATTTTAGTTTTTAAAAAATATTGATCACTATAATTTTGATCAAATAAATCATTAATTTGAGGCCTAGGATACTTGTTATTTATTATAATATCATTGATTTCTCTATAATCAATTCATTGCCTCATGGATCCATCTTTCTTCTTAAAAAAGAGAATCGAGGCTCCGTATAGAGAAACTATAGGGCGAATAAATCTCTTATTACTCAACTCCTCTAGTTGTTTATTCAACTCCACTAATTCCATGGATGTCATTATATTATGAGTCTTTGATATTGGCCTTTTTTCTGGATTAAGTCAATAAAATAACTCAACTTCCCACTCTGAAGGATGTCTAAGTAAATTCTTGAGAAATACATCAATGTATTCATGTATACTAGGTATATAATCAATTTGAAAATTTCTTTCCTCATCTAAATATTATATTTTCTATTCCTCACCATGAATTACATTCAGTAGATCTATTAGGGGGGGATCAAGATAAGATCTATTGATGTCATTTCTTCTCTAAAGATAAGGGATTCTATATTTTCCTCACCAATCGTAATTTTCTTCTTCTTGCAATATATTTTTTTCATCATGTTTTGAAATCCAGTCCATACAAAGTATTATATCATATTAAATCATAGATATGATGACATGGTAAGTAACTAAAGAACATTTATCTTTTATAAAGGGGACTGAGTGACACATATTTGTTGTAATGAGACTCCCTTAGGAGTATTTACTGACAACTCCTTTATTAAATCAAAATGAAAAGGTATAAGTTTCTTGTAAAACATGGAAAATATATAAGAATTAAATGATCTAGAATAAAATAAAGTATTGGATAAGTTTGAGGAAATTATTAAAGTACCTTCCACTACATCATTTGTAACTTCAACCTCAGCTATTGTTATCACATAATCTTTTCATTTCTCCCTTGTCATTTTCTAAGAAACTTTTCCTTAACTATTAGGAAAATAATTTGAATATTGTCTCATCCCCATATAATTATAGCATTGAACATTATGAGCTTCTTTATTTCAATTTCAATCATGATCCCGATTTCCTTTCTCACAACACTTGTAGTAAATTCTGTTTCCTTTTAAGCAGAGACCAGGGTGTTTCCACCCACAAGTATCAAACATTGGAAAATTCCATTTTTGTTCTTCCCTTTATCCATTATTTTATAATACATCCTCTTATTCTATTGTTTTTCCATAAATTTATAAGACTTAGAGACTTGTTTCTATGTTTTGAAAGCACATGAGACTATATCTTTGAATATTGAGAAATTTTGCGAGACCAATTCCCTTCAGAGGAATTTTTAACCCATAAAGGAATCGATCGATATTTATCTTTGGATTGTGTACATAATCCACAGCATGAATCAATTAACTTATAAATTTGGATTCATACTTAGGAACATTTTCATCCTCTTTTTCCATTATACTCAAGAATTATCTCTCCATATCCACACACTATCTTTGAGGGAAATATTTTTCAAATAAAATTTCCTTAAAATCCTTCCATTCAATGATATCTATTTCTTCCTATTCATTAAAGTTTTAAGTCAATGGCCACAAAAGATCTGCATCTCTTAATAGATGATAAAATTCCATAACAATCTTTTCCCTTTTGTTACTTCCCAGAGCATTAAATATCTTCTCTAGGGAACTTATCCATTACTTATCTACAAATAGATTTATATTCCCATTGAATGTTGGATGTTGTTGTCATGTTAAGAATTATAACATTGTTTCTCTATATTTTGGATCAGGATGATCCATACAGGTAAGGTTATTATTCATAACCTGATTCAGGTGTCCCAATATAGTTATAATTTATTTACCACCATTTGAAGCTCCAATTGAAACATCATTATCTTGTATAGTGGAAAAATCCCTATATGGATTATGTGCATTGATACAGTTTACATTCATTGTACTAGGTTTTATTTCTAAAAAAATAGAATAAATAAAATTAGAATATGAATCATAATGAATAATTTCAAACTAAAAAAAACTTAACATAAATAGGTAATTTATGTGTAACTAATCTCAAAATAATAAATATAGTTTCATTGGGGCCATATTTACTTTAAAATCCCTCATAATGGTTTGTAATGAAAATTTGAATTATTCTAAGCATATCCCTTAGGATTGTCAAACCAGGTGCATAGTCAAGATCATTTTCATGTACCATGTTATATTGAGTCAGGATCGATTCACCTTTTCAAAGTTATTACCCATTGGTACTTCTATGCTAGAACCACTTCCACTTATAGTATCAGATAAGGATATGTTTCTAGGATGACCCACATAGTCTCTACCTTACCAAATTCTAGTTTGTTCTTCTATAGTTATCATTAATGTATATCTTTGGTTTATGTTCCCTAATATATATTTTCTAAATCTTGTTTCTAAGGTTTCTACAAAACAATCTTTAATACAAATTGTAAAGACCCTGACTCCAATAGCCCATAGTTAGTGCCTATTTTATTACATTGGTACTATGAACAAGTGATCACATACCAAAAGAATGAATAGTTTTTCATATTTTTAAGAATAGATACAAACACAAGTTTTACATTATAACTTGTAATGAAATAAAACATAGAAACTCATTTGAAAACCCCCAAAACACCAAGATCATCCCTGCAAGTCATTTATAATATACAACTTCACATCCTGGAGAAAAATAAAACATAATAAATGGGTGAACTCAGAATCTTAGTAAGGGTAAAAAATATAACATAAGCTATCATAAAAATAACAAATAAGTCAAGGTGAAAAACTTAAAACACATGCCCTTAAAACATAATCTTGATCACGATAAGGAAGGAATAAAAGATGAATAAATAAATCCATTAAATAGTCAAATGAGAATGAAACTTATACATGGATATTCTAAAAGTTGAACAATATGATGGATTATCAATTAATAATATCATAATTATGGGGTGATTAATTTTGGACATCTGAAACATACTATCAAGGCCTCAACAAACACATCTAGAAATAAATGGTTAAGGCCTTAGCTAAATCTATATTTGAGAATAAATGAGAAACACCTTAGCCAAGTCCATATCTATTTTTTCTCATGATACCCATTGATTAATCTAGGGTATATAGTGATACCCTCTCATCACTTACTAATTCTAATGAATTCCTCATATGAATGGGGGGAAACATAAACAACACATACATATGAAATGAAAATAACTTTTCCCAATCAATAATCATAATCACTAACCATTCTGGTAATATGGTGAATGGTATCAAGATAGATCATCCATGGTCAAATGATAATAATGAATTTAATAATATATGTTAGATGATATGAAGAATAATATTAAAAATATTGTGTTGAAATAGATGAAAATAACCTAATAAAATCATCAAGGAATTATTGAGAGAAATAACCTTATTTACTTTAGAAAGAAGAGTTATTTTTGAAAATAATTATCTTTATCATAAAATCATATTGTAATTTGTATATCCCATAAAATAAAAGGTAAGGAAAATGAAATTATATTTGAGGCATTAATTCTTTCCAACTGAAGTGAAAACATGTAAAAATATAATTTAAGAAACTTTAAAAATGGGCCTCTTTAGTGCGTTAAAAGGGAAAATACTAAAGAGTCTTTAAAACAAACCAAGGCCTACTTTTTTTATAAAACCAAAAATGAACAAATATAATTTTTCATGATAAAATGAGTGATTTTATAAAAAAATTGTAATTAAAATAGATTATCGAGTGCTCTTGAAAATCAATAAAAAAATAGGGAAGTTCCCTTAAATCGGTCTTTCTTATCCGAAAGAATTGAGAAAGGAAACTTATAAAATATTGAATTTTCTCATAAAAATGATGAAATGATATATATATAGTATTTTTGAACATATAAATATAATTTTTAAGAAGTATATAAAAATATAGACGAATTAAATTGGGTTAAATAGAGATAAAGTGTAAACTGAATGAAAAATGGATGTTCGGTGAGAATCCCTTACCTTATGTCGGAAAGTGTTATTCAGTTAATCTTAATGTCCTGGATAATAAAATTAAATACATTAATTAATTAACTAATAAACTTCAATAAATTAATTCAATTTATTATATTTTTATTAATTTCATTTATGTCTTTTAGATGAGTCATATTTTTAAATTCTATAATTCTAGAGAGTTCATTTTATTGGTTTTCATGATTCATTTACTCGTACAAGAGTATAGAGGTTCAAATAAAATGATAATAATTTTCAAAAAAAATAAATTATACGTTATTAATGATAATCCAAAATAGAATATTGTTATATAAGTTATTTTGTTATATGGGTTGAGGATGAATAATTAGATAAGACAATATTGATATTCATTTAGATTATTTCTGTGACTTTTCAGTTTTCACAAGCTAGTTTTGTTTTATTATTTAATATTATGTATATAAGTTAGTTATAGAAAATAAAAAAATTTATAACACAAATTTTTCAATTTTTTTCAACAATTATAATGTTTTTATGTCCATCCTTAAGGCGGTATAGGTAAATTAAAACTTGTCATCCTCTAAGGTGATAAATCAACAGCTCACAAATGATATTTTCATTTTTAGAATAATAGGAAGATGAGAAGAGACATGATGGTATATTTTAAATTAACATAAAAAATATTATATATAATATAATAGATTTATCATGAACTTTTTGAAAAAGGAGGTGATGAGAGTATAAGAAAAAAAAGAAAGTGAAACAAAACTAAAGAAATAAAAATAGGATTTTACCTCTTGAATTCTTCTCCTTGAGGGCCTCCTTATAGAAATTAGTTTCGGTATTTTTTTGAAACCAAAAGCTCATAGACATAGGGAAGAGTCTTGGGAAGAAGATTGGGAGAAAATTGGACAAGCTTCAAGGCTTAATATTGGTGAGATGTAGAGGTGGTGAGTGGTGGTATTGATAGTGAAAGAGAGGCGTTTTTTTATATTAATCATTGGATTAACATTTTGGATAAAGATGAGAAATAGTGTGGATTCTTGTGACTAAGAATAGTAAATAGTGCATTTGAGTTCTAAAAAAAGGTGATTACATCCTAAAAAAATCATCCAGGACCCAATAATTCTTTATTTAGCTTATACCATAAATTGCAATATTTCACTATTAACCAAGAATATAAGTATTTCTAAAAAATATCAAAAATTCATCCTAACCATTTCTTGATGTGTAGAACTAAAAAATAAACTGAATTTTATGAGAATAATTTTATAAATATGATAAGTTTTATTTTTAATTAAAATCCTAATTTATTCGCAATTTCCAATTTTAAAATTATAACTGATTATATACAACATTGAATAATTAATTAAGGTCTCCTAAAATTAACTTATAATCACAAGACAAAAAATATTAATTTATGAACATATTTTATGAAAATAAATTTTCTTTTGAGTCATTATAATAATTTAAAAATTGTAAATAAACTTTTTTGTTTCACTAAAATACCAATACATAATTTATCATTTTCAAATAATTTATTTACTTATACTGTGATATAATTATATTATATTTTAATTTATAAGATACCCAGAAGTTATTTATATCTTCATAGGTGAATTTACTATTTTATTTTTCATATTACTATTTCTAATTGTCACATTACTATTTCTGCTGTCATATGTTTTGTATATTAGGGTTTTAAACTCAGTGTTGTGTAAAGCATAAAAAATCAAAGATGTTGAATTTTAAAAGAGACATACCATAATATCTTGGGGTATTTCAAAGCAGAAAATACCTATCATGGAGACATTATTGATAGAAAATCTGGAGAGATTATATGTTTAAGAGGATAAACAAATTCATGGCATCCACATAAAAATTATATTGTTTTGGGATGCTAGTTTAACATAATATTATTGTAAGGGGTTGTAGAATGATATTGGTTTGTAGGTACTCTTGAGTACATATTATCAAAATCAAATTGATGGTTAGTTAAAGAGAACTATAAAGGTACTATAGTACATGATTCATTCATACATTCTAGATTTTTGAGTCCCATTGGAGACGTTAATACAACTTATAATGTTCAACTATAATAATATATTCTCATAGAAAATTTAGATGGATCTTTATGAGGCTATATATGGTTTGTCATTTCACTCACCTTTATACATGTTAGAGGTATGGAAGTGGTATGTATGGGAATAATACTCAATTAAGAGACATAGAATCATCTAAAAATGATTTATAAATTTATGGAAATGGATTAGTCTAGATAGAATTTATATACTGATTGGTATATTTGACCTCTAGAGTTTGAGGTGGGGATCAGGTCTTATTACATGTTTTGCCTATATTTCGTATTCAATGGATTCTAAAGAAATTAATTATGGAAGAAATATTTTTTAGACCAATCTAAATTTTAGAGAGGGTTGGTTCAATAGATTATTGATTAGATATTCCTCAAAAATATAGTTCTATGAATGCCGAATTCAATATATCTCAGCACTATGATTAGAATCTAGTCCCATCTCACATTTTTTATCTTAAGGAAGTTCAATTAGAGGTTGTTGAATCTTTTGAGGAGTATCGAATTTGTATCAATTACTATAGCATAAAGAGTCTCTAAGGTATAATAGTTCCACTATTTTTGATGTTGTGAAATAATAATCTTATCCGGGAGGAGAAATGGGAATGAGACTCTAATATATGTAATCAATTGTCTGAATTAATCTTTTATGTTGTTAAACAACCCTTGGATTTCATCCTAGATATGAGTTTTATTATGTAGGGGAGGTTGTAAGATCTAGACTCTTAAATAAGGTATGGACTCTTTTAATTTTGGGTAAACCTCATTTATTCTATTTCATGAGAAAGTTTCTTTGAGTTTTATAAAATGCATTAGTGAGCTATAGGGATTGAGGATATATATAGAATTATATCAAGTTATATAAGTCCCACAAGCAAGCCATTCGATACCTATAATCTTGATTATGGACTACTAGGTGGTTTATAGGAGGTAAATTTTGGTTTTTCCACCCCTCAAAACCCACTTTAAAACCTTTGAGTTGATTTTTTTCATTTTTCACTCTTGTAGTAGAATAGTGTAGGGCCCCCTTATACCTCCTCTCTTCCCATTAGTTTTTCCTCAAATAGTGGGGGGTTTTTTTGTCTGATTGAAATATATGAAATCTTTAGCTAAGGATCCAACTAAAAATACCTCTTTTCTCCATTTTTTTTCAATTTCATAGGTGTTATCACTAAGCAAGTTAATATGGCCTATTTTCAATTTTTTTTCAATTTATTTGTTTTCTCTATATCCTAATCAAGGTTGAGGTTGGTACATGATTAGGAGTCTTCAAATATCCCTAATAAGGTGGTCTATATTACTTTCACTAAAATTCTCACCATTTATAAAATATGTAGTTGTGCTACATGTTGGATTTTCTGAGTGTTTAACCTATAATTTATATTGCTTTAATTTTTCACATAAATCCTAACTTAGACATACTATGGGACTCTTCAACACAATTGGTAGTTGACAACCTCAACCCAATATACTCCTTAGGTTGTTTTTTTCCTAAAAACAATTACATAAATACATTAAGTTTTCCCAAAACACCCCTTAGGTTTTGTTTGTCTTTAAAATTTGGAAATCCATTTAAATTTTAGTTTATATAAAAAACAACCCCCTTAGTGTGTGGTTTTCATGTCAATAAAAAAGAAAAAATTCTTGAGTTGGGCCTTTTTTATTTCATGGGTAACTTAAACAAGGATAAACTAATTAGGAATTCTTGGATAAATTCTAGGGACTAAACACCATTATTTTTTTGTAATTCCCAGAGGAATTGACAAACTAAATTTGGAAAATGTTTAAGTATCCCATATAAAACTCAAAATAAATTTAAATAGTTATGGAATAATTTTGATAAAATCCTTTACATGAATAGTTTACATAGTACTTATGACTTATAACCATGGTTTCCAATATTAGTAATTAAGGATCATAGTAACTCTATTAAATGCATCGAATAGATCTATTGATCCATGGATTACCTTTTTGAAATCCTTAAGAAAACTCATAGGATTCCACATAAATCATTCATGTGAATTCCATGTTGTAATCCCATCAAATATCTGGCCTATTTATTACTCTAATGAATTTTGGGAATAGTCTTCACTGATTTGTCTGAATCTTGAAAAAACTAGGATGATCTGGATGATCTACATGGTCTATCTTGATGTCATCAAATAAGGAACACCTTTTTATAGATTGTTAAATTATAATTGGTACCTTCCCTAAAATGTGATTATAGATTTCCTTATTTTATTAAGAAAATATTAGACATATAATTACAAGGTTACATTGAAAGGCTCTGTAATGGTAAATTTAAAGTGAATTGTGGTTTTTGGGTTTTTAGGTGTAGCTGAGTGGTTGAACAAGGTTATCTCTCGAAGGAGGAAAAATTAAAACAACATATTAAAGGTATTTTGGAAATAAAATAAAACTAAATAAAAAATGAACTTAAAAGGATGGGTATGTTTTAAATTTTATAAAATGTGATGATGTTTTCTGGAAGAAGAATTTATTTTATTTTTTTTATTTGAAATTTTCTTGAAAAAACATAATGAAAAGATTTTTATTAAAAAATATTTTTTAAACTCATAATCGATCTAACACTACCTCGTCACATAATATATGTCATTATCATTAAAATTAAAATAGATATTGTTATGATTCTATAATTTAACCCACTTAATAATTATCTCATAATTTTTAATCCTAAAACCTATGAGAATGTACCTTAACTACATAGATGAATTGAACTAAACCCTAGGATATATTCAAAACATGTAATTATTGCACCATTATTTTACTATCATTACAAGTATAACTAATGATAAGTGGTGAATTAAGACTCATATACATACAATAAATGTGCATTAATTGATTTTATAGATTATATTTGAAATTTCAAAAATGATCCTATATTTTTTTCTTTTGCTGATTAGTATCACGTTGTCATAATTCACACATTACTTGACCTTGTGTGTTTGTGTTAACTGTTTAATTGCATCCTTAGATTATTTTAATTAAAAAAATCACTTCATATATCATATTATGTAAATTATAGTATCTCATTTATTCAAAATAAATATATGAACACGGTTTTAGTTAGATCTATTAATAAGAAAAAGTACTCTTCAATATGATATGTAGTCATTGTAGAAAGAAATTTCATTCACAACGTTTTTGAAATGGTATAGAAAAACCAAGTTTCTACTATTTTTTCTAGTCCAAAGAAGTGAATGAAATGAGATGAAAATTTAAAAAACTGAATATATCGAAAAGAGGCTAATAAGTTAATTATAAAAACATAATAATTACAATGTGAAGAACTAGTAGAAGGCTTCGATGAAGGGATCCTTGCTTCAAGATCTCTTCATCTCAAAATTCCTAGAGAAATGGAGTGAAACCAATTATTCACTTATTTCAATATCCAAATTCATGTACCACCCACTCCATATGATAGAAATTCATATTTATAGTGGGGAGGGAGGCTAGGGTTATAAGTTACAAGTGTGAATAGGGAAATTCGGAAAAAAAATCAATCGACTTTGTACTACCTTTTTTACCTCAAAAATACATAGAGCATTTGTCCTTCAAAAATATTTATTTTTTTGGAATTTGGAACTTTTTCTATTTTCCAAATTTGATCCCAATCCAAGGTCTCGTGTAGAAGATATGGTCCCAATTGTGAAGTGGTGTCAAATATGGAGAATCAAGTATATATTAGACTTCATGGCCCATTTTCACTAATCAAATGCATGATAAATCATGGATGATCTCGATGAATTTTATATATAATTATGTTACTAGTTCTTTTACCAAGTCTTAAGTTCAAATAAGCTATAGAAAAGTATTTATGACTAAATTACAATAGTGTACTTTAAAGGGTAAAAACTATAATTTTCATCAAATTTGAAAATGAGTGATCTAATACCAAATATTCCACCAATAAAAATATTTAACCCAATGTGTGGAAATTATATAATTTATTATAAAAAAATATTCAATAAAAATGTATTTTATCAACTCCCCCAAAGTTACACTTTTCACTTCGATGGGTAAAATTATATCATGTAATCAAGAAAATATTGACAAGATATGCTTGTTGATATTTCCCAATCTATGTTGTAAATAAAGTAAAAGTAATATTATCATCAAAAGGTCAATATAAATAAATTTTAAAGTTATTATCTCACAAATTTTATAAAAAAATACATTTATATTTATGATAATAATCATAGTGAAAAAAGTTGTTTGTATCATTCAACCGATTCCCTACATGTCTATACCAACCATTTCAAGTCCAAATATACTACCTTTATTTAGTATATTTATATTATGAAAAACATTTATTCTTACCTAGTATAATTCCACACAAACTTATTCTACATTCCTTTGGAATCAATTTTCATGACCCAATAACTTATGAATTCCTGAAATTCAAACCTTAATCTCTTGAACTAGATATCCCCACATGTTTTACATTTTATCATTCACCTATTTAGTAGATAAAATATTAATTTTTTTATCAAGGTTTGAAACTATTGGATATAATGTATAAACACATATCTCAATTCATTAATTAATTTAAATCAACCATAATAGAAATGAACATATGGGTCAACCATTGATATAAGATGAATTTTTACCTAACCTTGCTATACATTAAATTGAGTAGGAGAATTTTCACATTTTAGGGTTGTGTGAAAATTATTGTGTATAAATCAATACATCAGTATATCATCAACATACTTCATAAAGAATGGAGTCAAAATATAAAAGTTTTTATAAAACCTCAACAAGTTATATCATTTAGGAATTTTATTTTTATAAAAATCAACCCTTGATGATAAATTTTTTCTCTTGTTTATCATACTACTAATGAATTTTGAAAATATGAATTTTTCATATATTATACATCTAAATGAGCATGTTTTGTGGTTTTTTTGGTTTTTTTTTGAAAATTAAAACAAAAAACACATGTAAAACACACAAATGAAAACCATAAAGAATCTACCCCAAAATTTTCCCACTAACCCACTCTAAAACATTAAATTTTTCTAAATGTGAAACTATGAGATAATAAATACACATTAAATTTAGAATTTAAATAAGGAAAATAATATAAAAGTGAATTTTTTAGGGACAACATGATATTCTCATGTGATGATTGTGTTATGCTGCGTGATGTAATAAACTAAATGGGTGGAAAGTACTTCATTGAATTAGTTCAAACATTGAACATTAACATTAAATATTCTTTATGTTTATTCTTATTTTATTTACACTACACTATAAGGATGAATATTAGATATGGTATAAGGACTTAACCATCTGGAATGAAACTTACTCGGTGTACTTAAATCATGAACTGTAGAGAAGGAAATTATCTCCTCTATGAAACAATATTTTTGGATCATTATATCATGATACTCTTTTGAAATTCCTTTGTAGATACTTGAGTTCTAATATGATAAAAATCTAATCTCCTCATGCTCTGGAATTTGAAGCTTCCTTTTAATTCTAACTTGGGTTAAATACATGTTGCATTTCTTTATACCCCTATACTCTCAATTTTCAACCCCCATGGGAAGATTACATGCTTTCCAAAAAATTATTTGGAAGGGGTAAGTTACAATGGGAGTTTTGAATTTGGTCCTACAATAAAAAATAACATCATCCAATTGATTTCTCTAATCCTTCATATTTGGATGCATAGTTTTCTCTGTTTTTTCTTTAACTCACAATATGAAACATCGTCCAGACCATTTTTTTGGGGGTGCTACAGTGTTGATATTTTTGGGTGACTTACCATAATTTTGAAGGAGGGAAGCTAAATTTTGGTTTCAAAAACGTGTCTCCTTGTCACTGACGATATCATTTGGTACTCAAAAATTTCAAAAAAAAAACATCCTTGAAAATATCAAATGCAACATGAGAACCATTAATACTATTGGCCTCAAACTCCACTCATTTACTAACATAATAAACAAATAAATTAATGTACAAGAAATCAAATGATATTGGAAACAGACCCCTAAAATAAATTCCCTATTCTTAAAAAATCTCACAAAATAATATGGGTAGTTGGAGAATCTCATGTATCCTCGAAATGATTCTTTTGTTCTGGAAATGGTAGAATGAAATAAAAAACTCATGGCCTTCCTAAAACAGGGTTGAACCATATAATCCAGAGTCAAAGGATTTCCTAGACATTCTTTGGGGTCTAATGTTTCTACTACAAGCAAGTGTATGAAAAACATGCAAAAAAAGACTCATACTCAACATCGGGAAGAAATATCCTAATGAATTGGTCACTACAAATGAAAAAAATGTAAGGATCATACTACACATAAAATATAGCTTAACTCTTCTATTTCTCAACTTGGTGTTTATTTAGGTTTTTTAGGAATTTCCAAAGAAACCAAGTAATTTACTAAATCTGAATAACAAGGATGCATACTTGATATGACATAGAGATGATGATCAGTAAATGTATCCTAAATTGGTACCTAGTTTTCGGTAACATGACCCAAAATCTTAATTATACTTCTGATGTGGCCATCCACCAAGATCTCTAATCCTTCTTATTCCTTATCTCAATTTAAATACTTTAAATAAAGATAATCCAATGAATAAGTTAGGGATTTTCATATGGATTACTTAGGAAATTTCTCAAAGATAAAGTATCAGAGAAAACAACCACATTAGATCCCAATAAATAAGAGCTGAATTTGACTAAAGAAAATTATTTTTGTGTTGTGGTGTAACTTTATTGGGATAAATTCAATGTCCTTGACACATGAGTAATAAAATAGGACCACCCTTCCACACTTTGATATAACACTACTTTGAATGTGAAGTTTGAAGGATCATACATAAGTTAAAATTGGAGGTACCACCATAGGGGATGTATGATCGGTGGCGGGTTCATACACTTATTTAGATAATAAAATCATACCCTAAATGAATCATAAAAATATAAACCAATATCTTTTTTAATCAATTGACTTAAGGGTATATAATCTTAAAAAAATATCTAATGAAGCGTTGATAAAATCTAGCATTACCATGTAATGATCGAACATCACTCACACATGTAAGAAATGTATAGGGTTGAAATGATGTCTACCTTAGATATATCAACCTCAATTCCATGTTGTAACACAACATGACTAAGTAAAACTAACTTCCCTACCATAAAATGACATTTATAAATTTTAAAAACTATATTTTGTTTAATTTAGTGATGAAATACAATACCCAAACTCAATATCCATTCATCAAATGAGGAATTTTATATAGTAAAATCATCCATAAATACCTCCATGCATGTATCAAGTAAATCAAATAAGATACTTTCCTTGAATCTCTAGATGGTATCTGGGGTATTATAATGTCTAAATGGTATCCGAAGATATAAAAATGTATCAAATTGGTAAGTCAATATCATCTTCTTCTAGTCCTCTATTGTAATTGGAACATGAAAGTAGAAAAAGAATCTATCTTGGAAGAAAAAGCGTGCCCTACATATAAGTCTCTCAGGCATCAGGTCAATGAATGAAAGTGGTAAATTGTCTTTACTAGTGGATTTATTTAGTTCCCTATAATCTATGAACACTCACAAACTATTTTGTACTCTAATAGGAATTTACTTATAATTTTAATAATTTATAATATTAAACCTGGTTTTCTTGGGTACAACTTGGATAGGGTTTACCCACTAAGTGTCATAAATTGGGTAAATGATACCTAACGCAATAAAATTTTCCACCAATTTTTTCACAAATTCAATAGTGTGGTGTTAAGTCTCTGTTTTGGTTTCCTAAATAGTTTAGACCTATCCTCTATAAGAATCCTATACCTAGAAATGGAGGGGATAATACCAAGAAAATATTCTAAGTTCCACACAATTTTTTTAATATTATTTTTTTAAATATTTCAAAGTTGTGTTTCTTGTTTAGGTTGGAGATTATTTTAAAATATTATAGGAAATTTTTTATCATTATATAGGTATAAATGTTTTAATATTGGTGGAAATGGTGTTAGTACCCATCTGGGGGGTTTTATATTGATAGAAATGATGTGTGAATAGATATATGTGCTCAATTAATGTCAGGGCTTGAATATAAATCATAAAAATTAGTGAATAATTCTTCAAATCCATATAGAAAATAAACATCTACTAAATAATTTGAAATTATATGCCCAGAATAAGAATTATAATCCACAAAAAAATCAGAAATTAGTGTGGTGTGATCATGATAAATATGTGTGATAGTATATTTTGACATGAAACTAGATCCAATTATCAATATCTCTCTTAGCATGGAATGATCCCTATTTTTTAAAGGAATAAAAATCATGATTTGGAGAATAATTACAGGATGAGTTATAATGGGAGATGAAGAAAGAATAATGGTCCTCATTGGGGTAGTTAATGGAGTCTAAAATATTAAATTATATGATATCGTCTTCAAACTTCTAAGAAAGTATACCCTCATTAACATTTGTGAATTTCTTTGTAGTTTTTAGAAATGTCATTCTATGAATTATTGGAGCATGAGAACTCACCTGATTATCCTCTATATTCAGCATGTAGAAAACCCCATGAAATATCATCTCCATTACTTGAACTAGGGCATCCTCAATGACCTCCATCGAGTATGTTGTGTCCCTATTCATGAGTTGCATCACCACCATTATCATCTTCATCTCAACAACTTGCTAGGAATAGAAAATAGAGTTAGGTATGACATTAATGGAGGCACATAAATCACGTAAAGCATCAATTAAATTCATCTCCCCTATAGTGCAAGAAAAAATGAATGTCCTGGGATCATTTAAATTTATATGCATTTCTATGGTTGGTGTGATGAGTTTAGATACATTGCTCTCATGGTTGATCTTCTCACTTCCTTTTATCCCTCTTATATTTGTACACAGTTCTTTAAAAACCTTGGTATACAATGTAATTTTCTTCATTGGTTCAAGTATGAGTATATTCACCTCAATGTGCTTGAATGTCTCTAAAATTCCGTTTTTCATCACCTCTTCTATTATCTTCTTAGATGTTACAACTGTTTTTGGAAATGGAAGTGTTTTAGGAGGAAACTTATCAATATGTTTCTTACATTTTTCTTTCTCATTGGGCTTCTCATCAATTTTTCACAAATGGGGCTTCTCTAGGGTTAAGGTAAATCTTGATGGAATGATAGGTTAAGATGCTTCAATTATTTTCTTCCCACATCCCAATGTGATGGTGATAAAATTTCCCTTAGTATTTGAAATAGGATGGGAATGAATATTTCTAAAGTTCTTATTGGCCATTTAATGGAGGTCTATGGAAATATGACTCATTTATGTTATCATCTCCCACAACTTCAAATTGTAACTCTTCATCTCATTATATTTATTAAGAACAATTTCTTTCAAAAAGTCTTTAATATTAAAATCTACCTTTGGTTTAGAACTCACTTATTGTTTTGGAATACTTAATGCTTGGAGAAGCATGTTATTCCTCAACATTTGTCGCATCATCATATTGAAAATCCATTATCTACAGAAGTGGTTGAACATTTATTTTAGGTTAGTTAAATTTAGTGGTAAAAAATAATAGTATGAGGTAGTGAAATATATATTATAGAAAAATATTAAATTATTATTGAACAAAATTTATTTTAAAGGTTGATTGAATTTTACCCCTATATTGTGTATCCACATACTCTCATTATGGTCTCCTATGACTTATAGTCCAAAATATATATTAGGACCGACACAAAATGAATGTTACATCTTAATGAAATGGTCATCCTATGTTGAATTGATTTTTGAACCTATAGCGGTTTTGGTCAACAACAGAACAATTGACCGAATTATATGTTTAGTATTCAGGAAATAAAATACATTTACTCCCTATTATTACATTATTAATGATTCATCCTTATACCATGCCTTACAAAAATTCACTTTCACAAATCTCAATTCGTTGTTTATAGCTGCACTCGTATTATCAACCCGCTATCATTGAAAAATTATCTTTTTTAATGTTATATAATCCAACTACCATATTTTTTTGATGATATAAAAGTATGACATATTCATATAAATTGGATTTATATCATTGGTACCATATACATGCATGTCTTCAACCACAATAATAACTCAACTATTTTTCAGGGTACTGGATTCATAACTTTTTTATAGAACATAAAACCATTACATATAGAACAATTATAAGATAATACATCCACACTTATTGATATTTTTATCCATTAAAGTCTACATGAAATTGAATTTGGTTTTGAAATTGAATATTTAATAATATGGTCTTGAAACCATCCAATAAGCTATTAATTATGTGTATTTGATATCCATATTTCTACACATTAAGGATAAAAAATGCCTAAAAATTACTTTATGGTATGGTTAATCCAATAAATTGATATGTAAAAAGTAAAGGTGACCCTAGTCCCACTTTTAAATTTTAATTATGAAAACATCAATTCCAAAATTTCCCTCAACCAAAATATTCTCTCTATGATGAGATTTTGGTAGACCAGTGCTTTCCACATCAGATATGAAGTCATTATATAATTCATTGACTTCCTAAACAATATATCTCTTCATAGTACTACCTTTTAAAATAATTAAATTCTTGACATATCATTTTAAAATATTCATATATCATTCAATGGTGTATATCAATCAATAGTGTAAATGATCACATAGTTGAATCTCTCTAACCAAGAGAACCATTATATCGAATAATAACTATGAGATGAATTTATCAAATTCACATGATATGATAGAAACATCCTTTTCCATTGTTATAATTTTCATCATGTCTATAAAATTTCTTAATATATATTTGAGAAATAAATAATCCATGGTTAATTTATGATATACATTTTTAATAAACATTCATTGTAAAAATACTTTTATTAGATCATGCACCAAACAATTAAAATCATACAAATTCGGACACTTTAATATTAAATATTTCATTTACATGATATTATTGATATTTTATGAGTACCCATTTGGAACCATTATGTCATTCTGAAAGTTGAAAAAAAATATACCTGGAAAGAGTGTAAGTTTTAAGGGGAATAAAAGCCCATATTTTACTCTTCATTGGCACCTACTCTTCTCAAATCCCCATGTCAATCATGTATAACGTAGACTTAATTTCATCATTTGTTTCAAGTTCATTTAGTATTTTTCCAATAACACTATCACATATATTTTGTTCCACATGTATTTAATTAGGAAAACTCATGATGTACAAAAAAATCCAATATGATGATTTAAAAAAACTGATCTATGATTTAATTCTATTTTCATAAAAAAAATTAATGAAGGGTTACCCAAAGTAGTGGACATATCCTTTACTTTCCAAAACATACAATCACTTGTTAGTGAATATGGTTATGTACATTCTTCTGAATTTCCATCTAGTTATATTTTTCTAAGATCAATATTTATGTCTTTGGGGTAGAAATATATGATGTCATAAAAAACATGATTCATTGAATGATTCAACCTAACTAGGTGTGTATATTTTTCACAAATAGGATATAATTGAGTTTAATTATTATTATACCTTGAAAAAATTTAATATGAAAGGAAAATCAATTAATATTCCTTACAACATGACTCTTAACATAAAATCTTTATTTCTATAAGAATCATAAAACCTAACACATGAGTCTCATATTAGTTTCAGATATATAATAATTGGATTCAAAAAAATATCATTACCAATACTGAGGGGTTTTGGTAATTATATAAGTTGATATGACATAATCTCTTTTATCTTCATGAATTAACATGGTCTAAATTTATAATTTAAAAACATAACAAAACTACTACTATGAGTGTTAATTTGTAAACCAAAAGGATTAAATCCATCTACTAATAGAACGTGATGACATTTTCTCATCTCATTTGCAAATTTTGGATAGTCATGATCAATTTTATTCTACTAAGAAGAGTATATTGGGTGATGTGGTTTCCCATATTTATTTATTATATCTAAATACCATTTCAACTTCCTTACAGTCTCCTCATTACATATTGTACTAATATACAATATCTTTTGGAAATGTTTAATTGATTCATGGTCCTTGTGAAATATTATTCTGTCATTTTTATTAGAATTTATTTATTAAAAAATCACACCCATTGAATATACAATTAATTTAGTATCCAATTTTTGGAATGGAAGCTCAATATCTTTTTGTAATATATCATTCAAGAGATCATGTTGCTTAATAAAGATAGTTCCACTCCATCCCTTTCTATATTTTTTATTATATATATTTATTATGGATTATAATGCTGAATATTTATAACAAACAACATGAAATGGTGTCTTTTAAAAACACTCTATCTTTCGATATTGTTTTGGAGAATCATTAATATCATCTACAAATGTAATTTTCAATTCCTAACTAGAATCTTTATCATTATTTACACCATTAATAATATCTTGAATATGGTCTTCATCAACATTAACCTTTATAATCGTATCATATTATCCATAAAATGTATTTTCATCACAATAATAACTACATTTAGTTAATTCCCATGTTTATTCCAATATTTATATCTTAGACAATTATATGATAGGTGTGATGGTTCTGGTCACAACAGATGTTCTTATTAGGGATGACCCCAAGACAAACAATTTTGGATTTGATGGATCATTTAAATGTTGTAGAATATATAAAGGTCATGGCCAATCAAATTTAATAAATAATATTAAAAAGAAAGGATGTCAAGACCTAAATAAGACCATTTCATGTAAAAATTAAAACCAATTTTAATAGATCAAATGAACTAATACATCATTCATGATATATTTATTTGATGAATATTTTCATCATCCAAAACACATTTTGATCAACCATCATTTAATTTGTATGATCTAAGTGTAGAATACCTCTAATAGTGATCCATGCAAGCTTTTTTGATCTCTAAGAAACACATATTGAATATCGAGTTCTAGCATTGTAGATCGATCATATTATAGTGTTCATCTTGATCAATGTAAAGAATCATTTATGATTGAAGTATCATTCATGCACTATAATTCTTGAGATGGTGGTAGGGGAGGTGAATATCTATATCATTCTTCATTCTTGTGAGAGGGATTTATAATTATTTGGGAACAACGACTCTCAGTATTGATCTATCTTCATCAATTTCTACACAATAATATTAGTAATCTATTTATATAAATATATCTACTGTTAAAATATTATATAATTGAATATCGGCCCTTAAAGTATATATAAAACTTCATATGACTTTATTACATGTAGTAGTAATAGTATAATAAATAATATTATTATTATTACTTTTTTCATGATGTGTACAATCTGGCATAATAAAAATATTATTTTACTTTCATGAAAATTAATTTTTTTCACTAAACACATATTCATCCAATTATCCTCTATAAAAATTATCAAAATTTTATATAAATATTTAATTAAATATTTATTCATAAATATAATAAATATTTGATTCGCAATCCATAGAATATATATTTATTAAATATTCATTAAACAAAACAAATATTATATTCATGGTATCAAAAATAAATATATATTAAATATTCATGTGATTAAATAAATTGTTTATTAATGAATAAATAATTTTTTATGACATTGTGAATAAGAATAAATAAATAAATATTATATATTTTTCACATTTGAATTTTTTTTTATGAAGATACATTTATTTAATATTCTTTCTCAATAAGTTATGATGTATAGTATTCCTTGGTTTTGAGAATTATATTTATTATAATAATTGAATTCCAATATAACATAATTGAGATCAAAGGAAAAAAATTAGTGTGTGACCATCTAGGGTTTATTCTCTTTGTAATTAGTCAGTCTTGCCTAAAAAACAAGATTTTTTAATAGAAACAGATCACTACACTAAAGTGAAAGAAGATAATTTCACAACATCAACAACCACACATGAACACATACTATGTAATACAATCACTTTGTCAAAAAAATTCATTAAGAAGATTACACACTCATGGAATCAACCTATTTTCTTGACACATTGTTCTTTGACTATCTAAAATAAACTCATCCTAACACTATGGCCAAGGAATTTGAGACAACGATTCAATTTCATTCAAAGGAATGATATATCAACTTCTATAAATAATAAAGAGGGAAATTCGTCCTCAACTTATTGATTAATAACATGTCATTATGATGCAACCAATGTCGAAAATTTTCAATTAATTACTTTCATAATGGTTTATAACAATAAATATATTTTTCTGAGTCAAAAAATGAATTAATAATAATCCTAATTTATAAAGACCATTACACACACTTGTATATAGGAATATCTAATTACAAATAAACATAAATAATTCATATAGGATGGAATGTTCTCATAATCTTTGGTCTTGGAGATTACAAATTGAAAACATCAAGAAGAGTTGTATCATATTATTTTGAGTACTCAAACTTTATAGTCTGCATACTATGTGCCCCATCATTGAATGTTATATGATTATATAATTCGGTTTAAAAATATCATTATGTCAATTAAACATTCTAATCATATACGGTAACTGTTATGAACTTTTGATGTGGTAGACAACCAAGTACATTATCACATTGATTTTATGTAAAATAATATTCAATATGTTATAAGATATTTAATAATATTTAAATTCATGAATATACATAAAATTTAAAGTACATTGTTGTTGGTTATAGGTAACAACCACCAATAGAATCCCACTTACACTAGAGAAAACCATTAATGACTGGTTAGCTCTTATATGTTAAACATTCTTCTGCTGAGTATGGATACAGATGTTTGTCCTAACATGATTCTATGTCTAGGGTCAGTAAAGTCACATGTATGTGTTGTAAAAGTGTACACTACAATATTAATACCTTGAGAAAATCCCTCATGTAGTGATATAACAGAGTATCCACCTCTTGTTCCCATGTTAGAATCCTAGCATCCTGACTAAGTCTATAATTAAATCTCATCATAATAATGATAAAACACTTTCATATGGTATATCCCAAAATCATAATATTACATTTCTAATTCACTTCTTAAGTTTCATCAGAATCTGCAACATACTTTGTTATAGTTTATATGGAAACCACAGGCAATAATAAGTTTTCATGCATTTTACATTTTCCTTTTTTGAGATAGTAGATCAAATATTGAACTAGGCAGAGACTACTGTTCAATTTCCATGATCACTAGTATTCCCACTTATCCCAACATTAGGAACTCATACAGTTATAATTTTTTGAGTATCTTCGAATAGTTATAACTTCAAGTTAATGTAGTTAAGTTAGATCTATTTGATATTCAACTACTATGAATGATTCATTATTAATATCAAATTTCAATACATATTATAAAGACCCTACCTTAAACATTACATAGTCTAGTTAATTCAAATAGAATACACTAATTATATTCCCAAATATATTTTTGGTTTAGACTTTTAGAGAATTTGTTTATAATTCATACATAAAAACCCATGAGAAATCAAAGTGGATACTATTAAAATAGAGTCCATTTCTTCCATAATACAAAAGTTTTAAATAAAACATGTATTATTTTCCTGAAAATTATTTAAAACATTCATCTTGCTTCTTCTTTTCTCTTGCCAATTCTTAAACCATGTGAAAAATATTTTAAAATTTGGGATGATCACAAAAATTTAATTAAGGGATATTAAAAAGAAGGAAATAAACTATTATTCCATAAATACTTATAATCATGAAATCATTTTCATAAAGATATACTTCTCATTCATAAAGTATCATATAATTACTTTGTGGAAACATGATATTTACATACAACATAAATAAACATAAATAAACCATTTAGGTAAATTGGGGAATCATTTTCTTAAAATAATTACTTATAATTTTAACCCTCATAGATAACATATAATTTTAATCCTCATGACTACCTTACATGTAACCCTCACGACTACCTTATAATGTAAACATCACAGTTACAATTGGAATAAACATTCTGGTAAACTTCAAAAAAACATACCAAATTCATTAGAGGGAGATATAAATCCCACCCATCAACATAAATAATTTCCAACAACCATAACATATTCATAAAACATGAACACCTGCATCATAAAAACATTACATGATGAAAATAACTTATTTTAAAAGAATACCGTGCATATAAAAAGGAAATTATTTTATTTAAAAATAACCATGAAATACTGTAAATTAGGCATAAAAATAATATGGAATTATGAAAATAGGAAGATAAACTCATTTTATAAGTTAAAATAAAAAAATCTTTTTCAGTTTCATAAAAAGAGACATTTAAAAATAATTTAAAAGGAAAGTCCCTTACCATAGGTTCGACTTCTTCCAAATGTGTTCGAACCTCCTGTATAATGGTTTAAAGAGTGTTATGAATTTATTAAAAAAATATATTCATATTTATAATTCTGTATATGATCTTATTATGACATCTTTATAACCATTTATTAATAATATTTTTTATTTTCATTATTTTGGGAGAATATTTTTAATTAATTCCATGGTTAGTTTAGTATGGATTTTCTTGTAGAAGGGAATAAAAAATAAAAAAGTGAAAAGAAATGGTATTAATATGTTTTCAGGATTTTAAATTATACCATATATAATTTTTTCAATTGTGAGGATGATTAAATAGATAAAACATTTTTAAAAATGATTTAATTTATTTTGGCGGTTTTTACGACCATCGTGAACTTATATAATTTTATTTAATATCATGTTTATATATTAATTCAAGAACATTATATAACTTATAATGCATAATATAGTCCATGTTAACCATAATAATGGTTTTATGACCATCCATGAAGGTGGTAAAGAAAAATAAAAACTCATCATCCATGAAGTTGGTGAATCGACATGTCACGATCGATGTTTTAATTTTCTTGAATAAGAAGAGAAGAGGAGTGTTTTGATGATGGATATTCTATTAACACAATAGTATTCTTGTATATGTATGATAATGGAGTTATCATGTCACTTGGATGATGGGAGGTTAGGAGTGAATAATAAAATAAAATAACTTAAAAAGAAAATAAAATTAAATGAAAAAGGATTTTTACCTCTAGAATTCTTCTCCGTGAGAACTCTAGTAAGGCACTTGGTTTTGGACATTTAGTTAGACCAATAGGTTTTGGAAATAGTGAAGAGGCTTTTTGACGGTAATTGGGAATAAATTAATCAGGCTAAAATAATTTTAGGTATGAGTAGAAGAGTTGGCGAGTGGTGGTATTTATGGTGGTGGAGTGGTATGTTTTTTTATTATTTTATTCATTAGTTTATTATCATGGCTCAATACTATGAATAGTGTTTATTTTCATGAGTATATACAGTAACAAATGCATGTGAGTTTGAACCAATAGTGATTACATCATCCATACATCAACCATGACTCACTAATTCTTATATTTAACTTATACTGTAAATTATAGTATTTCACTATTCAACAAAAATTCAACTATTTTATAAAAAAATAAAATTTTCTGATTTCTATTTTATGATGTGTATAATTAAAAAATTAAACCCATTTTATGAAAATAATTTTTTGAATATGGGAAATTTAATTTTTAATTAAAATATTTATTTATTCGGAAAATATCGATTTTAAAATTATAACTGATTTTATGAAATATTTAAAATTAATTAAGGTCTCATAAAATTATCTTATAATCATACGATAAATAAAATAATAATTTATGATTCATTTTTATGAAAATAAATTTTCCTTTATGTAATTATATGAATTATAAAATTGTAAATAAAAATTTCTATTTCACAAAAATACCAACATTTAATTTATCATTTTCAAAACATTTATTTAATTATTACATGATAAAAATATATCATATTTTCACTTATAAGATACATAAATTTTATCTATACTTTCATAGGCGAGGTTACTATTATATTTTTAAAGATTCCTCAATTTCTATAAATACCACCCATATTATACATTTATACTGAATTTTACTATTTAATTCCAAAACGAAAACAAATTATTTTATAAGTTCCATGATTGTTACACACATCATGGTATGTGAGATAAATTCCTACCACTTAAGATTTTGTAATTATTTTAAACTCAATAATCTCTTTATATGTTCATGAATGTTCTACTAGAATTATTATATGGAAACCATAATTCAGTCATCAATGTTTTAAACTTTTATATTTCAATATTTCATTAATATATATACTATACTTAGGTTTATAAAACTTGTGGATAAATTTTTTAGATATTTTTTCTTATAACATGGTTTCTAATTTAATTTTTAATTGGACAAATTTTATTCCTTAATCTTAAAAAACTAGTAAGACACAACATTTGTTTTCCATATGTTTTCAATATCTCTATCTTGAACACATATTATGATCCCACTAACAAGTTAGAGACACATTTCACTCGTTTGTTTCATAATTAATATTCTTTTATAACTATTCTTGATTTATTCTAAAATGAATTTATGTCATTTTCATATCTCAATGTTATTTATTGATTTCCTCGAACCTTTCTATCACGAACTGAATCTGGTCTCTATCAAAACTGGCACTCGACCAGGCCAACAACAGGGCCCAAAGGGCGTTCCGGATCCCCATGGGTTGGCACAAGTTCCTGGGTATCAAAAAATGAAATTTGGGAATGATTTACCCGAGTTTATAAACATAAAATAACAAAAGAATCCAATAAAATGAATCTGGATTTTTCAATCCAAACAATCTTTTACAAAAAATCAGAACTGAATTTCATATTTTAAAACAACACAAAAAGACTATAAAAAGGGTAAAAACCCAAAGGTAACAACCCAATAACCCACATGGCAAGGGGCACCTCCCTTAAGCCATCTCCACAAGACTTCACCACCAAGGACCTGTTAGAAACCCAAACCACTGGAACAAAAAACTGTACCCAACCTGCGACAACAAAAATAACCAAGTATACTTACACACAAGGGTGTAAGTAGGGTGTGAGACAAAGGCCAATATAATACCACCACTAATAGATTCCATTTGATAAACATTTAAAGATGAAAAGCATGAAAGTTTTCAAAAAAATGAAATGCTAGTTACAATTTCTAAAAAATGCAACATTAAATAAAGACAGTTTTCAGGTGGGATAATTTAAAGAATAAAAACTTTTAAAATAAATTCCAAAGCTACTGAATTTTACATCCACTCATACCGTATGCATATGGAAAGTAAAAAATATCTAGTGAGTACAGGCAATGGAAAATAACCCCTAGGCACAAGCCAGATGTGGGTCCCACATACCTCGTATATCGGTGAGAGTAACCATAAAAAATATCTATTCTCGTGCACGAGCCACTAGTAGGGAACATAACCATAACCTAGTGTTACCCAATCATCATCATCATAGTTTAGTTAGAGTTTTAAGCGTCAATCTTGCTAAGTGAAACTGAGGCCAAACCCCAGGAATTCACTGGCATACTAGTACACGTCCACCAACCTAGACACCTAGGTTTTCACTTTGTGCTCAAACAAGTTCAACTAGTAAATGAATATAATTTTCTCATAAAAATATAATTTCCATATCATAAATTCACCAAACATCCCACATGTATACAACACAAGTCCCAAAAGTCCACTTTTCATTCAAATTGATTTTGAAATCCAACTCACACCAAAATAGCCCAAAACACTTTTCACATTTATTTAACACTTCCACAATTCCATTAAACAATTTTATAAAACCATTCCAATATATTACAAATCTCATAACAGCCCACTAACCTGTTACATAATACCCTTTTTACCTTCAAAATCATTTTATCATCAAACTTACACGAAACAGCCCACAAACAAGTTTCGCTCCAACATCACAATTAAATAAAACATTTCAGAAATTTGCAAAACATTCTAATTTTTTTTGACATATTAAAACATCACTTAACCTTTCAAAACCCCATAATAGGTGAACATACATACCAAAAATTAAATATTCACCCTTTTCCCACTTTGTTTAACCTACTAAAATGTTTACAATTTTCATAAAAAGAACCCAAGTGGTGTAAATATGTCTTTCACACAAAACCAATTTCAAAACCCCCATTTATGAGAAAAAACCATACCAATTCCTATCCAAAATAGAATTGGACTCCATAGAGACATTTATAAATCCACTTTCATGTTTTATAAAATCACCTTGAATAATACTACAAAAGATCCAAATGAAAACACACATTTTTATAAAATGATCTCAAGAAGTATAATAATGTTTTACACATAAAACCTATTCAAAAACCCTCGTTTTAGGCCCATGTGACACTAATACATTATCGTACCAAAATTTTCAGTCCAAACAAGATTTATTTAACCAATTTCATATGTTATAAAATATACCCAAATAATATCCCACGAGTAACTCATGAAAACAGCCAATTTTAAGTTAAAATGCAACTATAAAATTAAACAGTTAACTAAATCAATAATAAACAGTTTTTTCACCACACCCAACATATGAGGAATAGTAAAAATGATTAAATATAGAAATATAACTCATAAATAATTTTTTACACATGGAACCACCTACCGAAAGTGGAGAATCCCTCAAAACTTGGTGTGAAACATCAACTGCATCCCCACCGCATCATAAGGAGGATATTATATCCCAAGACCACAATATTTAACCAAAAAGACACAAAATAAAACCATACGTTCTAACCCTAACTTTTGGACATTTTATAACATAATGAAAGAGGGAGGAAACCCTAAGGAGAAGGAAGAAATTGAAGAGAGAAAGACTTACTCAAAACAATCTTGAATAAAACGACCCAAAATCCACCAGTATCTGAATTTAAAAACATCCAACCATTAAAGGCAGTTTATAAAAAGTATTAGGATATCATTTAGGAACTATAATTGAGGAAAATGATTAAAAATATAAGGATTTATGAAAGGATCAATTTACCTCTCCAAATCTGGGCGATTTCAGAAATCCAGAAATTTTTTGACCAATTTCGCGATTCTATTGAGCTCCAAATTGTGGGAGGAGAGAATTGGGGATCGCCATAGGTAAGTGGTATCAGGTGATATTTGTAAGCACCAAAACAACGTAAATAGGTAAGTAGATATGAAATAATTTAAATTTATTTTTAATGCTGAAAATGGGCTTTTGGGCAGGCTCAATCTCTTAAATAAAAACTCATATCCACCATGATTATGGATTCCTAAATGGTAAAAATTAATATGGTTGTGTTAATAGGTCAGGGTATGACAATAAGTAATTTTAATGGATAAATTTTTTTAAAAAATGAAGGATTAATAAAGGAATAATTTTTTTAAAATTTGGAATTGGGCTCATGGTTTGGCCCAATTAATGAAAACTCACCCATTCCTCCATAAAAACACGGGGAACCCCCAAAATACATGAATGGAAATTAAATGGAATTTAACTTTAAAGTAAGTCATGTATGTAAAAATTTTCCCCACCATGAAAACTTTCCTCCCTGTAAAATCACATCAAAGCCAAAGCAACAACCAAACCCAACTGTGAAACCAAGAGGTACTCCCTTGCCAGGTTTCACCCCCAAAGGCCAAAACACCTCCAGTGATAAATTAATGAAGGATTACTCTAAAAACCAAAACATACACCACTTTCATGAAATTATCAATCACATTCATACTTTATCCCAAAATAAAACTCCTTAAACACTATTCGAACAAGACTTAAGAAATTCACCCAAACGAACAACAACATCGAACAAGGTTATACATACCTTCAAATAACTAAACCATTGGGCACTCTCCGATCTCAAAATTTACCCAAGGAAGATGTAGTTAGCTTGATAGCTCTAAATGAGACTGCATAACACCAAGCCAAGACCATGGATAAGTCTGAGTTACTGGTACGGGGGGAACAAAAATAGGCTCCCCACCATAACAACCAACCATCTTAACCGACCAGCACAGGCCGGTACAACAGAACCCAAAATTTAAAGAGTTGGGACGACCACATGGTTAGTCTGCATAGTTTGGGAGACCATTCAGTAACAGTGTGGATCCTTCTATCTACATGGTTTTCTGGGTCATGGTCACTACTAAAAAAGTGCAAACCATGTGCTCAACCAATTTAGCCAAACTTCAATCCTTTCTCCGAAGACTCATTGGAAAACAAAGGGGGAGGGAATAACATTGGGAAATTACATGGGTACAAGGCCCTCTACCTATTTCCACTGAACAGGAACAATAGAAGAAATATGATGACACCATATGTTTAAACTCTTCCTATCTTTCATACTGAGGATATGAATTTGTATAATGGTTTAAATGACCCTGTGATTTCCCCAGACTATGAGCCAGCTTCTCTTTGAGACCTATGGCTGGAGCTTAAATGATTGAAGCATCTTCAGCCTCACAGTTAGGTTTTGGAAACCCTTTGAATGAGAATTCTTCTTTTGATGCAACTAACAACTACATCGCAATCCTGGATACATTTTCCAAGACATAACACATTCCAAACTCACTTTACCCTAACATTATATTTCAATGAAACAGGGGATTATAAGATGCACACAAATCACACCTTGTGTGTTCGGGTGAGAAACAATAGAAGTAAAGAACATCAATACTCACCATCCTCTAATGTGGAATATTTTTATTTTTTTCCAAGGGAGACATTTTCCCAACATAACAGAGACTCTTAGATAATTTCCCAACATTAAAATTTACAGTCAATCGACCACATGACATTATAAGGCATCACCGAACAAGACCATTGTGAGTGATATAAACAATGCATGAAGAGGGACCTTATACAACATCCCCAAAAATTACACGATTCTAGAAAGTGGACACAATATCCTATCATGGCCATATTTCCCACACTGGGGGTTTAACCTGAAATCATGCTTCAAAGAAACTATGAAGAACCCAGAGTACCTCTTAGATACCATCGAGTCACTCATCCCCACTAACAAACCTAGGCCACTTCCAACTTCGACGAATTAGGAAACTTAAGAAACCAAGGTCTCTTTCAAAATTTCACGAGAAATCTTCCACTACAAGAGGATCTAAAAATCAAATAAAGTAATGGGTATAGACTCAATAAACAAATATCGATAAAGTATTCCTTATATCGATCAACTGGAGGATTTTCCAATGGTGAAACAATTCGGGTTGCACTTCAGTTATACATTAACCCTTAAAGGGGGTGTAACTTATCCAATGAGAGAACATAAGAACCCAACCAAGTTGGTCCATTGGTCAGAACAATCCATAAAATATATCTAAACACATGAAGATAACCACCGTAAAGGTATCCCGAAACATATCTCAGAGGAGACTACAAACCGGTTCTTCTACCCAGCTTACCGAACAAACATAAACCAAAAGCACAATTCTAACAGGAGGGGTTCTTGGACTCAAAACATCCCACAATATCAATATTTTCCAAAAACACATAATATAATCCACCCAAAACAATTCATCAAGACATCATGTTTTTCTTTAAAAACATTTCATGAAAACAAACGGTTCAGCGGTTAGCGTATCCACCAATGGTACCCCATGGGCCTTACACATGCATGTTTCTATGACACATCAGGCACATTACTCATATCCATCCTGACACTCATCCATTCATGCCATCAACCATCCATCATCCCATAAAACCCCATGCATGTGGTTTCTCACAGAAATACCAAAGGTTAAAACAAAAAAAATCTTTCTACTTTTCAAAACCAAAACAGTCAGCCAACACATCATATTCCTCAAAACTGTTAACCACAAGATCTTAATACCAATTAACATCTTAAAAAACTTTTATGAAAGACACAACCATTTAGAAAATAACTCACTTTCAAGATATTTACATCAATTTCAAAACAACTCATCCCATTAAAACACCCTTTGATTGTTTAGAAAAATCTATTAGAAAGACTTTTCAAAACCAACTTCAATATAGTTCCTACTTTAAAAAGAGGTGTAAGCACACCATTTTCCATTTCAAAAGAATTCTAAAAATTCAGTTCCACTATTTCATTTATCAAACCATTCCCTCATTATTTGAAAATCATTTCTCAAAAACTTTATGCTTCTTAAAACCAAAGTTCCAAGATTTCAAAACAAAAGCACAAAATAATGCGAGAGGAAACTAGTTTTAGTGGGTGACTTGTACATATGGTTGGAAGGAATATTCCCATCACTTACCTGTCACAGAGAGTGTTCTAGGGTTTATCCTTGGCTCTACATGACTTTCTAGGCCCTAAGATCTCACTAGGACCATTAACCCAACTCTCTTTTCATTTCCCCTAATCATCGTCAAACCAAGAAAACCAAAGGACTTAGATAAATCCTGAAATATCCTGGAAACATGAATCCCATCATGATGTGTAGTGATCAGGCACATTACCCATAACTAGAATTCCAAGTCCCAATAATCCTAACTCCAAACTATCCCGACTCTTCCCCAAATAACATGACCCAAAGAGTTAACCTGAAACTCCTTTGATACCATTTTGTCACGAACTGTATCTGGTCACCATCAAAACTGACACTCGAACAGGCCCAAAAAAACTTCTTGAAGGTCTTTCCCGATCCCCATGGGCTGGCACATGTTCCTGGGTATCATAAAATGAAAATTGGGAATGATTTACCTGAGTTTACAAACTTGAAACAACAAAAGAATCCAATAAAACGAATCTGGATTTTTCAATCCAAACAATCTATTACAAAAAAATTAGAACTGAATTACATATTTAAAAAAAACTCAACAAGACTATAAAAAAGGTAAAAACCAAAAGGGAACATCCCGAGAACCCTCATGGCAAGGGGCACCACCCTCAATCCATCTCCACAAGACTTCACCACCAAGGACCTTCTAGAAACCCGAACCACTGGAACTAAAAACTATACCCAACCTATGACAAAAAAACCAAGTCTACTTACACCCAAGGGTGTAAGTAGGGTGTCGTAAAAAGCCCAATAGGATACCACCACTAATATATTCCATGTGACAAACATTTAAATACAAAAATCATGCAAATTTTCAAAAAAATGAAATGCTAGTTACAATTTCTAAAAGATGCAACATTAAATAAAAACATATTTCAGGTGGGATAATTTAAAGAATAAAAACTTTTTAAATAGATAAAAAAGCTACTAAATTTTCCAGCCACCCATACCGCATGCTAACAGTAAGCAAAAAATATCTAGTGAGCACAAGCAATAGAAAATAACCCGTAGGTACTAGCTAGTTGTGGGTCCCACGTACCTCGTATCTCGGTGAGAGTAACCATCACAAATATCTTTTCTCACGCACGAGCCACTAGTAGGGAACATAACCATAACCAAGTGGTCCCCAATCATCATCATCATAGTTTAGTTAGAGTTTTAAGCATCAATATAGCTAAGTGAAACTAAGGTCAAACCCCACAGATTCACTAGCATACTAGTACGCGTCCACCCACAGAGATACTTTTCCCTTTGTTCTCAAACATGTTCAAAAAGTCAATGAATATACTTTTCACGTGAAAATATCATTTCCATATCATAAATTCACTAAAAATACCACATTTATACAATACAAGTCACAAAAATCCACTTTTCATTCAAATTGATTTTGAAATCTGACTCACACAAAAATAGCCCACAACACTTTTCACAATTCCTTAACACTTCCACAAATCCATTAAAAAAATTTATAAAATAATTAAAATATATTAAAACTCTCATAATAGACCACTCACTTGTTACATAATACCCTTTTAACATTCAAAATCATTTTTTCATCAAACTTACATGAAATAGCCCACAAAAAACTTTCACTCCAACATCAAAATTAAATAAAACATTTCAAAAATTTACAAAACATTCTAAAAATGTTTGACATCTTAAAACATCACTTCACCTTTCAAAACCCCATAATAGGTGAACATACATACCAAACAGTACATATTCACCCTTTTCCCACTTTGTTTAACCTACTAAAACATTTACAATTTTCATAATAAGAACACAAGTGGTGTAAATATGTCTTGCACACAAATCCCATTTCAAAACCCCCATTTAAGACCAAAAACCATTCCAATTCCTATTAAAAACAGAATTTTAATCCCTAGAGACATTTATAAAACCACTTTCATGTTTTATAAAATCACCTTGAATAATACTACAAAATATCCAAATGAAAACACACATTTTCATAAAATGATCTCAAGAATTATAACAATGTTTTACACATAAAACCTATTCAAAAACCCTATTTTTTAGCCCACATGACACAAATTCATAACCATACCAGAATTTCCAGGCCAAACAAGATTTAATAAACCAATTTCATATGTTATAAAATATACCCAAATAATACCCCATGAGTAACACATGAAAACACCCAATTTCAAGTTAAAATGCAACTATAAAATTAAACACTTTACCAAATCAATAAAAAACAGTTTTCACACCACACCCAATATATTCATAATATGAAAAATGATTAAATACATCAAGATAACACATCAATAATTGTTTACACAAGTAACCACCTACCAAAAGTGTCGAATCCCTTAAAACATGGTGAGAAACATTAACCGCACCACTGCCACATCACAAGGAAGATAAATCCAGCCCTATACAACAATATTTTACCAAAAAGACACCAAATAAAACCATAGGTTCGAACCATAACTTCTGGACATTTTAGAACATAATGAAAGAGGGAGGAAACCCTAAGGACGAGGAAGGAATTAAAGAGAGAAAGACTTACTCAAAACAATCTTGAATAAAATGACCCAAGATCCACTAGTATCTGAATTTGAAAACATCCAAACATTCAAGGGAGGTTATAAAAAGGATGAGGAGATATTGTAGAAACTGGAATGGGGTAAAATAGTAAAAATATAAGGAGTTATGCAAGGATCAATTTACCCCTCCAAATCTGGGCTATTTCTGAAATCCATAGAAGTTTTGACCAATGTCGTGATTCTATTGAGTTCCAAATTGTGGGAGGAGAAAATGGGGGCGCGCCTTAGCTATGTGGGATCAGGTGAGAGTTGGAATTATAGAAAAATAAATAAATATGGAAGGAGATATTAAATAATTAAAATATTTTTTTAATATAGAAAATGGGATTTCGGGCAGGCTGAATCCCTTAAATAAAAGTTCATATCCACCATGATTATGGATTCCTAAATGGTCCAAATTAATAAGGTGGTGTTAATAGGTCAGGGGATGACAATAAGGAATTTTAATGGATGAAATTTTTTGAACAATGAAGGAGTTATAAAGGAATTAAAAATTATTTTTAAATATGGAATTGGGCTCACGGTTTGGCTCAATTCAGGAAAACTCAACCATTCCTCTATAAAAGCTTGGGAAACCCCCAAAACAAAGCATGAATGGACATTAAATGGAATTTAACTTTAAAATAAGTCATATATGTGACACTTTATAGTGATTAATTATAGATACATACCATATTTTCTTCTTTTTGTCACGTCATATAGACATCTTCCATAAGGATTCCCCCAAATAAGGTGTCATTGACTATATATTTCCCAATATAATGATCATAGAAGTATGCATTAACAATTAGAATCCCAAAAGATTAAAATCATGATGATTTCTTATAGGTTTTGTTATAAACCATTAAATAATCAATCCAACATTATTGATACCTTCTTATACCATATGTTGGAGGTTTATATTGAATACTCACCAATAATTACATGCCTTTGAGACATTCACGGTATGGAGTCCTAGAATATTGATACATGGTGTCCATAAATTGAATTTATATGTAATTTTCAACTACAAAATGTTTTCATTTACTAAATATTTATTAGAGTCTTTATTTTAAAATAATAATATATGTATCACCCACTATAGTTAATATACAACACCTATTTCATTATGAGTTCCCACATAGTATGTGTATCTAGAACTATTCCTCCCACTATGTATAGTAGAGACCAATATTCTTATGCCAACCCATGTCCATCACGTGACTTATCCAATAAAAGTTAAGTTTTATCCCACTATATTTAAATATGTAGTCATTTTTATGAAAATATAGTTGATCTTAAATAAGTTTTAATATCATTAGTGGGTATAGGTTTTTTAACTCAGTTTTACCTTAGTGTGTGATGTTCGTTTGAAGTCAATGTTGTTTGTTAACAAATAGTTTTTAACAAAAAATTGTAGTCTTTTCCTAAACTTTTCTTATCATATATGAATTGATATTATATTAATTAGAAAATATAGTTGTCATATGGTTAGTTTTTACACTTGTATTGGTAAAAAATGTATTTGAAGAATTTACGAAAGATTTATTATATATATATGACCCATAATTGATCTTATTTTTACTACCATATTTATATTGATATATATATATAAATATAATTTCAAGAATATCATTAATCCATGTGTATGATCAATGATTACATGGATAAGTTGTCCTCTAAAATGATAGCTTGGAGACTCCTTAATATTAACCAAGAAAACTCATTTACTCTATTTAGAAATTCAAACATTTTTTAAATGAATCTCATAAAGTAAATGAAATTACTTTTATATTTAGTGTATGTGTGTGTCTATGTTTAACTATCTATAAAAATATTTATGAAGTATACTAATTTATAAATCCTTAATTATATAAAATATGATAATTAGTTTGTTTGTATATCTGATATCTTAGCTCAATTAAGACAAAAAAACTTTTATGGGTATGAAGGAGTAAAATAATTTTAGCTTTATTTTAAAAAGTATTATCTTTCCATGATTGTGTAAGAGTATTATATTTTTTTTATTAATTATTCATTGTGATGGATAAATATGATTCAAGAGTTAATAACCCATTATATTGGTATTGAATTACCATAATAACATTTATTCCAAATGAAAAATAATGTTATGTTTTTTCTAGATAGAAATTGAGAAATCAAAATTTGTTAAAATTATTATAAACATGAATCCATCCATATTGGAAATGAGATGTAGTGAGCTCTTATTTGTTGATATTGGAGTCTCCCTTTCTCACCTCCTTTCATGTTCACTCTATAAACTATTTATTCTTTCTCATTTATTTTATTTAAATACATGTATATTGTAAGCATATTTTATATTAATACTTGAGTGTTGAATAGAAACATGATGAATATACATGAATTGGATGCATCTTCTGGCATCATCAATTCATTACAATTTCTATTCTAGTGTATATTCATTCCACATAAGAAAAAAATTGTCTTCATTTCATTATTCCACATATGAATCACTTATATTTTTGAAGTATGTTATAATGGATCTGTTGGATTTATTTTATTCCGGGTAACATTAACCTTTCTTTTTAGTCTTTTTTCCATAAGACACAGAGAAACCTATTTCGACCAACCCTTGTCTTCTTGTGGAATTATGGTAAAAATGTTCCTGATTGACTAATCTATTTCATTTATCTAGGCTTAGATGAATTAGGATAACCTTGGTGGTAAGTATACAAAATAATATTAATGGTTAAATTATTATCCAAGTGAAAGCCCAGTTTTATTAACTAATCAATATACCCCCATCATATTTAAAGGATGATAAGTATCTAGATTATACCTATCTAGTTTATGCTGATATTATTCATTGAAAATATTATTTATTTAAATATTATCTTACCCTTTCACAAGAAAAATAATATGAAATATTATGGTTTATACATCCATTTTCTTATATTGTATCATCAATTCTCCATACATAGTTGATAAAATAATACAACATACATATGAAACATCTTCTAAATATCTGTGGTTGGAACCATTATAACCTTTTATCACCTTTTGGGGTGAAAAAAATAATATGTGATTTAAATACATAATACTATTATTGATAATAATTCATCATATAAATTGTTATACCATATCTAGAAATTTTTATTTATAGGAAAATGTCATGCGTTAATAAACGACAACACTATTTTCATGGGATTTATTTATAATTCAATTCAATAATTAAAAAATATTATTCATACATTAATTGATTACAAATTGTGTGAGAAATATTGATTTTAATTTTATCATGTCTACCAATATTTTTTCAATTCTCAAAATCCCTCACCATTGAACATAGAAGATCTACTTTAATGAACATTCTGGTGGAAAGTATCCATATTTTCGTCCTTATGTTCCTCAATATAGATATAAAAACCTTAAGAAGGTGTGTAGTTAGGTTATCTTTATTACTAAAGGTATAAAATTTCTTTTTTTCATTGATTTGAATCCACAATCTAGAATTCCTAACTCTGGTTTTCTTGACACTTTCATTCAAATTTTCATTTAATAGACTATAGTTGATAAATTCATGACATGTTTAGTTCTATTAACTAAAAATGATTATGAGAACTCCTTGATGAAAGTAATTTTATAGGATATAGACATGTAAACACTGAGTTTTATGGTTTTATTCTTAATCAAGTAGTGGATGTATTAGTTTAAATTAAAATATGATAGAGGTATTTTTTTGTGGATAAATTTTCTTCTTTTATCTTTTACATGTATTTTTAATATTTATTAAATTTTAATTAATGGATTAACCATGTTCAAGTAAAAAATTTATATATAATCTAATTACGTTAATTGGTTTTTTATATTAGTACAATTTTATAATTATAGACTTTTATCCCTAAAAAGAATCATGCATAAGATAGAAATAAAATAAGTAAAAAAAATAATGTGATAATGACTTATCTAGTAGTTAATTTATTAATAATACAATAAATCAACCTATATTCCTATGAGAAAACATCTCGTGCCAGTCAT